>BJBW01002581.1:0-224984 GCA_004320125.1 Scolopax mira
AGACCTAATAGCAGCCTTCCAGTACCTGAGGGGGGCCTAAAGGAAGGCTGGGGAGAGTCTGTTTACAAAGGCCTGCAGTGACAGGATGAGGCTCTAAGTTGGAAAAGGGCAGGTTTAGATTGGCTATTAGGAAAAATGAGGGTGGTGGGGCACTGGAACATGTTGCCCAGGGAGGTGGTGGAGGTCCCTTCCCTGGAGATAGTCAAGGTGAGGCTTTAGGATGTCCTGGGTGACCTGGTCTAGTTGGGGGTGTCCCTTTTGACTGTGGGGAGGCCAGACTAGATGACATTTGGAGGTCCCTTCTGGCCTGGACCATTCTATAGTTCTATATTTTTTTGCTTTGTTTGTGAATAGTCTTAGGAACACCAACACCAGTGTAAGGTCTCTAACTCCCACCTGCTTTCTTTCTTCCCCAGCTTTCTCTCCCACTAAGCACAGAAACACATCTGTATCAGAAACATCTTCAGACGATGACCATATTCCCTGTGCAAGTACATTTTGAGACCAGAGGTTTGCCCATCTTCAGTGCATCTGCCATGTGATATGCATCACCCTTGTTGCCTGACGAAAATGTTATGCCATACCAACTTGAATCCTCAGGATCAGCATCAGGCTGACAGTTCTACAAATTTTCTAGGTTGTGTCATTTATCATGCTAGCTTTCTCCCAGGCATCTGGAACTTCCCCAGTGTACTAAGATTTATTTTCTTTGGCTGGCTTTTTTTTCAGACTGCTGGATACAGGTTACTCAGATCTTTGCCTGACTTGTCTGTTTAACCTCGTCTTTAGTTACAGCTAGAACAAAAAGTGTGTGATCACTGTTGGTTGACATTAATAAATGTAAATGATTAGGGGTTTTTTCCTCCTTGGATATAGGACAGAAGTATTACAGAATAAGCCTCTTTTTAACTTTTTTTCTTATTGGCAGTTTTACTATTTCCATCTTGTAATGGACTCGTGTCATTGTTACTATCCTTTATGTTCTGGAAATACTTAAATAAAATCCCAAACATACAACAAAATCCTCCTCAACAGGCAACTTTCCTTAGCTCTGCTTGTCACAGTTCTTCTTGTGACCCGTTCTTCCTTTTACCAATTTTCTCCAAATCCTACCTTGTAATTTATACGTATTGTCATTAAGTGCTTTTTGCATTTTCTCTTGGGGTCCGAGTACACATATGCATAAGAAGTTTAACTTCCCTTCTGAGGCAGGCCATTTAATGACTGCAGATTTCTTTCTTGGGTGTGGCTTCTTGGGCATCTGTTTAAGTATTATCCAATGAGTCTCAATCATCATTCAGATTTTCCTGTTAATAAAATCTTTCTCCCAGTTGAATTTCTCACAGCATTGTTTTCAGTTAAAATGAAATTTTCTCTTTAAGGCACAATGAATATACTTTATTGGCTTGGACTTCATTCTGTTTGGAGATAACAATAAATATAATCCCACTGTCATCATTTATACCCAAACCATTGTTAATTGTTCATTTTATAATGTGTCTCTCTGCTGTAGTAAAGACAAGTAGGAAATTTCCCAGTTGGATGTAGCACTGAAATTGTTGTCTATAACATTTGCAATGGTAGGCTTTCCCTCAGGTTGGTTTAGTACAGTAAATTTTGACTTCTTCAGAAAACCAGGATACCCAAAAGGTAAAAAAAACCAACCAATAAAAGTCAAGAAAACAGCCTGGTATTCTCTCTGGTGGTTGTCAAATCTGCTCTTGGTTCTCTCAAGTGTGCAATCAGATCATCCTGATGCAGCACATGGTACATCTGCAGGGCACACATCACCATGCTGTGCAGATACCCAAACAAACAAAACCCAAAACTGGGACGAAGGGAGCTTTGTCAGCCCGGCGCCTTACTTGCCTGGTGGGCCTTGTTGAGCAGAGACATAGCCCTTTGGTGCCCCCAAAGCACTTTCCCCCATTCCAAGTCCCATTTCCACTCATCCCAAGTCTGTACCTCTGAGATGCTCAAGCAGCATGGTGTCCATCCCCTCTCTACAAAACCAGCCTTCACCTCTCTCAGAGCTCAGTCAGCTTCCCACTCTTGATTTCCCTCTAGTGTTTTGCCTTGCAAGCAAGGCCACCTCCCCAAGTCTCTCTTCATGTAGAAAAGAGTGATTTTTTAGTTTGATTCAGAAATATATCTCTATATAAATACCCTTTGCTTCTTTTTCCAGCTGACTATATTCTGAGGAAATCTCCTCCTGGCTCCTCTAGGAAGCAAAGTCACATATAGTTTTGCAGACTTTAATAGAAACAGGAACTTTAGCAGTCCGGGACACATCACCATTTTGTTGGTACCTCGCTTCATTAGGGATTCAGAAGATGCACAGGTTCCTCATTTGTACAAAGGGATGCTTCTGATGTCAAAACCAAAATGGTCTCACTGCAGGTACACCACAAAGCTTCTGGGTAAAATGTGGTTTCTATGCACGGTGCACCCAATTTGCCCTTTATTGTTATCAACATAACAAAAAGGGATTACAAAAAAAAGATGCACCTGTGTTTGTAAATACAGCACCTAACAAAACATCCCCTGTGTGCCTGTATCTGCACGGCACAGAGAGATCAGGTCAATAAAACCACCTATACAAATGTAGGAAATGCGGGTCCTGGAGCTCACTTTGTGTCTAAGTGATTCACTTGCAGCTTTTTCTGGTCCACCAACATTCTGTGTCACTCTCTCAGCTTTGTTTTAGAAGTCCAGTTACTCAGTGCTACATGCAAAAACCGGTATTACCTTGTGCCTCAAATTTCCTCATATTCTATGTTGAATTCTTTGTGCTATGGTGGGGAGTGATGTATGTTATGAGGTTATTCTGTTCTGTGAAAATTAAATATTAAGATATATCTGCAAGTAATAGAGAGGAAATATTTTTCTAAATGTCTTAGACAAAAAGCTGAATGTCCAAACCATCATTTCTCACACCTGCTTTTAGTACACTACCAGCATTCACAAGGGTTGAAAAGGTAACACACAGAACTTGTATAATGATTTCATTTTTTTAAAAGTTTGTCTGATTAACACACACACACACATATATAAAGAGTACTAAATCATTTTCTGTTCTTGAGTTTAGTTTGCAACATCCCCAGTGCCTGCAAGATATTTCCCTTCTTGTAAGACTTTTCCAAGCAATCCAGAAGAATTCAGATTTTGTTGTGTGGCTGTGTGAGGATATTTTTCTCCCTTTTAACAATTTAATCCTTTGATTCTTTTCTTTTTTCTTTTCTTTTTTCTTTTTTTTTTCCTTGTTCATGTGTGCTGGCACTTGCAGAAGCAGCCTGTGTTTGCACTGTGGGCGACCGGTAGCCGGTTCAGCAACACAGGAGCCCAAACACACACAGGGACACACACACACACACACACACACACGCGCGCGCGCACACACACAGGGCTCCACATAAAAGTGATTAATCACCAGTTTTCATGTCAGAGCTGTGATATTTCTGGCTGGACAGCTTTTTACCCATTCTTCTTGGTACAAAAGCCATGGCATAAAGATAAGAGGCAGAGCACTTAAGACATGTTTACAAAGATTAAACCACTGACTTGGCTTTAGTTAAAGTAAATTCTCCTGCTTCCCACTGTGCAATGAAGGTTTACAAAGGGAGGACTGGCAAAGGTTGCTTCATCTTCTTTCCTGGCACTGTCTGTTGGCTCCAAAACAAATGCAGGACTTAAACCACATAAAAGGGCAGCGAGGTATTAGCACTTTTGAGGGGTTCGGCATCTGACACATTCCTAATCTGCCTGGGTAGGTTTTAGATCCCAGCCACTGCAGTGCCTCCATAATGACAGGGCAATTTAACAAGCCCAAAATTCCAGCTTCCCTCTGCAGATGGGGAGTTACCGAGCCCAGCGCTCAGCCCCTCTTTGCTGCCATCATTGCCAGGAGGGCTGCCCTCCTGCCCGAGGCCAGGGAGGAGTAGTGGGTCCCAAAAATCATACTGCATTTTAGATTCTAAAACAAAGGACTGAAATACTCCCTTTTGCCCTAAGGTTGAGACCATCAGAGATCGACCCGAGGAGAGATTTTAGGGGGTGATAAAAGGGGGAAATGCACAGAGAAGTGCACTTTTAGAGAAGTGCACTTTTAGAGAAGTGACAGAAACCTCCAGCTCTGAAGACATGATGTTACTGAGGGGAAGGGGCTCTCTGCTCTCACAGCCCCCGGGAGCAGAGCATGGCAGAACCACAACAGCGCAACAGAGAGGAGAAGTAACAGCAGAAAACAAAAGGGGATGGCAGGAACATAGATGTCCTAAGAGAACAGATCACAAAATAAATAGGTAAGGCTCCCCCAAAACCATATTTAAAGATCTCAAATAAGTCTGAATGTTTTGTGTTAATGTCTTTTGCATTAATTCTAGTGTGACGCGCTATTCTGCACTGCTTGCAGAAAGAGATTGTCTTGGCTAAGGCAGGAGAGTCAGAAAGGGCAAATATCACATCTATCCTTCAAATGGAAAATTAAGCAGATTAAGCAAACTATGTACCTCTCAGATTATTCCTCTCAGAATTAATTATAACAAATAATGATTTAATACTAGTAAATACAAACATGAAGAAAGGAAAGAAGTTGAATAACAGCCTTTCACTTTAGTCTGGCTTTTGTCCTCAGTGAGGAAAACTGCTGTTGAAGTCCACTTTGGGACATGTAATCCAGAAGAAGGGACGATGGAGCAGGAAGGCCATATTGAAAGAATATTGTACTGCCACTCAAAGTGGAAGGACATATGGGCTAGGTGCGGCACAACCTTTCCCAGGTTCAGTCATGTTCAATATTTTTATTCATGCCCCAGACGAAGGAACAGAGAGGATATACAGATGGCAGCCAGCAGGGAGGGACTGTCAGGAGTTTGGAGGACAGGATTAGAATTCAAAATGATCTTGGCAAACCAGTGTTTTTAAGGCCTAACAGAAAAGCATGCTGTTCTAGAGACAAGCTTATAGATTCTGCATCTCACCACGAATAACTGGCTATATCCTTCAGGATGCAGAGCAGCTGCCTGGAGAGCAGTTCTGCAGAAAAGCCATCAAGAGGCTGTAGTGGATTACAAGCAGCAACAGCAACTTTGTGCTGTTGCAGAAGAGGGAGGCCCAGACGGAGAACACACAAGCAGAATTACACCCTATGAAACACAGTCAAATTTCAGCTCTACAAAGTAATTGGGAACAATGATTGAGCTGGACTAAGGTGAGAGAACAGCAAAAGGTCTCCCCTAATGCTAAAGGGGGGTCACAGAGGAACAAACTGAACCATGGCACGTCCACCACTGTAGGCTCTTGAAAGGTTTGTGGGAATATCTGAGATGTGCCCAGGGGACACTCAAACCACGCTGTTTGATTTTCAAAATCCCTTTCAGCAATTTCCTCAGGTCAGGACCCACATGACAACTCTCTCTTACAGTCTCTAAGTGTGTACCATCTTCTTCATCATGCTGGCTTCTGAGAGTCCCATCCTTTAGCACCAAGCTGGGGTTTGTGATACAGGAAGCTGGAGTCAGTGCTAGAGGGTTTGGGGGTCTGCATGGAAACATTCCAAACCTGAGAGGCACATTCAATGGTCTGGTGGGTCAAACTGCTATCATAATTGTTGGACTAAGCTCATTTCATTAGGAATAGGGTGAAAGAAGTCTTACTTGACAAAATCATTTCCCCCAAATCAACAAGTGAGTCAGAACTATAAGAAAAAAATTATATATATATATATATATAAAAATATGACTGGCAAGATCTCTCTGCCAAGCCCATACATTGTTGTCTCCATTACAATGCACATTCTGGACACGTAAAGTCTCTCTACTTTCCTAATAAACAAATAAGTTTGAGTGAAAAGAGGTTAAAAGCAGGCTTAGGGTGCAGATCTAACAACAACCTCAGAAAACCCCCCAACAAACCAACCAAAAGAGAAATTTGTGATTTAGAAGGATTTTTCCCTTCTTTTTCAAAGTAAAACTGTTTTAACATCTATTTTCAGTCAATAGCATTAGTGTGCGTATGCTGGCAACTATAAATGTTTACCTCACTCCAAAAAACCATGCACATTAAAAAAACTGCAGACAATCGATGGGTTAGTGTCTTGGGGGATTTAAAAGGCACGGTGTGCAAGCTGGTTATCAGAATTCATAAAGGAGTGACTGTGCTGTAAGGGTTTTCAGGGGAGGTACAATACATTCTGCTCACACTCGAGAGCACGAGTGTGGCACAGCCAGCTGGGTTTTTAAATGCCCACCATTGTAGTTTGCTCCGTCCATCAGTCAGTCACCTCCCAGATAAAGTTTCTTGCAGCATTCATTTCTGGACTTTAATGCTCTTAAGAACCAGTGAACTGTTGATTATAGGGGTGCCTCAGACTGTCAGAGGGTTTATTTTACCCTCATTACATGGCTTAGATGTTGAGGGAAGAAGGGTGAGCGTGGAATAAGCAGACAAGAACAAACTGGGGAAACATCTAAAGAGCATGAAAGGGCATATTTTCAACACCAACTCCCACACGGCCCTTTTGCAGAATTTGCAGGCATGTCTATTTGCATTTGGCAAGTGAGTAAATGAGCAGAGAGATGACATTTTATACAGGCATTCGCAGTTACTTCTTTGTTGTGCACAATGAAGTTCCACAACCACACAATTTATGCACAAAATGGATGCAACTGCAAATTCTTCAGGTGCACTTAAAAATGCCGTTAAAAACCTGCATATGACTCTTTCAACATGGAATTCACTGTTCTCACTTCCACTTCTTCCTTACCTCACATCTTTAGCCAGAAATATTAAAAATACACAGTGCTCATAGAGAAGCGGCAGCCTCAGCTCTGAATCTCCGTGTTTTTCTGTGTTTGAATAAAACGTTTAATGTTACTTGAGCTGGCGAGAAAGGTGGGGGGTTATGTGTGTCTCAGTAGAAATTAATGTTTGGGTTGGCTGGACAAGCTCAGGAAATTTCTGTAGTGAGCATGATGAGAGAGGATGTTTGGCAAGATGTTTTCCAACAGCTGGTACAGGTGAAGAATTAGGGGGAAAAAATACACTTAAGAGTCTTTACCCTGATTTTCTACTTTGTACCCCTCTTAGACATGCAAGCAATTTCAGATTCTAAAACAAAACTCCATGAAATCAATGGGTCTCTTTCCAATGACACAGTAAGGTTTGAAGCTGGTGTTCCAGATATTGATTACTAAAAGCATTTTGTTGTTCCTCCCTGCCCTTTTAAACTCAACTGCTTTGGGAGATGGGAGCAGATACTGGCCTCTGTCTACAGCCTGGGCTTGGGGAAACCACTCAGGTGACCTGTGGTAGGACCAAATGATGTGTTGGGGTCCCGACACAGCAGGTGATGGGGTGAGATGTTCCACTGTTTCCTCCCTTCCTGTATGGGTGGGAGGTGAGGGAAGAAAGGCCACCAAGGATACAGACCTTCAAACTTCCTGATGGCAAAGGTGGTATAGAGGGGAATACACACAGCAACATGGTTGGACATGGTGTGATCTGCTTTGTGGGACATTAAGGATGGGGACAATCTGGTGCCTTTGTCTAAGGGTCCTTGATAAATGCTGGATGATGCAGTGAGAAAGCAGGATCGGGCTTTAAAACTCAATGTAATTTGTTACACAGAGTTTCCAGAGATTGTCTTAATCCCATTCCCTCAGTGATACAGCTCTGCTAGATCATAAACACTTCAGAATATTCTTGATGTATTTGGTATTTGTAATATATATATAGACTTCTGCAAAGTGAACATTTACTGACTCTAGGATTGGTTTTGCTTAGTTCATTATGAAGATCAGAATTATAAATCTACAGAAATTGAAACAGCCTTTTGGCACGGCTCTGACATCAGAACTAAGTGAATAAAAACAATGATATATAGTATTCCAGTATCATTTAATCTTAGGAATCCATAGTGAGCACAAAGACCAAAATAAACTCTCACAATACGCATGTTTATTCACATATTAAGATTCCCTGAGACTGTTCTACATTACTGACTTTCATATGCTTGGAAAATAAGAACGCTTTTTCATATTCATGCTCAGTGAGTGAAAACACATCACTCAGGAGACCATCTGCTTCTCTCTGGAGCGCGGATCTTGACCTTAACACGTCGGGCTGCATACAAACTCCGAGGGGAAAAGATGTATTTAGGTGCTTCAGTGCAATCTTAAGAGCATGGATAATTCAGTCTGCATTCAGGGGATTTGTTGTTAGTTCAGCTGCTACAGCAGCCCAAATTACGGGAGATGATTCAAGTTTTCACCTATCTATCTGCCTCGCTACAACTATTCTGCCACAACCCATTTCCCATTTTACTCCGATTCATTTATACAGGGGTAAAACGTGGGTTCCTGAGAAACAGATGAAAGATTTGCCACTGACTTCCCTGGGATCAGGGTTTAGCCTGCAGCAAGGAAAAGAAGAAAAAAAAAAAAAAAAGAAAGAAAAAAAAAAAAAGAAGGAAGAAAACTAGAGGCAGCAAGTCCATCTGGAGAGTGGCAAGCTGCCCACCACCTCGGTGCCTGAACAAAGGCAGGGGAAGGGAGAGGTGGAGTTTGGGCATGCACTGCTTTAACCCCCCCATGGCTCCCCAGGCTCCCAGGGGGGCACAGTGCCTGGTCAGGAAGCTTCTCCATCCTCTGTTACTGGAGGGAACTGCTTTCTTTTTGGTCAGTCTAAAAGAAAAAGCTGAAAGAGGCAACCCCGCGAGGAGAAGCACAGGGTTAAATCTGAGAAAGAGTGGCTGAGTTGGTGGGAGGGAGGAAGGAGCCACCTTTAGTACATCTTGAAGCTCTCAGTGCCAAGGTACTTTGGCTTGCGGGGCCGTGCAAGGAGGGGGAGCTCAAACTCCTTTAACATTTTCAAAAGCCATATTTTTTTAGCCAGGGTTTAGTTCTGAAGGGACTTTTGAAACAGGTCCTTGGCAGGTGTCTTCCTGCTAAGAACATACCCTCCTCTCCCTGGGCTGTTAAGACCACAGCAAGAGAACATTTGAGATGGACTGGACACAATAGGAAAAAGAAAGGTGCTGTGCTGGGGGTTCACCTGGAGGTTTAAAGGGATAAAGACCACAGTGCAAAACATAAGCCCTAGTGCCTTGCAGTGAATTAATTCCTGCCTCAGGGTTCAAAAGCTGAGACTGAACCAAAGCATGGTTATCCTAAATGGGCTGACTCCAGTGCAGCTACTTAGGTAGGTAGCCTGGGTAATATCAGGAAGAGGAGAAACGGTAGTATCAGCTGCAGAAAGTTGAGGTATTTAGGTAGCAGTTTCTTGCTGCCCTACCTGTGGTCACTGAGCTCAGAGTAAAATCACCTTGAGCAACTTCCACTTTGCTGGGGCAAAATTATGGCTCCTGACTATCGTGCCAGCATTGCTTCAGGTCTAGGCTGTCCTTGGACTAACTGTCTCAGAGTCAAGATACACCACCCCACCTGCCTTGAAACCACTTCTTTGAGGTCACAGCAGTTTAGCGTGAGCTGTGCAGGTGGTGCAATACAGGGCTAGAAGGGCTTTATGGACAGGAGAACATGAAAGAGAAAACTGGTCATTTCAACCTGACTCAGGCTAAAGGCCCAATCTAATCCCATTACAAAAATTAGCTGAATACAGCTACCAATGTCAGTGGGAACACTGCTTGCAACTACTGAAGGAAGAAGGAAAGAAGAAAATTAGAAGTAGTAAATCCACTAGATGGTGAATTTCGTTCCTTGTATATATGCTCAAGTGAACCTTGACGCTTGACACCCCTAGTGTCATGAAAAGTCCCATAGTGATCTGCGGGTATTGAGGAGTATGATCAAATCCCACATATGCATGAAATGACCACACTTTTTAAGTGGCACAAGGGAAATAATAGCAGACAAAGGCATGCCTCTCCAAGTCTCAAAAAGGAAGTAACAGATGCACAGAGTGAATGTTTTCTTGTAGGAGCATTCACAGTGGCACCTGGGGATCTAGAGGAGAAGCACCTCCAGAGAGATAACCCTGAAGATATTGATTCAAGACACAAAAATAACTTCCAGTCTATGAGAAGCCCAAAGGGAGCAAAGCATTACCTGGTAATAGTTACGGTGAAAGACATCATTCTCATGATGAGAAACCAAAGGAAACAGCTGAGCTGCAATGGCAACACACAGTCTTTGGGGGATAAAAACTATAGACTGTAATATCAACCAACCAAGAAGTCGGACACTCTAGAAAACTCATGCGTGAAAGAGACGGGGGAGGCTGGTGTACCAGTGGGAGATGACTAGAAATACTGTTGAGAGAGCTGCAAGGCAGTAGAGCAATGCTTGGAAGAAATCCAGGTATAAAGAACAAGGGATGGCTTGATAAAGACCCTGGAAAGTCTTGGAAAATCAACATGTGGCAAGAGTCACATGCTGCTAGACTCACAAGATTGTATTTGTGGGGTGAAAGAGACAGAGCAGGAAGGTGCTTTTGAGAACATCTGATCAAGGAGATGGCATAGAGGGTGTCAGCCGCAAGGAACTCAGACATGTTGGGAAAATGGAGCCCTCCGAATTTCAAAGTATCTCCTTGCAGGACAGAGAAGTGACATGGGAGGGAACTTTTTTTCTGCCAAATGCCAGCACGTAACTTGCCACCCCTGCGCTTGTAGCCCAGGGCTTGAGGTGCTGCAGGTGCTGCTCAGCTGTGAGCACTGTAGAAGCCATAGGAGGATGGAGCACTTTGTCACGGTCCCTTTAGGGAAGACAGCAAAGAGGAAAGATTGATGACATCTTTCTGTGTCACAGAGCAGTTCTGAGCCAACTCCCATAGCCATCCCAGTAGTAATCAGAATTAGGGCTCAGGAAAGGTCCAGAGCTAGCTTTTGATAATGTCCTGTTCCTGATGCATTATTAAAAACAGGAGGGGATACATTCAGTCAAAGACTTTGTGAACTAGTTTTGTTGATTTCACTGCTTGAAACAATTCCAGGGGAATGGCAGGTCTCATATCTGAATACGGACCAGGCAGAGGGATGTCTCCTTCTCCAGTGCAGTCTGCAGAGGCAAAGCCTGGCCATCTTTAGACACTCTTTACCAAGTAGCAGAGTATCCACACTAAATTAGGGGGCAAATCTTGGCAAGGGTGGCTTGCTCATCAAAATGCTCTGTCTGAAGTTATGTGGGCTCATTAAGGCTTTCAGCACTTAACTCCGGAACAGAACAGGGAATAAATACCCAGGGGCCACAAGGGTGTAGCTGAGGGATGGAACTGACCCAAAATTTCTTGTTATTATTTTTGTTATTGTTTTTCTATTAGTTCCTATTACAGCATACGAAGGGTCTGGTCTCCTCCCCAGAGTGAAACTGGCCTCTTTTGAAAGCCCAGTCCCCCATGGCTGTCAGGATTGGAAAGCTGTTGCAGGGGCTAAAATTTGCGTTTTGACATTAGAAGTTTGGAAAATTTTAGAGATGAAATGAAGCAGAGCTGGGAGGGTGTGGGGAGAAGAGAGGGTAAGGAGTTAAAAAGGTTACAAAAGTGTGGATATGAAACGGAGGAAAGTTAACTATTTATCGCAAATCATATTTGATAAAATGCAGAAAGTATTCTGGTTTGGTTTCTGATTTCAGTTGCCATTTGAAGTTGAACTGAACTACTAAAAATGTGCTTTTACTGCAGGAGGTAGGTCAAAGTGTGCAAAGGAATGCAAGAAAGAAATACGGTTCGGATTATAAACACTGGCAGCATTGGTCATTAGCCATAGTGAAATCTTCACACTGCCTAGTTTGTAAATTAATTCAGAATAGATTTTGAACTTGAAAAGCAGAACGTGCTCTCTTCTAAAATGAGACACAGAAATACTAAAGAAAATGATGAGATTAAAATGATCTGTAGACGGCTCCCTGTGGCCAGACCAATAGGAACATTCAGCATAGAATTAGCTTAAAATTAGCTCTAGTTTTCACTCAGAACTGGCATGGCTCAGAGTCATTAGCCACTATGCTCTGTGTCAGCTGCTGCGGGACCTGCTGAAACCTGGGTCTGGCATTTCAGCGGCCTGGCCTGCCAAGCCTCTCTCTACAGAACAGGGCAGTTTTGCAAGAAGCCTTTGCAAAATATTTTAATAATGAAAACTTTAAAAATACACAGCTGTTTTGCAAAACCCTCGTAACAAAGACCCCTTTGAGACCAGCTCCACACAGGCTCTGTAGTGGATGTGCTACCATCAGTGCTCTCAACAGAGACATTATGGAGCCTGGCGTTCCCTCCATGCCTCTTTCACCCTCTGGGTCCCCTGCTTGGACTTTGTTCCTTTCAGGCGCTGCTGCCTGCTCAAATCCCTGCTTCAGTCCCTTTATTTGGGTGCCAGCAACCGCTTCCAGAGGTTAGGCGCATTTGCCCCTTGGGGAGACCTCCTCAGAGGGTTACTTGTCCTGCCTTACTGCTGCTGTGGCTCAAACAGGTCATGCTGGGGCATCATCTGGGGTGAAATTCAGCTCCCAGCTGAACTGCACAGAGGAAAAGAAAGAAGTGGGCTAATAAAGCAGAAGTCCCTGCGAAGTACAAATACAAACACCTGGGCACCACTCAACTCCCAGGTGTGCATCTGAGCCCCCACTGTTTTAATTCAGCCTTTCTGCACATGGTCCAACATCTGTTTGCATGCTGGGAGCACGGTGCAGGGTGCTGCTCTGCCTGAGACCCACGTATTGGAGTGTGTCATCAAGCTGAATTCCTCGATCATTGTTACCGACAAGTGTTTAGTGGAATCCATTTTCCAGAATGAATAGTTTATTGGGCTTTGAATAGTTGCAGGGAGTTCGTTGCTGTAAATAGGGTAGTGCCTGACTAGGAAATCTATTTATGGGTCTTTTATTACTGCAGGGAACATGGGGATTCAGCTTTTTAGTGTTAGAAGTATTTCCCTTAAGTGGTCATTAGAAAAAAAATAACTCCTAGATTCACAAGCATTGGTATCTGTACATAAGCTGTGCTTCCAGTAAGTTTTAATGACAAAAGAGAGGAAGCTGGCCAAGGCAGCACATTGATGGCTTTCACTCTTCTCCCACGGAAGCCATGAAGAATTTCCCATCAGTTTGAGCAAGAGCTGTCTGCTCACATCCTAGGCTGCTGCACCTCCTTGCTTTAAGATCACAGGTGGGGGAGGAGGTGGGAATCACAAACCTGGCAGAAAGGAGCCAAGTGGAGAGGAACCAGCCTCTCCCAGACATGTACAGGGTAAAACTCTTGTTTTGCTCTTCTGTGGTGCTTCCTCTGAGAAAATAAGGGTCCTGAACATGAGCAGGAACATGAGTGTGAGAACAAACTTTGGTTATATTGGGTTGTACTAAATCCCTGTCTAGCTTAGTATCCCACCTCTGAAAGTGGCCAAATGCTCTTCTCAGGGGAGAGAACAGAGAAAGCACATACAATCCTCCCCTGAAATTCCCTGCCAGGCTCAGCAGTCTGTGTTTCAGGGACTTCTGTTGGCCCCAGGCCAGGAGACTGGGGGAAATTGTCTCACAGAGTTGTGGGGGTTGCTGCATTGAGGAGCTGCTGGACGGGGCTTTCAGATGGATTCTGCACTGAGCCATGAGCTGCTGAGCTGAGAGGAGACCGGGGGTTTTGTCAGATTTCACTTCATCCACAATCCCTTTCACTTCCAGCACTCCAAACATTTACCTGATCCTTGGGCAAGGGAGATGTTTCTTTCTTCAAACCATGAAGGCTGGCTACAGCTCAGCTGGGTGGCCATGGCTGAAATGGGTAAATTGGGCACACTGCAGCATCCAGCAATTAGCCTGAATGGGGTGCAACGGCAGCCACGAGGACGACTGGGACATTGAGAGGATGCCCAAATATCCCTGGAGGTATTTAAGAAACGTGTAGATGTGGCACTTCAGGGCATGTCTAGTGGCCGAGACTGTAAGAGGGTGTTTTTGTGTGTGTATGATTGGACTCTCTGATCTCAGAGGTCCTTTCCAACCATGATGATTCTGTGATTCTGTAACACCTGGGCCAGTGCAGAGGACTTTATCTCTCACAAGCACCAGTTCAACCTGCCAGGAGTTGGCAGTGATAACAGTTTGCTCACAGCTCCCAGTTGTTTCATAGACTGGAAGAGGCTGAGGCTCACCTGATCCACCTGACTCCTGGGGCAATGAGAAAGATGTGACCCCAGACAGATGTTATTCTCACCTGGTCTTGAAAGGAAGTGGAGGAGAGAGTCACAGCCTCCCTAAACAGGCTGTTTCACCACTCTCATAGCTGGAAAGTTGCTTTGTAACATGGAACCCAAATCTTCCTTGCTACAAATTAAAACTAAATTCCTGTTGACCTTTTCCTAACAGCCACAGGGAACAATTTTAATCACTGTTCTCTTTGTTACAGCCTTTGCATTCTGGAAAATGTATCACATCCCCCTTCATCTCTTCTCCTCCAGAAAAACAAACGCCATTCTCTCAACCTTTCCTAGTTGCTTATGTTTTCTAAACCTCTTCTTGCTGCCTTTTGGTTTCCCACCAGGGCGTCTGCTTATTAAAATAGAAGCTTCTTTTCACAAAGGTTGCTGCGTTACTTGGCGCAGCAGCAAATAATAACAAACACTATGCTGCCACGATAAGATCACAGAGTGAAGGGATAGGGAGGATCTCAAGAGATCATGCGGTCTGTTTCCTTGAACTGAGGCAAGTTCAGGGGAAGGGAATCGAGAGAACCTCTTAAGATTTGTCAGGTCAGTGGCAGCAACTTTCAGTGGCAGCATGTCTCCAGATTCCAGGTGGCCCACCTCATGTTTTTTACTGCCCTTGTACAAGTTTTTTGTATGTTGATGCAACTCCATGTCATGACAACAGTGTGAGAACTAAACACATTACAACTTTACATGGATGTTTTTAAAGAATATTTTAAAACCACATATGAGCTCCAAAGCAGAAAACAGTCACAGGGAACAGAAGCATAATAAGGATAGATTTACCAGCTGTGAAGATGGAGGCTTTTTTCTTTTGGTTTTTTAATTCCCCTATTATTTTAATTTACCACTCTCTTATTTTCTCTTTCAACTACTCAACTCAAATGCAGGAAATAAAGATGAAATGGATAGATAACGTCTTTAAAGACCCATCCTCTACACACAAGCCTCAATACATAAATTGCACTCTACTTGTCACTTCTTTGGCAGGATTTCAGCCACAGAGCAATTTTTTATGCTGGAGGTGGCAAAACGGCAGGGTTTCCTGGCAGAGGGCAAACTAATTCTCCCCATACTCCCCTCTTGTTAAGTTCTAGGCCAGTTTCACCCAAAAACAGATAAAAAGAAAAACATCTTTTCTTGTCAGTTCCCTGCCACAGATACATTGGCTGTACTGGCTGCTTTGGTTATACTGAGTATTTGTCGGGGTTTCCCTGGGTCTGAAGCCCATTCAAGGCTTCTGCAGGCTGCAGGGACAGAAAACCTTTTGAAGGTCCCAATAGGAGTTGACTGGAAGTTTCATGCAAGATCAAAATGCCCTCTTGAAATTGTGATTTCATACCACTGTTTTCTTTTCAAGGAGCTGCCCTGTGCATAAGTTCATGCACCTGAACCCTCCATCCCAGACAGGGTCCTGTCCATTTCTCCCTGCCCATTTCTCCCTGGGTCTCTGGCCAGCAGATGCCACCTGGCCTAGCAGTGAAGGTGGAAGTGTTATCCTACAGGTGTTGGCACCAGAGAGTGGCACGTAAGCCCTGAAAACAGAGATGCTGGCCACATGTGCTGAGCTGCTCCAGCTCATGTTCTGCTATTTCGTTATTGCCAGTGCTCATAAAAAGAAAGTTTTACTCTACAGGATTTCCTTGCACGGATCCTGATGTAATCTCTCTCCCCTGCATGGAGGCAAGGAGTTTCTACCAGGAGAATCAATGCGGGAGAAGAGAAAAAGAGGAGTGTTATGCTTTTCCTTTAACCAAATGGGTCTTTCAAAAGCTAAAGCTAATGAATACCCACTTAACAACTCCTCATATAGCTCTGATAAACAAAATGTTTCCAACTGGAATTTACAAAGCCGAACATAATAATATGAAGAGGGAATAAGAGCTTCCCCTTGTCAACTGGCTACTAACAAAAGAAAAATATGAGGAGTGAATACTTAGAAAAAAGACCAACAGTGCTGTAATATAATTAAAACCATTAAAAATGCTGTACTCTGGTTTTGCTCCCTGAAGCAGTATGTTATTTTTCTTTTTTAAGCTGTCACCACATTTTGATACCATAAGGAATAAACTAAATCAAGACAAACCTCCATTTCAAAGTTGGAGGATTTGATAGAAATGCTAACTTAAACTCCAGTAACTAGCAGAAGATGCTCAGTCAACTGCCGTCAACAACATCTCTCTTTTTACTCGTTGACAGTAGATATTCCTCAGGTATATAAGCAGCACCAAAGCAGAAGAAAGACAAATGCAGAGGCAAGTCAAAGAGAAAGCACCCACAGAAAACTCACAATTTTAGAAACTCACAAAGGGCCCCATTCAGCAAAGCACTGAACCACATCTAGAATGATCCATATCTTATGTGTAACTTAAGAGTATGCAAAATTGCTTTTTTTTCCTTTGGCACACTTTCTGACAGAAGTAATGCAACCTTCCTGTCCCTTGCTATCATACACCAAGGTTTTGCTGATGCTATGGAGGTGATGTAACTCTCACACATGAGGAGTGATTCCACTTGCCAGCAAACTGCATGGGGCCATTCTTCTGTTAGAGACAAGAAAGTATAAACACAGGGGCTGCAGGACTGAGCCACCTCGTGTATTTACCTCTTTTATTTTCCTTCTTGAGGTAGAATGTTTTCTACTGGCACTGGGAATGGGACTGGAGGGCAATGCACAGAGCAAGGAACATTCACAAAATTTATTGCACATCTTAAAATTTTAAGCTATAAAGCATGAAATAAAAAAAAGAAAAAATAGAAAAAGGAAAAATGTATTAACTGCATTCCTGGCTAGTCAAGAAAAATTGCCAGTTATCATTTTTGATCCTTGCAAAAAAACATATATTTAAGAAAGTCAGTCAACCTCTTCCCCATCACCTTCTAAAAACTCTAAAAGCAAATTGAGAAAGCTGACAATACACTAATAGCAGATTTCTCATTGAATTTGTGGCACTACACAGTGACGCAGACCAGCAATACTGAACATCCCAATTGCTAGCTTCACAAAGGTGAACAGGACTGTTACTTGTATCCCTTTGCAGGGCCTCTGGGCATTGCAGGGATGGAAACTGAATGCATCAGATCATGCACAAACTCTTCTTAAGATCTGAAGCCATAGCCTTCTCCTTTATCATCCTACACTCTCACAAAAGAGAAGTTGCAAAGAAGTATAAAAAACCGTAGACAAATCTTTAAATGATAGGGGGATAAGGGGCCATAATATTGACACAACTGTATAGTCCCAATATATTCAGTGTATTGTTAGAAATAGAAGACCAATAGAAAATATCTTCTCCATGTGGCTAATTAACCATCAGTTGGCTACATTTTGGCAGACTATGCTGCAGATTTGTGTTTCACAGAGGAGCTTTATAGAGCTGGTGGTAGTGTGACAGAACAACAAAACAGAAATGCATTTACTATTTAAGGGGAATATAGTTCACAAAATGTTGTCTCTGCAACTGCTTTACATTATGAGCCAAAACCTGATAGTTTACTATACGCCCTTGGTTCACTGTGCCCTCACATTACTCAGTTTGTTCCAGGAAATCATTGGTAGAAGAGATGCACTGTAGACGAGACACATTGTTGATCCAAGGGCTGCACACAAATTCCAGGCTGACAATATGAAGACAAGCTTCTAACTAATACAAATGATCCCTGGCACCCGCCTAGCAGACAAACATAGCACATGCACTCGGTCAGAGATTCACAAACCTGCCCATTGAACTCCTCAGAGACCAGATTTGTTCTCCACTATGTAAAATCAAGCCATTTTGGCTGCATACAAGTCCTTGCATGTAAGGTCTGTGAAACAAAACATCGTCCTTTGCTGTTTTCGTTTGTTACCACCCTGTTTTCAGTGATATCTGGACCTTTCAGCTGAGGACAAGAATATTCCACCAGTAGGACAGAATCCTTTGCCTTGACATTGCCAATTTAAACAGGAAAAGGCCCTGCCAAGGGCACCCAACAGGATCCAAGATGGAATCCTGAAAGGTGCCTTCTCTGGCCCAATGCTGGAGAGGAACCTCGACCACTACTTTTTCCATGGGGATAAATCGCAAAACAGTGGTAGGAAAGACAAGCCCAAGGATTTTGTCTCAGGGGAAGAAGGTACTAAAAAGCATCTGTGGTAAAATAGTCTAGCAGAGCACTTTGTGTCTCTCATGACCGCAGATGAAATGATGGGGCCAGATGTGTCTCATGGGCCACCAACTAGAGAAAACTGGTTGTGAACCTTCCTTGGATCAACATAAAAGAAACCCAAGGTTATGGCTACCAAAGCTGCCAATAGATGAGAGTCTTTGATGTTTTTTATAAAAAAAAAATGGACAGAAACATTTTTTAATTCATATTAGCATGTTGTGTTGTGGTGGTGTTTTTTTTCCAACTGACTCCGTGATTGTTGATATTAATTAAAGTGAATGGTAGATTATTTTCTAAAGTCTATAATTTAAACCAGTAGTTGAATATAGACTTGAGTGTAACATTCTTCAGCTCAAACCACAAGGTATGCAAGCTGGGAATGAACTCTATTTTTTTCCTGTTGAAGGACAGATTAAATATTTTTTTATTAATTTTAATGCTAGCAAAGAAAGTAAGATCCCTATTTTTCCTCCAGTTTCTCTGTACTTAATGGATGTATTCTACCAAGCTGCCAAGCTGCTTTTAAAACCCATTCTTTTTTATAGAAATATTATCCTCCCTTTATTAGTTTGAGTTGATAAATGGATCAAGAGTCTTTGAGGGTATTGTGTACTGTCAATGGAATACATCTTTCAGATGCATCCACTGCAATGAAGCTGAAAAAATATATATCATGAAACACTTAATAAAAAAGATACACAGATTTGTCTTTTACAAGATCATGGGACTTGAGTTTATCTCCAGGGAGGAGTTCCAACATGAGAAAGAAAATACATAGTTCAAAAGCCCATGTTTTCAATTTGCAGCCACATGGTTTAAATTATCCCTGTATTTATTAAGGGCGCTAAATGGGCAGCTTGACTTAGGGGAAAGGGTCATTCAAGTTGAGAATAGTCATGTTTAATCCCTCAGCTAGGTGAAGGTTAATTGTACTTTAAGATGCTGAATGTTCTTTATACAGTGTGTCTTAAAATACCACGAGACACAGCTGGAGGGGTTTTGTCATTTATTGTTGTATATTTTTCTATATCTCTCCATTGTAAACAACAATAGAAAACTGTTAAACATCTATCCCAGAGGGACAATGATCCTACACAAAACCTATCACATTGACATTCCTTGCACTTCAGTTTCACACGTGTGTGCACATGCGTGTGTTTTGTGGTCATCTCCTGATTTCCCTGATGCTCAACATTGTGGATTTTCATGTAATCAGAACCCCAAATAAGTCTAGAGATAGTAGCTTTTTGGATATTGAATGTACCTGCCTGTGAACTTGCTAACTCATCATTTCATGAGGGAAAAAGAAAATTAATTGAAATCCAAAAAGCAGAAGTTAAAGGAAACAAAAGAGTGTTTCCAAATAGATAGGCAATATGAATTGTAAAGCTTTCCCCCTAAGACATCCATTCATGTGAAGACAAGTAGCTATTGATTATCAAGGCAGTTTATCCAAATGTCACTGTTCTTTTATTTTGGCAGTTCATCCACAAACAAGTCCCGTTGGGCATTTGAAATACATCTCTTGTTCCATCTATTTGTTAATTCACCCAGGCAATAGTCCGGGTTTTTCCCATCAGATGCAAACAGATAAATGCGAGTATCCAAAAGGCCAACTGTGTTTGACGCAAACCTGAGACATGTTGCTTCTCTTCTTCAACTGGGCTGAAGCAAAAAGCTGTGGAAACTACGATGGCTTGGGCACTCACATGCAGCTTCAGTGTCTGAATGTCTTCAAGGAGGAAAAAAAACCCCCAGAACTCAGAGGTTTTCTGATCCTGGTCATGTCTAAAGTCGCTTTTAAATTCATATAAATATTTGTGGGGAAACTGCTTCCCCTATTCTCCTAGCGCTCATAACTTAATTATAGTAGCCGCCAGGCATCTTTAACTTTCGTGACCAGCAGATCACTCTGGGTCTCAGTGACCTTGGCAGTTGTAACAGGGTAATATTTTCACAAGGATGAAATGTTCTTGAATATATTTCTCCAATGTACTGGTGTTCACAGGCATTTCTCAGCAGATCTGACCTGAAGTGCAAACATAATTCTTCAGTTTCACCTAGAGGTTTATTGACAAACTCCAGAAAACTCAAGTTCCCCTTTCTTTTTCTGAGACTCACCCTCTGTGAGAAGGTAAAGCTGCTGGTATTCTTCCTTTGAGCCCTCCATCATCAGTGGGAGTCTGGACCAAAGGCCTGAGCCCTCCAGGGCTTGCCTTTGAAAATCATCCATGGCCACACATCCAAACAGGAAGAGGAACACAAAGGCAACAAAAAAGAGCAAGGGGGAAAAGCTATAAGAACACAATCATTTGCTTTTTCAAGATATTTCAGTGTAATGTTTCGTGTAAAATTGTGTAAAGTTCCTTGCAGGCAATTGTTGACAGAGTTCAACAAAGAAACCCAGGCAGGTGGGAATTAGTATTTTAAAAATGCCACTCTATCACTAGAGCTTAAAGCAATAGTTGCAAAATGCAGGAATTAAATTATCAGCCTGAGAAAGATGTAGTCACCAAAATCTCTGCATTCTTTTGCTGGTGAATAAGCTTCTACTCTACACTCAGGCAATATCAGACTTGCTCAGTTCCTCTCTAAACATCACGTCTTTATTTATCAAATTAAAGAAATTTCATGTTAGAAGAGCCTGAGCTCACGATCTCTAGCTCATTTTTCCACTTTGAGTCATGCAAATGCAAATCCTTACCTTTAAATCATATTGATGTGAGTTGCCTATGAAATTTTCAGGGAAGCTTAAGAAGGCCAGCTATTTACATTCTGGTTACATTTGTCTCATATAGAGAAATGATGTACAGCTTGCTTTTCCAAATGCTGTATTTTGGCTAAGTTTGGATAGCCTTCCTCTGCTGAAAACTATCACATTACTCCTTGAGGAATCGTGGTAGTATCATCTAGCAAGCATACCAAGATGCAGGCCTTAGAAGGAAAAAAAAAAAAAGATAAGGGCTTACATTCTTGCATAGTGAAAGTTATTTTCTTGGAGAAGGGAAGAAAAAGCCTAAAATACTGGAAACCTCAGAGGGCCAAGAAATAGGTCTTCTCAGAAAATGTTTCAGCTGATTTTTCAAACCTTTGAGTTTGAACAGATCAGATACTGCCACAAATATTCTCCATATAGATTCTCCATATTCTCCCATATTGTCCATATTCTCCCATAGATTAGGGCTTTTATTAAATGGAATAAGAACCCCAAATCAGTTCAGCCTTTGTATCTAAACTGAAGATCAACAAAATGCAGAAGGTCTTGACTAGCTCAAGTGCTTGTAACGTGTTTAATGGGCTTCAGAGATTTTTCATCTAAACCACAAAGTCAGTCTGATTCAGCTTCATAATGTATAGAAATCTTCACCTCTGAAGGATTCATTAGCTAATACCAGCTGATACAGAACAAAGACAGACTTGACCTGCTGGTTTCTGTCTGACACAGTAAAGATTTCTGCCCACAGTGCTGCTTTTCCTGAGAAGAGACAGACAATTTTTATTTAACCATGGAGAAATATATCCAGTGAATCTGATTTTGAGTTTTTTCTCAGTGTCCAAACACAACTATCTTGTTCAAAAAGGTTGTCTTACTGCTAAGACTAGACAAGCACCATAAAAACTATTGTCAGGTAAAGCATTCCAGAAAAACTCTAGTGCTCTGTGTTAGTTTGCTAGGTGGCTTTACGAATCTGAAATTGAAACTAGGAGATTTCACTGAGGGCAAGATCTGGAGTGCTAACAGTACACTCTGCACCATTCATCTATTCAGAAAGCTTCAGACACTTGTGAAGTACATCATAAGAAGCTGCACGCTGAAGGGGAGCTGCTCATTTCTTAGAAATGAGAATGGTGGTCATGTTTGTAGTCCCTTAACAAAGCATACAGGTGCTTGGTACCTCCGACCATGCAGGATCCAGAGGCTTTGCAAGATGTAACAGAGGAGGAGTCGACTATCTTTTACGTAGTGGCAAAAGTCTAGAGGTACCAAGCATAGACCCATATGGTATATGGGATATAACTGTCCCATTCACTCATTAATGGGAGACTCAAATTAAGGTCTTTTTCTGTGGCCCTTAAGAGGGTGATAAATGGCCACCTCTCCAAACCAGGAGACTTTTTCACCTCAAACCTTGACACTAAATTCCTAGAGTCAGAGCTCATGAAGATTTCAGGAGGTCTGAATCGTTGCCCATGTTCCAGGTTAATTGTAACCCCATATTTGATGTGTCAATTAGAAGCCAAAGTTAAACATACATGCTGTATTACCAGTTGAAGCATGGAGGTACCTATGCCGTGTAAGCTTGTATTTAAGATAGAATGGATTACTTTGATTTCCCTGCCCAAGCCTGGAGAGAGGGCCAAACTGGCCCCATCAGACTCTCATAAAGACATAGACTCTCTGGGTAAAAAGAAAGCAGTCACATGTGCAAGAATAAGACTTGTATAGTGAGTATTAACTTTTAATACAGAAAGAATCTTCTATTCCTTTTATTTTCTCTTCAGGTGGTTTCTGTGTGATTAACAGCACATCTCATTCTAGTGTACTAGAAGCATTTTTGAACAAAATAGGTAAACGTGTAATAAATCATAGTTCAACATTTTGAAAGATACACAGTCTAGTTCCTGCAATGATCATGAGAACAGGGGATTAGCACGAGGAATGAAAGAGGTATCCTAAGTATCCACCATAGACCAGCACAAAAAAGAACAGATTATTTCTTTTTCTGCCAGCAGCTACATTCAGAATGGATTCGGTGATTTTAAAAGACTCCAACCAGCAATGCATTTGGTGTCTTTTCCAATAATTTTGCCCCCTGTTTGCTTGCCTTCAGTATGGAGAGAATGTAGAAAGTATACTAAAAGGTTATTACAAATTTAAGAAATCATGTTTAATAACATTGTTCCTTTGCTGTAGTGGATCTTATTTTAAATTTCATTCTTCATTAATTTTCTTTCTTTCTGCATTTCTGTAGGTTTCAACAAAAAAAAAAAACACTTCACAATTTAACCATTAACTCTAAATTGAGGTGGGATCACTGAAAGTCATCTCACCCAACTTGCTCCAAACAGGTCCAACTGGGTCAGGTTGCTCAGTGCAGTCCGGCTTAGTCCAGTCTAAACCATGACAAACAGAGATGCCATAACTTCTCAGGACAACCTGTGCCAATATTTTAGCACCCTTTTCAAGAAAAGTCTTTCCTGATATCCCTCAGAACATCCTTGACTGCAGCTTCAGCCTGCTGCCTCTTATCCTATCAATGCGCACCTCTGTGACTAGTGTAACACTGTCTTTCTCCTCCCAGTAGCTAATGAGTAGCTGGTTCAACAGCATATCTCATCTAGTTGGCTTGAGGATCCCCAGTGTCAAGAAATAGTCCTTGCCACTCTCCAGGGGCTTGTTGGGTTACCTATGCCCTGCCATGTTCCTCATTGGGGTGGCTAAAGACACCCATGAGAGCCAGGGGTTGCAACCATATTTTTCCAGCTCTATGTCAGCTTCTCACAGACTGATAAAACAAAAGTGAAAAAGACCAGTAAAACAGAAATCTCAGTTGATGTGTCTTATGATCAACAGGCCTGGGTTTTGTGGTTTGATTTTTTTTTCTTTTTTTTTTTTTTTTCAGATGAGAACATTTTAACCACAGCAATCTGGAGAACATCTATTGTCCTGTAGCCCTTTGATTTATCTACAGATAACAAAATGAAAGTGAATGTATACCAAGACTTCAGAACTCCTTCATTCTCACAGTTATGTTAGAAATTAACAACAATGCTTCAAATAACTCCTCAAGTAAAAAATTTATGTCTCTATGGCATAAGTGTTTAATTTTAGAAAATTGGTCCTGTCCTTCTTTGTTACAGCTAATAAAATTGCTATCCCACAACCCAGCATTTCAGATGGGCACAAATAAATATAAATAAAAAGTATTTATCAGCCCTTCTGCTTTTTTATATGAGTGTTCATGATTTTATCATACATATCTAGCAGTCAACTTTTACCTGGCACAATACTGTTTTGGCTCCTAACATGCTTAAAAAATTCCTTATCTTTTTTTTGTAACTCCATTGGGATAAGACCCTTTTTTTTTCTGTTCTTAGTATATTCTTTAATGTTTTATTGTTTCTGTTTAACTAAGGATTTTTTGTTGTTGTTGTTCTGCATAACCCTTTTTTGTTGATGGAATCATGGGGTTTGGAACAACTAGTACAATATTCTTGAACAATTCCTGATTTTTCTCAGCATCTTCACACTTAAAATGCATATGCTCAGGCAGTTATGCCAGCAAATGCTTTAAGCTTTGGAAAACTGGCCCTATTAAACTTCCAAATGTGAAGATTTTTGGTCAATGCCCTATTTCATTTGTATAAAGTAAATTTAAATTGACTGTGGTCTCTGGTACCTCAGCAACTGCGCTTTTTTGGGTCTGTAACTAACACTTTCTTGTTCAGCAGACTTAAGTCCGCTATCAAGTTACCTTGTACTGGATACAGAACTTCCTGTTTTGTGAAGACAACATTATTATTTATAGAAACACTAAGGAAATTTGTTATTGGCCACAAGAGATCAGCAGCAAATGGCCCTCTGGTTGAAGTCATCCATGATAAGTTTCTTGGTTGCCTTTTGACTGTTGTAGTTATTTCCCATGTTCCCTACAAATTATTAACAGATGCTTAAGAACAGCTCATTTTATCTGCTAGAAGTCATTGTTAGGCTATAGAAGACCCTTACCTGTCTTGCTTCAAATAACTATGAAAACTGGGCTTTCAGATTTAAGCAACCTTAGAGACATGTCGGCAGGGTATGAAGAACTAAAGTACAGAAATGGGCACATTAGTAGAGACCCCTGGAAACAGCATAACACCCACATCTTTAATAGGATGAGGTCCAGAAGCAACTTATCTCAGTAACTTGAACACTGCACAGAAGATAGTGTCAACTCTGTGAATTTATCAGTTTGGGCCCCAGGCCAGATAAACATAGCTAAATTACATCTGGGCATTCCCTTTCTCCCCCCAGCACACATTCAGGCAGCTCAGGAGTGTCCTCACTGACCACCACCCAACTTTCTCCATGCTACAAGCTCTGGGGTTAATGTGGAAGACTGAACTCAAATATCTCTGCACCTTCCAATGTGGTCAAGACCAAAATCTTCTTTCAGCCTCCTGTTTTTCTCTTTCCATCCTTCATCTGAAGCATTTGGCTTTCTGGAGCAGAGGCAGGGCAAGGCCAAAGACTGAATCAGGAGGGAGAAAAGCTGACAGCACTGGCTGTCTCGTCTTCATTCTTCTTTTTACCATCCAGTATAGGCACTGTTTTAAATTACACAAAAATAGCCTGTAAAGCTCTCATCAATCTCACTTGTTCAAATGCAGCTTTTCCACATTAATCATTTACAGTGACATGGGTAAACAATGCCACATGTGGCCGCAGCGATGGTGCTCTTCCATTATTCATTCATCCCAAGGTGCACTGGTTGTGTGTTGAATCTTACTCCCTCATTTCTCTAAAAAATTTGGTGAAAAAGAAACCGTATGGCTACCTTTTCATTTAAGAGTCAAAGGCAGGCGTATTCATGCAGCAGTGGATCAGAGACTGCCCCTGCCAAGAAAAGGAAAGTGTCACATTTCAGCCTCCCTGCACTCATCCTTGCTTTCTCTTTCTGCTCATAAAGATACCTGAACTAGGTCTAGACAATCCTGCTCAAATACTGGAAACAAGGCAGCTTCATTAGCACAATGTGCCATAAAATCTAATTAAACCTACCTCCAGGCAATCATACAGCTATACTTCTTGCTATATGCTCCACAACCAGCTTGTTGTTTGCATCCAAAGCATTATTATTTTTTTTTTCAGGGGAGGGGAGGGAAACATCCAGTAGCTGTTCAAGAAAACCTACTTTGCACTCTACAGTTAGTGAGTTATGCTAAAAAGTCCTGGGTGGGTTTTAGCTGTCTGTTCATGGCATTGTTCTATGCCATTTAGATACATTTTATACTATTTTTTTATTTTTCAAAGTATATTTCAGAGTAGAAAGAGCTTCAAAAGTGGGAGGCTGAATTTCAAACCCACAAGCGTTCAGATCCTGGGGTGTAGCTTGGACTCCATCCCCACAAAAACCAGCATAAAAACACTCCTCATCCCTGCCAGCTCTCCTGATTTATCCAGCGTTTCACAAACGTAAAGCTGGTATTCGAGTCCCAGCTTGGAACGAAGAGACTGAACACAAACCTCAACTTTCATTCCTGCAGAAGTTTCCATCCCTCCTGTTTGCAGAGGAAAGTTTGAAAACATGACCTGACTGCACTCGAGCAGGCTGCTGGGGAGGGAGGGGGAGCTGACTCATGATTTTTGTTACCCGGGGATCACAGTGCTGGGACACTGGCCAGGCGGGAGCAGCATTTGAGACGTTGGAGCCTCATTCATTCTTACGACTGTGCTGTTGCTCTGGAACATGCTACTCTGCTGGAATGGAGGCCAAAGCAAAACGTTTTGGTTTTGAGGACAGGTATCAGTCAGGTGTCCTCCCTCCTCCTAAACAAACTTACCTTGGAGAAGGCTGCATTCAGTGCAATGCGTACAGGAGGTCCTTGGTGCCTTGTTCCTCCTGGTAAATGGCATTAAGTAATATTCCACCAATATATCTCCCCGTGTGTCAGCCCCTTCAGAGGAGGGCCTGGCTCCTTCTTCCCAGCCCATTCAGCAGAGTCCACCTCCTAAAGCATGGACGTTGAGTGTGTAGCCTCAGTGCCAACAGCGCTCACAAACTTCCTCCACCTATGGCCCCTAGCAAAATAACCCAAATGGGCCCATCTATCTGTGTTCACTGCCTTTGTATACAGAGGAGTTCAACCTCCTGACAAAACTCATGATGAAAAAAAAAAAAAAAAAAAGAAAAAAAGAATGATAGCCCTGGTTTTATGAGGACCTCCTAGTAAAGGGCATAAAAGCTTTAAAAATGTAATACTAAAGGGACAGTTAGATAGGTGTGATGGTATGTGGCACTGACATGTACTGGAATAGGAACAGACCCACCCTACCCTCATGATTGGGTAGGAAGAAGTGTAGAGAGAGGGAAAGTGGTGTCACCCTTATTTCATATTATGAAGAAAAGAAAAAAAAGAAGTTGCTAACACAAAAGACAGGATTTCCAGTAGGATTCATTGCTGTCTAAACACTACTCCTGCTGAAGCTGATAAGAATTTCATTGCACGTCTTAACATGTGCAGAATTAAGGCAATGGAGCGCACCTCCAGAAGTCCCAACAATGAAGCAAATTTTGACCGTTGACATATTAAAACCAGCAGTAACATAATCTTGGATTAAGAAAAATCCAGGCTAGCTAGAAAAAACCCAAATCCTACATTTAAACTGTGCATCCTGTGATTGCAAGACAAAGGCGTTAGCAGGACTGGGTGAGCAGCAGGAAGCGATGCGGGAGGACTAGCTGAGAGCAGAGCGTTTTACTGGCGTTTCAGCCGAGCAAAACATGTGGGTCTACATGACTTCAAAGCACTCAGTACCCTGAGTACTGGCTACGTGCTGGGTGCTGAGCTACTTGCTAAGGGATGGGGACTAGTTTTGACAAGCAAGGGTGCTGTACATGCCCAGGATCTGGATTTCTCTTCACAAATTCCATACAGCTAAGCAGCTATCTGGAAATCTGCTTAGGATGAGAAATAGAAGGAAGTGAGGAAGGGCAGGAAGGAGAGAAGTAATTTGTATGTGTGTGTGTGTGTTGGGGTTTTTTTTACAAGATTGCATTATTTTTCTGGCATTTCATTTCTCGCTGTTGTCCTGACTTTTGGGTGTGGTGGGCTCTGAGCTTTGCCCTGTGTGCCTTTAGGAACAATATTCTCTGGGCAAAATTGCTTTTTCCATTTCATTGCGGCATTGTGGTTATATATTTATTTCATAAGGAGAGTGGGTTATTTGGCAATTTAGGTTCACATTGTGGGTGTGGTCCCTGCAGATAGTTTTCTTCTGGATTAAATCTTTGCAAATTGTTATTTCTCTGGTAGTACACCAGTGAGCAGCACACTGTTCTCCTGGGGAGGAGTTTATTTTTTCTCCCATTTTGTCACCAAATCACCTATTTTATCTGAGTTACAGGCTACATGTTGTTGGGACAGTCCTTGGCCATTCTCAGGACAAGTGTCTTGACTGCCACCATAACCCACCTGAAGCAGCAGCACAGAACCTTTCATGGGCTATTTTCCCCACTACTAAACCACTTCCAATACCACAGTGGTGAGTCCAACACTAGCCCATGTATCTGTACTGGGTTTGTGTGGCAAGGTTTTGGTAGCAGGGCAGTAAGGGGTGGCTTCTATGAGAAGGTCCTAGAAGCTTCCCCTATGTCTGACAGAGCCAACGCCCACTAGCTCCAAGATGGACCCACCGTTGGCCAAGGCTGAGCCCATCAGCAAAGGTAGTAGCATCTCTGGCATAACATATTTAAGGTAAAAAAGCCCAAACCTGTGCACTAGCAGGCAGAGAGAGTGAAAATCTGTGCAAGAAACAGCTTTGCAGACACCAAGGACAGTAAAGAAGAAAGGGAAGGTGTTCCAGATCCTGGAGCAGAGATCCCCTGCAGCCCATGATGAAGACCATGGTGGGCAGGCTGTCCCCCTGCAGCCCATGGTGGTCCACAGTGCAGCATATGATGAACTGACCACAACCTCTATTCCTCCTCCCCCAGCGCTGCTTGATGGGAGGAGGCAGAGAAATCAGGAGTGAAGTTGAGACCAGGAAGAAGGAAAGGGTGGGGGCAAGGTGTTTTTAAGATGTGGGTTTATTTTCTCATTATCCTACTCTGATTTAATTGGTAATAAATTAAGCTAATTTTCTCAAATTGAGTCTGTTTTGCCTGTGACGACAGTAACTGATGAGCAATCTCACGCTATCCTGATCTTGACCCATGGGCCTTTCATTGTATTTTTTCTCCTGAGAAAAAATGAGGGAGTATCACTCCAAGCTGAGGAGGGGAGTGATAGTACCCTCCACCATAGTATCTCTCTCTGCAGAGCGCTTGACTGTGGAGCACAAACCTACCTACTTCAAAGGATCTCTTGTAGCTCTGGAGTAATAAAACAGGGAAGACAAAGGGACACAGAAGCTGGCAATGGAAAGATGTAGCATGCAGATGCCACACAAATAATTTTTTAATGCCTCATGGAGCAAAGAAACGTCACTTCTATTCAATCACAGAAGCAAGTATGAGAAGGGGAGTACCCACACCTCCTATGGCAGGTGTTTACGTTGGGAAGAGAGTGGCCCTCTTTACGCAGTGGATTCTGTCACTTTCCAGAGTGAAACTAAGCACTGGAGCATGATTTCCCACATCTCCCACCATGACTATGGTATATGAAGCTGAGGATGATAGCCTCTTCAATTTAGGTACTGCAGGTATGTGCCTAACATGCAGTGATGTGAATGCCTTTAGATCAAGCATTGCTGAACAATTTCAGAGTATGAATCCTCTTGCTACCCCAAAACAAATCCCCTTGCTATCCCAAAACACATCTCCTTCAAGGAAGCACTAGGCAAGCCCCCCCCAGGTTTTCACTGGTACCCTGTCACACCTTGGTGAACCAGTTCCACATACCCAAACATCTGGCAAATCTACCAAACTCACCTGTTTCTCATTAAATTGGGAGGGGGCAGAGGGTGTCACTGGCTGTACCCCAGGCAGACATCCCACCTGGCAGCAGGGGCTGTGTCTCCAGCACCAGGAATGTGACCTGAGGCAAAGCTTTGCCTCCGGCTACAACAGGACCAGCAGCTGTTGCGGAGCCATTGCTACAGAGAGGCAGTAAAATCACACATATCACACCATGGTATTACAGGCACAAATTAAGTCTGGGCTGAGGCCCCTTTAAAAAAAAAAATGGCCCGTTAGGTTTAATTTAGAATCTTTTTCCTTGCAACTACAGAGCAGATTGACAAAACAGACTTTTTAAATCACCTATGAAACTTCTCTCAATGACAGGATACCAAAAAGGCTCTTTTGTGTTAAAGTGTTAATTATTAAAACATGACCAAACGGTTAGTTCAATTTACAGCATTGCCATTAGAAGGAAGGCTGGAAACAATGCACACATTAAAAGGCTATATTATATGTTCTGTTACTTGGAGAGTCTCTGAAGTGAGAAAAGACAAGCTGCGGAGCCAAGAAATTCTCCACTGGAACGGTGTTGGTTCTGCTTTCCACCGGGTACAATCTCATTTATCTAAAATGCTGCAGGAAGCTAAAATTATTCGGCCAACAAGAGATTCAAATCATTGAAAGAGAAATCTTGGGAAAGCAATTCAGCCAAACATTTGAACTGAAAGGATGCTTCAGATGAAAATATCAATCACTCAGGTAAGTGGCAGTTTATTACGCTTCATCGTTAATTTGTGGCTGGATTACTTTTTCTTGTAATTTGCCATTCAGTGATCATTTGGATGATTTATGGAAGATACAGCATGCAATTTACAGCAGGTTTCCAAAACATTCAAGGACAGACTGACATGAACGTAGCTGTAACTTCCAACATTTCTCCTCAAAAATGTCTGTTCATCTGTCCTGCCCACAAGACAAGGGTGTCAGGCTGAAAAAGCCACTTTGGTGAACAAGGGGGTCCACTGCGCAGTGACTCAAAGAAGCAAGATATCAAGGTTGCAATTCAGTGATATTTTCAAAGCATTTAAACACCAAACTGAGATTTGAGTTCATTTTGTGGCAGCATAAATCCGGCAAAAATGGAGACAATTTGATGGGTATTTCTGTACTGGGTTGAGCTAAACGTATACAGTATTTAAAAAAAAAAAAAAAAAAAAGAAAAAGAAAATAGCAAACCATACACAAAATAGTGAAGCAAGTTTAGGGACAATTTGCACAATGACCACTTATTCATAACACCAAAAGAATGAAATACACCAAACCCTCCAAAAGCCCAAATCACAGCAGCTCTGTTGAACTCTGAGATTTGTGTCATTTACCCACAGCGGGGAATCTGTCCTGGGGTGTACACATATATGACAATTTTATTTTTTTTCTCTCCCAGACCAAATATTTTTTTGCACAGACCTATTATAATCAGTAGCAACACAGGCTCTGAAGCTGTGCAGAAGCTGCCAAGGCAAGCAGCTCTAGCGCTGGCACAATGTGCAGCAGAGCACTTCAACCCAGAGTGGGTTCCTGGACCAGGGGAACCTCAGGGGAAGCCAAGAGAGCCACCAGGAGCCTAAGTATCCACCACGACTGACACAGGTTCACAGACAGGGCTCCAGTGGGAACATGTTGCCACACAGGTGTCAGGCTGCAGGCTGTGCCCTACTCTTATGTCAGTATCAACAGCAGGGTGCCCTGCTTAATAGCCATGAGGCTCTGCAAGTGAAACCAAACAATAACAAGGACGATGGTTCACATAGCTTGGAGGTGTTGCTGAGGTTAAGTCAACCCATGTCCTGTGACAAAACTGCTCCTGTAAAGAAAAAGAGACGCATCATTGTCATAGGAAACTCCCTTCTGAAGGGAACAGAAGGTCCAATATATGCTGATGAGACCCTCTTAGGGAAGCCTGCTGCCTCCCTGGGGCCTGGGTTAAAGATGTGAAGAGGAAGCTTCCTACCCTGGTACAGCCATCAGATTATTGTCCATTATTGATTCTTCTGGTAGACAGTGATGGAGTCGCAATAAGTCTGAGGGCAATCAAGAGAGGCTTCGGGGCCTTGGGAGGACTAATTAAGGGATCACAAGCACAAGTAGCGTTCTTCTCTATCCCCCCAGTTACAGACACTGATGAGGGAAGAAACAGGAAGAGCCAGCAGATCCATATCTAGCTCTGAGACTGGTGTCACCAACATAATTTTGGGGTTTTTGATCATAGGTCAGTTTACATGAGAACCAGGCCTGGTGACAAGAGATGAGGCACACCTGTCTCAAAGGGGGAAAAGGATCTCTTCACATTCGAAGAGCTTTAAACTAGACTTGAAGGGGAAAAGAAGTAAAACCAGCTGGCTAGAGACAATTCTGGAGGTGGCACACTAAGGTTTGAGGGACTGTGTGCTAATGAGATCTTTCAGTCTGTCACCTCAGTGGAGGTAGGGAACGGAGAGCCATGCAGCAGCAAAAATTGAAGGTTTATTGATGTGTTAGAAACCACAGAAGTGCCTGAGAATGGTCATGTAGGAATTAAGGCTTCTTCCCCCCAAAAATATGGAATAGCCCAACTGATGTGCATCTACACCAATGCACACAATAGGGGCAATGAACAGCAGGATCTGAGCCCCAGGAAAACTACAATATAGGTGCCATCACAGAAACATGGTGGGATGACTCATGCAACTGGAGTGCTGCAATGGATGGTTATAAACTTTTCAGGAGGGATAGGCAAGGAAGGAGAAGCAGTGGGGTAGCCCTCTACGTTAGGATGTGTTTTCATTGTCTAGACCTTAATGATAATGATGATAGGGTTCAATGTTTATGAGTAAGAATTAGGGGGAAGGACAACAAAGCAGATAACATGCTGGGAGCCTGTTATAGACTGCCTAACCCGGATGAAGAAGCAGACAAAATATTCTGTAAGCAGGGGAAAGAAGTCTCACAATCACTATCCCTTGTTCTCATGGGTAACTACAACTTAGCAGATGTCTATTGGAAATGCAATACAGCAGAGAGGAAACAGTCCCAGAGGTTCCTGGAAGATAACTTCCTAACACAGCTGGAGAGTGAAGCCAACTAGGAAAGACGTCTTGATGGAACTGTTATTTGTGAATAGACAAGGTCTTGTGGGTGATCTGATGGTTGGAGACCGTCTTGGGCATGATAGAGTTTTTGATTGTTGGGGAAAGAAGGAGGGAGGTCAGCAGACCTGCCGTTTTGGACTTCCAAAGGGCAGACATTGACCTGTTTAGGAGTCTGGTTGACAGAGTCCCTTGGGAGGCAGTCCTGAAGGGCAAAGGACTCCAGGAAGGCTGGACATTCCTTAAGAAAGAAATCTTAAAGGTGCAGGAACAGGCTGGACCCATGTGCCAAAGACAAGCTGGCAGGGGAAAAAAAAAAAACCTCACTGAATGGAGAGCTTTGACTGGAACTCAGGAAAAAAAGAAGTTTATGGCCTTTGGAAGAAAGGGCAGGCAACTCAGGAGGATCACAGGGATGTCATGAGGTTATGCAGGGAGCAAATTAGAAGAGCCAAAGCCCAACTAGAACGTAATCTGGCTCCTGCTGCAAAAGACAATAAAAAAAGTTTCTATAAATAAGTTAGCAACAAAAGGAGGGCTAAGGAGAATCTCCATCCTTTATTGGAATTGGAGGGAAACATAGTGAGCAAGGATGAGGAAAAGGCTGAAGTACTTAATGCCTTCTTTGCCTCAGTCTTTAATAGTAGGTCCAGGTGTTCTCTGGTTACACAGCCCCCTGAGCTGGAAGACTGGGACGGTGGCAGAACAAAGTCTCCATAATCCAAGAGGAAATGGTTAGTGACCTGCTATACCACCTAGACATACACAGGTCTATGAGGCCATAGAGTACTGAGAGAACTGGTGGGAGTGCTCACCAAGCCACTCTCCATCAGCAGTCTTGGCTAACCAGGAAAGTCTCTGTTGACTGTAGGTTAGCAAATGTGACACCCATCCACAAGAAGGGCTGCAAAGAGGATTTGGGAAATTACAGACTTTGGTGCCAGGGAACATTATGGAGCAGATAATCTTGAGTGCCATCACATAGCACGTACAGGACAATCAATTGATCAGTGAGTATGGGTTCATGAAAGGCAAATCCTACTCAGCTAACCTGATCTTCTTCTATGACAAGCTGATCCAGTTAGTGGGTGAGGGAAAGACTGTGGATGTTGTTTACCCAGGCTTTAGTAGGGTCTTTGACACCATTTCTCACAGCATTCTCTTGGAGAAACTGGCTGCTCGTGGCTTGGACAGACATGCTCTTTGGTGAGGGAAAAACTGGCTGCATGGCTAGACCCGTGGAGTTAAATCCAGTTGGCAGTCAGTCAGAAGTGATGTTCCCCAGTGCTTGGTATTGGGGTCAGTTCTGTTTAATATCTTTATCAACAATCAGGGTGAGGGAATTGAGTGCACCATCAGTAAGTTTGCAGATGACAACATGAAAGTGTTGATCTGCTTGAGGGCAGGAAGGCTCTACAAAGGGATCAGCACCTCAAATGTTATGGTTACTTTTGGAGCACTCAGTACAAGAAAGACATTGAGGTGGTGGAGCATGTCCAGAGGAGGACAATGAAGCTGGTGAACAGTCTAGAGCACATCTTATGAGGAGTGGCTGAGGGTCTTTTCCAATATAAACAATTCTATGATTCTAAGTGTTTAGGTCAGTGACAGCAAACTGGTGTGAAGAAAGAGCAGAACTGGATCCCGTAACTTTATGTTGTTTTCTTTTTTTCCTTCAGTTTCATTCTTTATTTAATTTACAACCTCTAGTTCTGTTCATCTTCCTCCATTCCCAAGTCCTTAGTAATAACCTTATTTCCTTAGCTCTTTTCCCATAAATAATTCTCCTCAAATAACACGAGGAGAGCCTGCTCTGCTAGCACAGTCCCCCTTGGAGGAGGCCAGGAGATCAATTACTCTTGTTGAAATGCCACGGGAAAAGGAGAATTTCAGAACAGGATTTCACACAACAGTTTATAACAACAGGGTGGGAGAAGGAAAAGCCATGAACAACTTTGTTGTATGTTCCCACACAGAGAAAAGAAGAAAACTACCCAGACATCACTGGAAATTACTCTTCTCGGTGCTTATTTCTAATGGATTTTCTTGACGGCTAAATGTTATCATCTCAATGATAGCTACTGTAGCAATATATAGACATGCATGCTTTTCTACTTTATAATTCCATAACTGGTTTTTTTAAGTTAGCATACAATAAAATCAGTCAACTGTGCCACTAATTAACTGCTGCATTGTAGTGTAAGACAATATAGGGAAAGGGCTTAAAGGACTTAAAATTAATTCTAGTTCAATGGAAAAGATCTCTTCAAAACTGTTTATTAAATGTAGTAACTGCTTTTACTAAACATATTTTACACTTGATGTAATTTTACACTGGTTTTGCATAAAGTGATTATTTAATTAGCAATAAAGATGCCCCCATTGTAATTTTTGTAGCTAGTGTTTGTGGAGTCTTTCTACTGCTGTGCAATTCTGCAAGTGAAAATAGCATTTTTTCTACTTAGTGTATGGTTAAATTAGGACCAGAAAAGAGTACAGTAGCAATACTTTCATAAAAAAAATAACACCTCTGGGAGTGGAGGAAGTAGTAGCATTCATTTATCCATATGGTATTTAAATGAGCCTTCCTTTTGCTCCCATAACCTTTAACTCCAATGATCAGAGCAGCAGTAAGTGACCTGGGAGCAGAAGGCATGTCTGAACCATTTAAGGAAAAGGATAGTTTCCTCACTTCTTCACAGGTTCCCCACCTAGATTCAGTTCAGTCAGTTTTAAAAATAAAGTTAAATATGTTACAAGCATTCCACTTCTCCTGAATCTCCAAACCACCTTTAGGACTCTTTAATTGCTTTCTCCATTTTAAAGGGGCCTTGCTTTTCTCCGGGTACACAGGGACTGTACAAACAATAATGCTCTGTATGTGGATGCAGTGAATAGCTGACAATCAGGGATGTTAAAGGCTCAGTTTAAACACACCAGCAAACACAAAAGACACAGAAGAAAAAGTTTCTCTGCTCTCTTTCAGTTGTTTCTTGGGACATTAACATTAATTAAAAATAAAAAAAAAAAAACAAATTCAAAGAACTGTGATTTTTAAAACAGGTATTCTTTAAAGCCCCCAAAATGTAGCTGATGCCACTGATGTAGCTCAGCATAACTTGATTACAGAGCTGTACCTATTTACATTAACTGAAGGTCCGTCACATAACTTTCTATTATATGAAGCTCTGCTAATTCTTAAACAATGAATGAGACAATTACACTGACTTAGAAATATCCTTTCTTTCTCAAAAACTCCTTGCCTTCTTATTTTTTCATACTAGCTAGTCCCATTTTCATTAATTTACTTTTGCATATGCAGCCAATGCACATATTTATAGGCCAGACCAAGAACATGGGGGCAATTTTTTGTAACAAGAAAGCTTGATCTGACTTGAGTGTAAAGGTTTTTTACCACCTGCAATGAAATCTCCTGTGTCTCTGAGAAAACACTGATTGCAAAAGAAAAACTGTCTTCTAGGACAGCAGATCTTGAGCAAGCTGAGAAAGCCTGAGGGGAAAGCAAGGAGGTCAAAAAAAAGATTATTCTGGAGAGAAGATTGAAGGTCTGGTGTTTTTTAGCCTAGAGAAGACAAGACTGGCCAGGATGGTACAGCAGAAAAAAAATAATCCCTCCACACCATGCTGAATAAAGTGGAAAGAGCAGAGCGAGAGCACAGAGGGAATACATTTTAGCTGGTAAGAAAAGCTTTCCAACCACAGGGACAGATATGGGTTGGAGACATCTGCCTATCCCCTAGAAGAAGCTCAGGGGTGGACAGTCTAAGTACAGGACAGACAGACATCGGCCAGGAGCGATGGTGGCAGCCTTTGTGACTCCACGAAAAGGCACACGTTCAGCAGCCAGGGAGCGAGAGTGCACTCAGCTCTGAGTCAGAGAAACACATCTTTTAGAGGATTAAGAGATGATGTAGGAAGTTGAGACTGCAAGTTGCCGACAATGAATACCAGACGGCCGATGCGGGGCTGCCAGCTCATCAAGGGCCTGACTCAGCAAACAGCTCTGCTTTCTGCGACCGCCGCGCCAAGGGTTTGCTGCTCCCACACTACATCGCATGCCTCAAAAGCCAGAACAATCTTTTTTTTTTTTTTTTTTTTTCCATCTCTCTAAGCTGAGGGAGATCCTAAGCCAGTGTCTCCTAAATTGGGAAGGCAGAAGAAGATAAGCAGTGAGGGAGCGGGAGAAGGGAAGTGCACGACTCCAGGACTCCCCATGCTTCATGCCCAGCTACAGACACACAACACTTAGGCAGGCGTCTGGAATCTGTAAAAACATCTGCTTGCCTCTCTTCCCCACCCCTGCACCCCGCTACTGTGGAAACCTTCCTGCAGCAGGCCACAGGCAGAACTGGGGTTCAGGCAATGGCGCCTGGGCTGGGGCTTCTCTTCTGCCCCACTTGCCCCCAGTGCTGGGCAGAGCATCCCTCCATGAGGCTGGAGTGGGCAGCCTGCAAAGGGAGAGGGAAAGCCACCCAACACATAGGTAGGGGCAAAAGAGAAACATGGAAAGAGGCAGTGATATTGAGATGGGAGATTGTAATAGACGGGAAAAAATGGGGGCTGAGTTGAGCATAAAAATCATGCCAAGCAGCAGCATGGAAAGACAGCAAAGGGATGAACTGGTGGCAGCAGTTTGCATCCTCTGTGAACTGCAAATGAGCACGTAATTTTGCTCCTTGCTTCCTGCCAGCGACGCCCAAGCTCTCAGACAGTCTTTTGTTTGCATTTTCCACCAGCGCATGGACACATCCCGCACACTGACAGGGCTCACAGCCAGTGAGAAGCCCCGGGCACAGGCTTGTATTACTGCCTCCATTGTGGAAACAGCCAGTGAATGAGGATTTTCCATGTTGCATGCGAACTCTGATGTTAAAAAGAACGTTTCTCCTCTGAGCTAGAGAGGCAAGACTGCCGCAGGTTATCCTTCGAAAGGGAATAGATTAAAAAGATGTGGAGCTGATTTGTTCCAGAACAACTAACCAGGCCGTTCCCTGAGGTTTGCACCACCATGTCCAAGGTGCCCAGCAGAGATGCTGTGGCACCTGAGGTGCCAGCAAACCCAGCGGGCTGCCATCAGCTCTTGGGGAACGGGGCTGATTCCCAACAGAAATGTGCTTGTAGAGACAGGGACACCTGTAGTTTTCCTCGGGATTCCTTTTGCAGGGAAACAGTTATTCACCCACTCCAAATGTTTAATCAGAAAGTTTATTGGTGTTTTATTCCCATTCTCATCTGCTGTATTTGGCCTACTTTGATTATCTATTTGATTTTAAATTGCTCATTATAAACCTTAACGCGCCACAGATAACCTTTCAATCAGTGTACTATTAAAGATAAACTATTAATATGTTCCTCTTAAGAAGCAATAATAGGGTTAAGTATTTGCATGGCTCATTTATTAGAAAAATGTGTGCAAGTAACTCAAGGAGTTTTCAGTGAGTTACTCTTTATGAGCTAGATTCAATCAAGATTTCGTCTGGCTTCCAGGCTGCAGTAATTGTCCAAGGCAGCTCAGCCGCCCAAGCCTTGGTGCCTGCACTGGGCTGATGCTGCTTCTCCTGGCACAAGGTCTGTGGCTCTGCTCAGCCACCCAGCAGCCAAACCCAGCAGGTCTCCCCGGGTGAGAGTTTTATGCCTGTTGGGAAAGCCACCAAGGTAACGAAGGACAGGGTTGTCTGAACCAAGAACTTGAGGAAGAGACCCCCAGGACCCTGGGTGGCCTCTTCGCCACTGCAGTGGCATGGTACCACAAAGGCATCCTTACAAGGATCAGGTCAAGCATCAGGGAGCACCAAAAGTGGATTGAAAGGCCCCAGCTCCTCAAGAGCACCAAATTTGTCTGAGTGGCAGGTGACATGGCCGGGGAAGCTGTGTCACTGAATGGACCTCTGCATCTTGCACAAGGTCCTTCTCAACAAGCCTTGCCCCTGACCTAACTGCAAGCACCAGAAAATGGACTTCTCTCTCCCTCTCTCTCCCCCAACAGATTTTTCTTATTTTTAAACAAGTTTTTTTTTCGCCAGAAATAATTTTTTAAAATTTTATTTTTTATATTTTTTTTTATTTTATTTTTTATAGCCTAGATGTATTTTTTTCACCACTCTTAAACTGAAACATTCTCAAACTGGTGTTTAGAAGATGTTTTCAGTTAGAGACTGACTCTTCTTATTTATTTCTTTTATTAGGATTAAGCAGGCCAAAACCAAGATGTTCTATTTTGGATTAAATAAACCATTTCAGGTTGACTACCCCCTCTCATGTACTTGAAATATAAAAAAGAAATGGGCTTTGTTGAAACAAAGATAAATGTATAAAACACTTTCTGGCCCATTTTTCACACAGCTGCAGTCAAAACTTCTCTTGCTCAGATTAACTCTTCCCACTTTTCCTTCACGCAGCCTACCCTGTTCCAAGCACTCAAAGAGAAGATATTAAAAAAAAAAAGCCTTCAAGTGAATAAGAGCTACCTGCTATCTGCAGAACAAAACATAGAAAAGCAGAAATGAATCTCTTTTTAATCTGAAACAGAAATTGTAAGCACTGAAATTTCAGCATGCGGCCCCACCCTTACGACTGCCGGCGTTGGCTCTGCTTTTGATAAACCCAGCCACAAACACGGAGCTAAAGCCTTTGGCAAACCATGTACCTATGAAGCAAATGCAGCGTGAATGAGACGAGGGAGGGGGGGGGTCTGAGGGGGGGGGGAAGAGGGGGAGACATCTCCCTGGCTGGAGTGTATCAATGGAGCTTTGCTGAAGCCAGAGATGACACAGCTGGAACAGCAGCGGCCAAGACCTGGCATCCTGAGGTCTCCAAACCTAAAACCAAATATTTAGTGTCTGTTCTCCAAAAACTTTGCTCATTTTAAAATGAGGTAGCCCCTAATAGCATTTATTCATAGGTAACTACCAAGACTTTGCATCCATTGGATGAGTGAATTCTGGCTCCTCAACATGTGTTTCACATGCCAAGGGAAGAAATTAGGTTAAAATGCAATTCTGTTCCTTTACCTGATATCAGAGAAATTACTGCTTACAGCAACGACACCTCAAACAAGACAAATTTCAAAGGGCCATCTTCAGTGCTGCTTGTACACAGAATATGTGCCACTCTGACTGCACTGGCATGAACAGTTACCACAATAAAGTCCCTGATAACTGTGTTTGCATACTTTTTTAAAAAATTTTTTTTCTTTTTTTTCTTTTTCTGGAAAGATCATCATCCCATGTTTCCTGGGTGGCCTGTATAAATGTCTCTTTCTTAGGCTCCAGCACCAGACCCTAACAGACCACCTACTTTACAAGCAGTCACCCTCTGTTGCCTCCAGACATCTCTGAGGTCTTTTCCTTTCCCAAGTCTGTTGCTTTTATCAAACCAGCCTTGTTCCAGCCTTTGCCCATTGGCAAACTGCCCATTCTGTGTCCGATCTCCCTTGCTCCTGCACAGAGCACCCGGACATTGACAGGGAGCTGCACATCACAATTTAGGGGCTGGAGGGCTTTTAGCGTTTTCAGAGAAGGAACAGACACCTCGTGACTGTCCTCTCCTCCTCTTTCTCCTCCAGGGCCAGTCTGCGGTAGCTCTGCCTGCCAGGTTAATGGGGCCTCCCGGGCACAGGGCTCCCACACTGTTGGGGGGCGATTTGCCCTTTCCCAGCTCCTTTGTCCATCTCTGCAGTACCATTCAGATTGGTGCGGCTGAGCCAAGAGCTAACTCAGCAGCATTTCCCACCGTATAAAGCCATGACGGGCTTGCATCATGAACACTTTGTACAGTCCTGGTTGTTCTTCCACCCCCACATCTTAAAAAAGATCTACTGGAAACTGGAGGAGGTTCAAAGAAAAGTAGCAAGGAGGGTCAAAGGCACAGAGTGGTTTGCACACAAGGAACAGCTGAATGCCCTAGAACATTTCAGCCTGGAAAATAAAAGACCTGGAAGTGGAGGAAAGGATTTCATACCATCAGAAATCAAGTAATCTTGAGTAGCATGGAAAGGGTGAGTAGAAAATATCTAAAGGGAGCCTACAGGAGCTCCAGAAAGGGACCCTTTGTCAGGAAGTGTAGTGAAAGGACAAGGGGTAATGGTTTTAAATCGGAAGAGGGGAGATTTAGATTAGATATCAGAAAGAAATTCTTTACAGTGAGGGTGGTGAGACACTGGAAGAGGTTGCCCAGAGAAGCTGTGGATGCCCCATCCCTGGAAGTGTTCAAGGCCAGGCTGCATGGGGCTTTAAGCAACCTGCTCTAAGTGGGCGGTGTCCCTGCCCATGGCAAGGGGGTTGGAACTCAATGATCAGTAAGTTACCTTCCAACTCTAACCATTCTATGATTCTATGAAAATGACCGTTCAGGGCAAGAATTCAGAGGCATGCTGTGGAGCTCACAGCTGGTGATTAGATCAAAACCGGTGAAAGAGGGTGTTTTTGTACTGTGTGTTGTGCACTTAAGCCATGGATGCTAAGAGTAGACATGGGCTCAAGAGGAGACTGGACAAATTTACGAAGTTAAAACCCACTGAAGGTGGCTCAGTGTACTACTGAGCTGAAAATGGTTGGATGCATTAGGGGAAGAACTGTGTACACTTAGGCCCTCTACCATAGGCATCCAGCCACTGCTGACCTCCACCCAAAACTCATTACCAGACTAGACAGACCTTTAGTTTGGCCCAGCATGATGCTTCCTGTATTTGCCATCATGCACTCCTCCTGCAGAATAATGTCCTTCCTTTTTTTCACAGGATTTATTTAATTGGTATGATACACAAACACTGAGGCACCAGTGAAATTCTTTCTCTCTTCTCCTGGGTATGGCACAGCATCCCAACACTCAGACTACTCCACTGGGGATCAAGTCACATTTTTGTGCTCCCTCATAGCCCTTTTGCCACGTCCTAAAGCAGTTTTACCCCAGCCCAGTGGGTCTAGAACTAGCTCAAGATTTGGCACCTAAAGAGGTGAGATGATTTTGTAATGACCACCAGGGAACGAATGTCTGCAGAGAGAGAGAAGGAGAAGAATTGGCTCTGCTTCAGGAAGACATGTTTTCCTCCTTACAGGAGGCTAGGACTCCTCACAGGGAACGAGGGGAAAAGTACCACCAGGGTGAGAGGTCAAGGATGGCCCTAGAGAGGAGGAATTTCTGCCTTAGTGCATCTAAGGACTGGCCAACACATGCAGCTCTAACTGCTCTCTGGTCATTCAACAATTTTTACCTTGGCTGTTAAAGGCAACTTGGGATATGGCAGTGCCTGGGCCACCTCTGAAGGCATCATCTGATCCCTCACAATGGGCTCGGGCTTCCAAGTCCTTGCTGGGCCATCCTTGGCCTACCATCAGACCTTCAGCCAGGAGCAACTGGCAGAGCTGGGCAATGGTGGTCTAGCTGGGGAAAAAGCATTGGCATAAACTGAAGAGATACATTTTCTTTTGGGTCAGCCCAAACCATTACATTTGATCCAGTGTGAACTTTTTACGTTGGAAACAGAAGCCTTTTCCCTGTGTTCCTATTCAGTCAAAGACCATGTTTTGAGAATGTTCATGGCACAAACGTGTTTCAAAAAAACTTTTGTCTACTTTTGCATTCAAAGTTTTATTCTAAATTCAGCACATTTGGCACATTTGTTAACTGTCCCTCAAAAAAACAAAAGTAGTCACTCAGCTGTCCTCACTATAGGGTCTCAACGGATCTCTTGCAACCAGACTGCAACACGGTGCCGTGGTGGTTTTTATAGCACAAGTAATCATGCCCACAATTAAATAAACTGATGTTGGGGATTGATCTTTGGCTGCTGAAGCCTACTTCGTTCAAACCAAAGGCAGCAGCTGCACAACTAGTGGGGTACAGGCAGCACCACAGCACTGAAGACATGCAACACCCAGTTATGCCTTCATAGTGTTCACTCTGGGTGTTAATTCCCCCGAGGAGTTAAAGGTAATTTTAGGCTTGTGTTCAAAATCAAGTAGGAATAAGAAACAGGGACTTAGACAGAGAACACTGTCCTACCCCTCGCAGCTCCTCTGCTCCTTGCCCTTGAGCATTTTGGCTCTGTCACACTGCTCCTCACATCTCTGGAAGGCTCTGGTGTGTTCCCCATGTATATTCACAGTTATGCACTGGTTTCACTAAATTATCTTCTAAAGTCTATTTCATTAAATTTCTTTAACTAAGTTAACTTTATTCAGGCCAATGTTACGTTCTTGTATTCAGTCTTTTTCAAGTCTGTCCAAAGGCTCTGATGCTCTGTCAAACTTGAGGCACTCAGAAACCCCAAGAAACTTTGGAAAGGGCTGAATCTACATTTGGAACAAACATGCTAAATAGCTTGCCAATATATCATGCCCAGCAGTAGAGAGATGTCATACCTTAAGACTGTATAACATGTGAATGTAGGATAACAGGATAGGACCATAGGTACCCTGCAGCCCCGAGTCCTACAGGACTCCCGTGGGTCCTGTAAAAAGCCCGTTTTCCATTCCCATGGAAAGAGCCCGTTTGCAGCCCCTGTAGCAGAAACCTTGTCTCTAGTCATAACACTCGCATCCACTCCAGAGATCCAGCTTTAATATTTCTTGGTTTTTCAAAACTGTTCACCACAGTAGCTCACTCTGCAAGTGCACCTCATCATGGTCACTTAATTCATCATTTCTCTGGTCTCATTAGTCTCCCCCTCCCCTTCCACAGATAAAGCACATTTAATGGCCGTGTTAAGTAATAAGCAGCATGCCAAGGAATATCTTGCATACTTGAGAAGGGTAACGTCCTACCAGAATTATCTGAGCATTTAAATCCCATTTTGAAAAAGTTCGTTATTGATCCACTGCATGTAAATTTCATAATAATTTATTTCAGAAGGGAAAAAGCAATGAAAAGTTAGAATCATTACCTAGTTTTTCAGTGTTTGTCTGACAGGTTAATATTTTGATTTCAAGTCCTCATAATGGCACTTTCCTCAGGTGTAACCCTGCATTTCATCAAAGTATTTTCCCCCTAAACATTGCTCTTAATTTCCTGGTCCCAGACTTAACCAGCCCAAGTGGAGACCTCATCTCACACTTGGCAGGGCCCGTGCCAACTCTACCTCCTATCCTATCTGCTGTTTGCATTAACCCAGCAAAGAGGTGAGGGCTTCCCCCTTCAGGGTGGGTGTCAGATGCTGTCCGTGCCTACATTCCCCCATGGCCAGGGTCTGCACCCTCACAGCCCGTGCTGCAGGGGAGACAAGCAGCACACAGTGTCTGATTCTCACCAAACTCTTGGTGTGTCTACCCAGCATGCCTGGAAGCTACAGAAACCCCATTTTCCACTTCTTTGTTTATTTTTTAAAGCTGAGCCTTTGACCTTCTAGGTGGTAATAATTTTCCAGCCATCAAACAGGCATAAGGAGTGTGGTATGTGCCTGACACAGCCCCAAACCACAACTGAGAGCTCTGAATACCCTCTCTCGTTGGCCCCAACAGGACGTCAAAGCCAGGCTCAAATGCTAAGCCCTCACTGTCTCAGCTAAACTTATGTGTTTTGCTGCTAATTGTTGTTCAAGCAGGATGGGATGGCATGGCAGAAGCCAGACAAGGGGATCGGGTGGATCTGACTGCATCTTTTGCTTAAAACAAGCCCACCTAAAACACAGAAGGACTTTTCACCTTGAAACCTGGGAGTCATTAGGAGATTCTGTCATAGATAGCATGGGGAAATCCACAGCCAGAAGGCAGAATTGTTGAAGGATTGTCCCAAAACACAAGCTACTATTAAAAACATACATTTCTCACCTCCCTTTTCTCCAATTAATCTCTTTACAGGTTTATTTATATTTAAATGCACCAGAATGTAAGTTCTTCAAATAGGAAGCACAGTGAAGGAAACAATGAAAAAGCAGGAAAATTTGATTTTAAAACTCCATTACCGAAGTTAAACTGAAAATTACTTTGGAACTGTATTCAGCAATGCTTATTCAGCCTCCACCATCCTTTCTGCTATCTATATCTGTCTCCTTCAGATAAGCATATCCCAGTGCTGTGGGCATAGTGCTTCACTAACTTGTTTTCAGCCACAGCCAATTTGCTTTTCCAAGGGGCTATTTATGTTTCTTTTAAAGAATATTTCTTTAAGTGGTGTGGGGCTCTACTGTCCCTTGGCATTTTAGTACAGTCCTCAGAAGCTATGGTCCCTTGTACATTTTTCATTGAACTATTTAGTCCCTCACACAGAGATTGGAAACCCACCTATCACAAGCTTCAAACACGCCTAAATAAGCGTATGATGCCTCGGAAACAAATGTCAAGTGGTTTTTGATGTAGAGATGGCTGCGCCGTCTTCCTGTAAGACAGTGAAATAAGGAGTTGAACTTTTCTTCATCGGGCTTTTCTTCGTGGCGTGGCAGCATGAAGCAGTGTCAATTTTTGCCACACTGTGGAAGGCTGCCAGTTCCCCACGTTGTGTGGGGGAGAGACAGAGCCTCCAGCAGGGCGCTGCTGTGGCTACCCTAGCACACGGCCTGCAATCTACCGCCTGTGGTGCGCCACCGGCCCCCGAAATGGGACAGAAATCAGGCATTTTCTTACTTTTTTAATCATGGAGGTTCAATGGAGAGTTGTGTTTCCTGTAAAGCACGCTAATAATCATGACCAGCCTTTATGGCGGGGGGGCCCTGCCATTTTCAAATGGGAATTACGTAGACCTACTGCAAACTGGAGTAGTCACCGCGCATCAGAGCCTGATCTCACTACCCTGCTGTGAATCTAGCATAATTCAGTCACTCACGGCAGGTACTTTGGACTTGCACCAGTGTCACAATGATCAAACTCTGCCTCTCTGTCCTTTTTGAGAAGAATGTTTAGGAAAAAAAATGCAAAAAATATCTTTTCTTCAGTGCAGGCACTGGCTAAAAGCATGCCCTTGGTTATTAGAAACCTCTCACCACCTGGTCATTCTTATTTCAAATACTACTATCACCTCTGCAAAATTCAGTGTTCCGTACCATTGGGTACTCCAGGGGGCACAGTGGGAGGAAGCTCCACGATGAGCACAATGTGACTGCCCACAGAATATTTTGGATTGCTGCTCAGCCTGGACATTGCCTGAGACTGCACACAAGGATCCTGGCAAGGCTGGAGAGGAAGGCAGAGCCTACATAAGCTGTACTCGTCTAGTTTCATGCAGGGAATCCCCCCTTTTATTTGAACCAATGCTCCTCGCAGGTTGATTGCATCAACCTGCCTGCTACAGCAGACTCAGGGCTTTGATTGTCTGGGGAGAAAAGTGATACTTAATGACCTAGAAGTGGGGATGAGGCACAGGTAGCCTGACGTGATTGGGTTTTACACTTGTTCTGCAGCAAGAATGAAAACTGCCTCAGCTGTTGGGTGGTGGAGACTCAGACCTGCCACTACAGCAGCCAGTGGGCATCAGCTTTGTCCACCACAACCTTGCAAATCCCAGGAAACCAGCCCTCCCGGGCAATCCCTTCTCCTGAGCTCCAGAGCCTGGTAGCAGACTTCCTAATGTGTTCACTTCTTGAAGGTGCTACTGAGTGAGATCAGATGTGAGTTAGTGGAAGGAAAATAAAAGCTGATATGTTTGCATTCACATATTGTCTGGAGAGCTAATTAGTCTCTCTTCTGGTAAACAAACTTGGGGGAGACAACACCAATCAGCCAAATTAACTTGCCATTTCCCTGGAGACCCTCAATGCATTAAAGAAAAAAGACATTAACATGTAATTTTGACATACCAACACAACTCTGTGCATGTTGGGTTGCTGTTGTGTATGCTGAACAGCCAATAAACACTGTTATTGGCTGTTCATGGAGGAATCCAAAAAGTCTCTCCAATTCAAAAGTGTCTCTGTCTTTCTGAAGCCCAAGTTCCTGTAACAATTGTGGTCCTGCATCCCAAAGTGCTTTTTCCTGTGAGATACCAGAAACAGTCATCATCTGGTGGTTTGCCATAATTAGGGACCTAATTAGTGCTGCCATGGGAGTACAGTGCCTCTCAGGGTGCAGTCCCAGGGCAGAACAGTTGATGTGAGATGAGGCAGAAGAAGACTGAGAGACAGAACAGCAGAAACAACTTGAACACCTTGAAGATGGGTGATAATGCAATAATACCAAGTAGGAGCTCCTTCAATTAGTGACTAATAATTTCTGCTACAAAATAGAAGTTCTTCAGTCATGAAACAGCAAGAAGGAGAGGAATTTGAGACTGCTGCCAAGTTCCAGGATAAGGATGCTACAGGGATGCAAGGGAGCCTTGTGCCATTGGGGTACATCAAAGGAGCCATGAAGGTCTGCAACACTGTGCCCCAAAGACCTTATGTCATTGCCACTAGAGCAGCCCTTGAGAGCAACCTTACACAGCAGAGTTGGGCAGCCTTGAAGAAATCAGGCAGATTAACAAAAAACCCACAACTAAGATGCCCAGTCAATTAAATGAAACCAGAAGCAAGCATAACATTTTAAATAAAGCAAGCGAATAAATATTGTAAATATGAAAAGAGAGGGGATTACAGACCTGAGGATAGCAAAGAGATTGACATAATGAAGTATAAACAGAAATAGGTGAAGAAGCCAGATAGAGTGTCTAAGTCTAATCCTTTCATAACACAGCACCATAAAAGGTCTTAAAGCAAAGCTGGTCAAAATTTTCCATCAAAACTTCTCTGCTGAACAGTAAAAGAAGTATTTTTATGTGATTACTCTGTCTAATATTTTTTTACCCGCAACAGCTGCTTTCCATGAAAATTTTCAACATTTTGTGGAAACACCAAAAAACCCTAAGCTTCTGTTTATGGCAACTGAACTTTTTCAGCAAAAAAAAAAAGAACATTTTGGGTGAGCGTTAAAGAATGGCCTGTAGTTTTGAGACATGACTAATCTCTTTGTTGCCAAAAACTGAATATTTTTTGGTTTTCCAATAAGAAGTCCAAATTTTCCTCTGGGTGAGAGGGGGACTCTTCAAACCAGCAGGGCTTTACATGTCAGAAAAAAAAGAAAAAGTTCAAACTCAATTCCTGCCTTAAGGGATGGCCAGTGCTAGGCCTCTGTACAGAAAGAGCATTGGGGGCCGGTCAAACGGCAAAACCAAACAGACAAACAGTATAATTCTGGACAGGCTGCAAACAGAAATGGAAAGAAGCAGGAAAACCAGCAAGAAAGAAAATCATTAAAGTTATTAGGCTGAAAGACACAGTGAGAGAACTGGAGCGCAGATTGGTGGTTTTGTTGTGGAAAGTGTCAAATAGTCCGGTTTTGGATGGCTGAGAAGCAGTTTGTAACTGAGCATCTAAAGACTTGGAGACCAAATAGTCACAGTCTTGAATACTTGGCCAGTCTATGGCTCTGGCTTCCTCAATATCCTTGGTCACTTTATAATGATAGAGAAATGAGTGGTACGTTTTTATAATCTGCCTTTGCCAGGGCAGGCGTTGTCAGGCCAGAAACATTTCTTTAGTCTAGAGAAGTATCATTCAGTAAAAAATATACATTATTGAAAGAAGTTAAATCAAAATCTAAAATCCTAACATTTATTGCAGGAATCTTATATGGTGCCGTATATTAAAAATGGTTATTTAAGGAAACTGTTCTGTTGGAATGGAGCCAACCCTTGTGTTCTTAGCAATAAAATATTTCATCTCATTTCACCTCTAACTTTTGATCTTGCAGCAGGTATCACCAGAAGATGGCAGGGTAAGCCAAGGCAGCTGTAAATGTCATCATGCATTAGTATAGGACCTGGAGTTAATTTAAACCTATTTATTTGTGTGATTCTCTTGCTTTCCTAGCACCTCGCAGCTTACTTTACAAACGCAATAGTAGCCCGGGGTAGATTTTTCTCATGAAATTTCAGGTTTAAACATGGTGCTGCAAATGATTCCCAGCAGCCTCAGCTGAAGTGATAATAGAGGCCAAGTAGCCAAAATTTGTACAGAAGATAAAAAACGTTCTCTATAGGTCCCCTACATCCTCTTCAAGCCTAAAGAGAATTAAAACATAACAAATCTCTCAGGATGAGGCAACCTTCTGCAAAAGCTAGGAAAGAGACTGTTGGAGCTCATGGTCTGGTAGCAGAGTTATGGTGGAGCAGAAAAGGTAGAAAGAAAAAGGTTCCTGGAAAGAAAAAGACAAAAGTGTTGCAGCTCTGCCTGACCATGTTAGACAGGAGGAAGAGAGGGAAGTGTCTCCCTGCAGTGGTGGAAAGCAAGGTCGTACAAGGATGTAAGGTGAATTAGTCAGAAATTAATTAAAACCAGTCCAAGCCCACTCAAAACATCAATCAGTCATGGTCCGGCAGCTTGGTGGCAAAGTTATACAACATGAACTCAATGAGGAGATAACATGGGAGAAATGGCATCCTCAGACATTGCTCAGGTCATCAATGCGGATATTAAATATTTGGTGTCAAAACCAGACCGCTCCTTGCAGATAGGAGTGCAGTGGTAGTGCATTGCTTCACAAGGGGTGGTCTGAAAGCAGACCTCCTTCTGGTACCTACAAGGGGTTCAGACTCTGTCAGTGATAGAGACATCCTGGCAACATCTGGTGATACAGACATCAGACAGCAGCATGCGTCCACATGAATTGGGGAAAAATAGTGGACGAGCATGGGATGCATAACAAAACAGGAAGGAAGGAAGGAAGGAAGGAGGAAAGGAAGGAAGGAAGGAAGGAAGGAAGGAAGGAAGGAAGGAAGGAAGGAAGGAAGGAAGGAAGGAAAAGAAGGAAGGAAAAGAAGGGAGTGGAGAAACTCTAAAAAGAATATTTAAAACTGGGAGAAAGCAACCAGCCTCCTCAACTCAGACAGCATAGGAATGGCAACAAATAACTGAAGGGGGGGTAAGAGACTGCTTTCTGGAACAAGACAGATAAAAGCGTGCCTGAGAAAATTAAAGTCTAATCCTCAGTCTGTTCCTCCTTCAAAATCCTTTCCAAATGGAGACATGGTGGCCATTGAAGGATGTGATTCCTATGACACTAGAAGTTCCAGGTAAGGATGGGGCAAGTTGTACTTGGATGCTGTGAGAACTCATCATTTAGGGGCACTGCAATATGCCCACGTTGCCTTGCTCTTCAGACTCAGCAGAGATGTGAACTATCTGTTCTGCCTGTAAAAAGCCAAAGGAAGTCACAGCTGATAGTTCCAGCAGATGCAGATTAAGAAAAAGTAGATGCAAAAGGAGAAGATGAAAGCATGGGGAGGACACCTGGTTCAGTCCAGAGTTAGCAGCAAGGCTATGGAATTCATGAATTTCCTCTGGGACCAATCCCATTTGATTTAGCTTAGAAAAGCTCTTCTCATGTTAGCATAGTTCCTTCTAGTTCCCATTCTTGTGCATGAAGTATTACAGCCTTTCCTTTAAGACTGTGAACAAATTTCAGTTTCTGTAGTGAAATCCACATCAGGCTAGAGTGCCGGCTATAGGTTAACTTCAACCTCACAAAATAAGCACTGCTCATTTTTAGTCTCAGAGTAGGGTGAAGAAAACTTACAGTCCCTTCTGTTGTTAATGTAAACTGTGAATTATAAAATCTTGATCTTTAAGTTAATTAATTCTCCTTCACTGGCTTGATTTTTTAGGTACTTTTCCTTAAAGAGCACGATAAATTTAAAAGCCTGCTTCTGAACTCATTAAGGCCAGTATAAATAAGGAGTAACGGCTCATGCTAATGGAAATACACTAGTGTATAAATTAGCAAAACCAGATTTCATTTCACTTAAACTGTTTTTTCATGTACTACGTCTAGTTCCACTCCTTCTTTACAGTTACATCGCAAGGGGTGTTGCTGTGCACTGCACACTTGCACAATAAGTAAGACTACTAAATAAACAGGGATACAACAAAAATATGAAGTTTCAGAATATTCAGGAAATCATCATTTCCTGGAGCTGAAAAAACATTTTAGAAAAAACTCACCCAGCAGGAAATGGAGCTATCTGAAGTGGCCAGTAGGTTCAGAGGATGTGGAAAGGGGTTTGTTCAGAGGCGTTAAATAAACAGAGTAAAATGCCTTGGGAAATAGTTCCCTTTATTTGCTTTCTTGGCTAACAATGTTCATTTTACATTCAGCCTTCAGCACAAGAGACACAAGCAGGCCCCATGTAAGATTACCAAGCAGAGTGTAAGCTGATACACAGTCTTCCTGGTTTTGCAGGCATCCTGAAATGATAGCTAAGGGAGATCATGCTGCCCCACTCAACTCCTGAGCACGGTACCTCTGCATATTAAGGATTTGGCAAGTTAAATATTATCAAATTAACCATTTCACTGCTCTCAGACGTAGCAGGTCTGCTTATCCCTTGGCCAAGCACCAACTGACCTCCAAGTAAGAGGAAACGATACAACCATATGTTGATAGAAAAGCCTGTGACACGTCAAAACCTGCTAATTGGGAGATGATATGAAACCTACAGTCTAACCATCAGAGTGACACAAAGGAGGAGAGCACGGATCATGATATTCATGCTTATATCTTTACAGTCTTCAGTCTTAATATATGTGAAGTTGATGGATGCAGCATTTCATGAATGTTGTACTGGAATATCACAGAATATGAGGACCATGCTGCAGTTTTCAGCTCTAGTCATGCCTCTGGAAAACAGTAATTTCAGTCCAGGCTCTTGATCCAGAGTCAGATACAGCATGATCAACACAATCTATAAAGTTTCATTGTTTCTTCTCCCCCTATTCTTCTCTCTCCTTCCCTTAATTGTGCTTAGATTTCATTTCTCTCATGAGACCATTGAGAGAAATGGATGGTCTTGGGCTCTCTGTGTGGCCTTGACCCTGTCACCATGAGCAAAGTTCTCTAGGTTTCTCCATTGGTGTCATTCCTATACCCCAGTAAAATCAACAGGTTCAATGGAATCAGACTATTAACATGCACAAGGGTATCAGGTTGGGGAAAAATTGCGTATTTGCTATTTTATGTGCCTAAACAGCTTAGTAAATTTATCTATATTTTCCATAAGCCTCGGTTGCCAACGTGTAACATTGAGGCTGTAATTCCTTTACACCTGTGGAGCATTGCGAGGATTTCTGGGGCAAGAGGTGTGTTTCCAAGGCATACACCCTATTCCTGGAATTGTCATCTATGGTGCCTCTGGAGAAGGGATGAAAGTGGGGACATGGGGAGAAAAGCAGGAGGCTCATGAGAAATTAAGAGGAGGGGCAGAGAAAATGGAGGAGGCAGAGAAGAAGCACAGTAAAGGAAGAGCTAATGGGTGAAGAAAAAAAAGAGGGGAGAGATTACAGCAAAAGAAGCCAGAAAAGATACATTAGGGACTTTGAGAAGAAGCAGAAGTAAGATTTAGAGGAGAGAAGGTGGACTAAGAAGAGAGTGAGGAGGGAAGAAATTCCAGTGGGTCTGATAACAGAGCTCTGATGAGGCTTCACACACTTCAAACAAGAAATATGGGCCCCTCCCCAGTGAAACTGGGCTTCCACTGCCAGCAAAATTGTTTCCACAGCTGAGACTGCAGTGCCAGCGAATGTCTGTGATCGGCCCATCCAGGTGCTCTGTGATACAGGCAGCACCAGACTCAACCCATCAAAGCAATGGGAATAAATCTGAGGGCCAGGAATGAGAAGTTGGGCCCCTGCTTGGCTGCTGCTGTGCAGAAACGAGAACATAAGTAGCCAAAAAAGGACACATTTAAGGTATAACTCAAGAAAAATAAGAAACAGACCTTTTGACAGCAGGCACGCTAACAAATCAAGTTCAGGGAATAAGAACCAGCTATGCCGCAGGAGGGACAAGGACTCTGAAAGCTGCTGTAAGGGTCTGATATGCCAATTTGCAGAGGATACTGAAATTCCATCTATTTCAATTTTTAAATTGGACTTACGCTGGTAAACTCTCCCATCTGAGCTTTTTATTAATATCGTACGAGCTACAGCAGCCTGCAGAGATTCAAAGTTCTCTCCAGTTTTCCTGACTAGGCAGTTAGACTCTGGCATTCCGGTGAACACCAGCACGACTTCTCTGGTGGGCGCCCGAGCTCAGCAGGCAAGTGCACCAGCATCGGTGGCCACTACACCCGCACCCAGCTGTGGCAGCGCTTCCTGGAGGCTCAACGGGGCTGAGGGCAGGGCCTTGAGCACTTCTTGTTCCACAAGTCGCTGCCCTGGCCTCTGGGGGGGTCATTAATCCAGCGCAAATAGGGGTATGACAATTTAGCCCAATGGAAAAACAGAGCTTTTATCATCCAGGCTTATTTTTTCAAACATAGCTCCAACACACTGAGTGCATTATATAGCAAAGGTAGGTGAGACATTCTATAAACAAAACAGTAACCCAAATCCTGTTGAACGTCTCCCCATGAATCTGTACCAGCAAATAATAAGACCAGGCTGGAAGATGCCTTCTGGGGCACCGCATCCAACTCGCCACTGTTGCAAGCAACCACGTCATAGCGTCTCTTTCATAACCACTAATCACTTATGTTTACTAGTGCATCAGAGTGTTATCTTACAACTATGTCAAATATTCATCTTTTTATCACTGCCACGCAGCGGGTTTTGTGAAAGAATCCAGTTCTTGGACTGGAGAGAGAACAACATGGCTGCTTATGCGTCAGCTTGTCTTGGCCCCTGTCTGGTCTTTGTTCGCACAGGACTTAAATGTTCACTACATATATTTAAACTCACAATCAAATCCTGATATGATTTAAAGTTATGGGAGTGTTCCGCACTAGCAAAACTGAACCAAAGCCTTGCTCTGCTGGACGAAGATTGTTTTAAAGATAACCATGCACTTTCCCGGGGGGCTTTCTGCAATCAGCAGCTGAATGGCTCTGAGCTAATGTAACCCATACGGTGCTCAGCATGTGACCGGCAAGATCCCTGCCCTCGTGTTACATGGGGCGAGACTGGGACATGGAGAAGCTCCCCTCATCAGTAGACGGTGCTTTCCTCAGCCTTCCTCCCCCCAGCGCTCCATGTGATGCTTATGCTGTCGTATCTCTGCTAACGCCTTGCTTGGCCTGGCCTCCACTGTGAGGGAAGAGTCCCAGGAAACTGTTTTCACCACTTGCTCTGTCGTGAATCCATCAGCATTGCAAACGCCCTCCTGCAGTTATCTCAGCACTGCCACAAATCTGAAAGTCTGTGGCATTACCCAGAAGGGGTTAATTTAAGCAAACAGCTGAGCAGCTTTACAGGAGCACCAGGAGGGCTGAGCCTTGGGCAACTTCACTTTATATCTTCTCTGCTCACCCCTCTAAAACTAGATAGTGAACTCTTCCAGGTAGAAATCATGGATCCAAATGGGTTCAGTCAACTGCCTAGCATGTTTGAGGATGGTGTAAACCAAACACCATCTAAATGGATAACTAAATGCCCTTTGCCTGCTTTCAAACCTGCCCAAACACAGTATGTAAGGTCAGGCAAGGCATCTACTTGACACTGATTTTGCAGCCCTTGTGATTTCGGGCTCCCTTAGATGCTGGCCTATCTGCGCTTGCAGCCCATCGCATCAGTGCTGTCAGCAGCCCCCTCCCCTGAGAGGGGTACAACAAAAAGGATGGTCCACTGCTTCTGTCCAAAGGAGGAGGTCAGAAATCTACCACTTTGAAAGACCAATTCAAAGGCAATGCAGAAGGTAGTAAACCTGTCTCCTGGAGAAGCTCAAATTCCCTGTAAAGGAGAGAAAGGAAGAAAGGAAAGTCTACCATGGCCTCTCAAATTAATTATATGCCTCCTCGTAAGAAGACAGTCTATTTCTTTTGGTAAATCATTAGTCACTAAAAAAAATCCCCACAATATCAGGTTGACTGATGACTTGCTGAAGTTTGACCAAATTCAATACACAGATTTCACCAAAATAAATGAAGACTGGGGTTTTTTAACTGTCAGAAACAGTTTGTTTAGAGACTTCCTGAATTTAAGCTTCTCAGGTTTTTAAAATATTCCGCTTTCCGGCTATTTATACTAAAAGTCATGTAAATAAAGGTACATTGGTGATAACTAACCTTCCACCCAACAGCACTGTATTGGTGCCCTCAGCTGAAAAATTAAAAGATGCAGGTTTGATTTCATCCTCTGACTTGAGGAGATGCTCCCATGTACCATGGGACAGTGCTGGCCATCAGTTAGCGCTGGTGCCTTTCTGCTGTCATGGGTCCTTGGGGACAGTGCCAGTTTCTGCAACCTAAGTGTCCTTTCTGATTAAAAGACCTGACTTGGACCATCCCCTTTGGAGGACAGTAGCAACTGAACCTGTTGTCGGTCCCTTTCAGTTTTCCCCAGTACTCTGCCAGCCTCTGCCAAGGTATGAGGCTGAAGATGCTCCAGAGCTCTGCTAGAAGGTGAGGATGACCCCTGCCCAGGAGAGTGTCCCAGGCGGGGCATGCAGCTGGCAGAGCTGCCTGCAGCAACACATCCCATGTTCCCACACAATCTGGGTAGAAGAATAGCCAGGAGTTCCTTTTGAGTCAAAGTGATGTCCAAGCAGCTGCCAGCTTTGTGAATCCAGCATTTCGTTTCCTTGGCTTTTACTTCAGAACTCCAAGACAAAAACTTTCTATGACCTTTTACCCCAAAGATTTGGTTTGGGTCTTTTTAAACTTCTTTTCAATTTGCCAAGGAAAAACTCCTCATCTTGGGAGACTAGAACACGTTCTACATTTCAATTATTTATTTCAATTATTTTTCAGACCAGTCAACAAATGTATTAGTTGGTTATTTACACAATCCAGCCTCAGTGCCCTCATTTCTCCCATTTCCATTTTATTTAGCAGTGGTCTGGGTGAGATAGGCTGGTTGTTTCCAAATTATCCCAGGCTTCTCCCTGGCATTTTTTGCCTAACTAGGTCCTTGTCAGGGACCACATCACTGAACTGCCTGAGAGGACCAGTTAGTTGTCTTTTCACTTTGGATAAGGCATCAAGGAGACTTAATTGGTCCCCACGTCTCTGGAAATTTAATCTCACTAATCTCTAGCTTCCAAATTCATTTCATACATCACTATCTGCATTTCCAGTAGATACAGTGGAGAATAAAGAATCCATTTGTTTGTCATAAAAAGATTAAGAACCCAACATAATTTTCCAATTTTACGTTTTGTAACATGCTTCATTGTATAGCTCAGGGAGAAATCAGCTGAATTTCCCTCATGCCTGACCATATGATCAGGAGGCAGCTACTGCGGGTACAGTTCTGCAAGGGAGCTCTTTTGAAGTCAGAAGTCAAAAAGACTTTTGGGGCTTTAAATGCCTTTTTAATGTGGTCTCTTTTCTGTGTGGAGCGCAGTCCACACTTAAAGGGCTTTCTATGTGCCTGTGAGAAACCCATTTCTTGAAACTCATTTTTCATCTCTGCCCTACAAAATCTGTGTAAAAGCTCAGACCGCTCAGTAGATCCTCACATGCTTCAAAGGGCGCTCATCTTAACCATGGTCCTGTGAGGTCCCAAAACCAACAGTAGTTTAGTCTGGATCAGATAACACAGGTCATGGTCTAAAGACTGAATGTAAATATCTATTATAAAGGTAACAAAGACTTCTTTTTCTCCTTAATCCCTTCAAAGCCAAGGACATCTACTTTGCACTGAGATGATTTTATTTTTCATGGGGTAACTTCATTATATCTTGATTTTGGGGCCATCACTCAGTTAGAGCGCTGCATGCCCTGGGGAGGTATCAAGCTCAGAGTGGTCAGGCAGGACCAGGTCCCTGTGTCCCTCTGACCATGGACCACAATCCTCAGGAGCATGGTGGGCACTGCTGTGCTCCAGAAAGTACCTTCTCAGGGAGAGACCTGCAGGCATTGCCTCACAAAGGGCAGAGGAGTGTCTAACATGTTAACATTTGCTGCCATCTCTGATCATGACATAAGATCTGATCTTGACATGATCATGATCTGATCTGATCTTACGAGCTGGCCTCAGGCACATGGTGTCTTTGAGTAAGGCTTTGTCTTTCCTCCAGTAGTATCATGGTTGGGAGTTGACTGCCTTGTGCCAAAATACCCACCAGTGATGTACATGCATGCTCCACTGAGTACCATTGGTGAGGTCTGTCATGATTATGGAAATCAAGTGGCTGCATGCCCTTCCTTTAAATTCTGAGTAACAGGGGAAAGTATGTGTGGGTCTCGAATCCCCTATTTCCTCCTCTTCTCAGTGACTTTCCCTCCTACTGTAACATCTCAGGTTTCTGTGTACCCCCAGGCTACAAAGGAGGAAAAAAAAAAAGAAAAAAGGTGGAGAAAAAGGACCAAATCCAAAGAGTTTCTGGAACAAAGTTGTGTTCATAGTCCTGTCACCCAGTCTGAGTGCAACAGTCAAAGTAATTATGCAACCATTTTAAAATATCACAGTGACATATGAGGTAATGCCACTTTCTGCACAAGCTCCTTTGGGAGCTGCCAGGCTAAGCACTGCCGTCAGCGGAGCATTAGGAGCAAACACTCATCTGCCTTCCTTTTCACAGGGGAACAGGAGTTTACGGATTGCAGACGGGATGGCACAGCAGAGAAACATCCCTTTGATGTGAAAGTCCCTCTCATTTCTGGATGAATCTTTGATGAAAAGAGGAATTGCTGTAATTCTGATTTGGAAAGAAAAAATGTTTGTTACCTGAACGGTTTACGGATCAAGTCCTTCAAAGGCTGAGATCTGCTGTGAGAGTGTGCTCGGCCATAGGGAAGCATGGAATAAAGCTAGAGCTGAAACAGTTTTATAGACTGATTGCTAAGCCCTGTTCATAGATTTTGCCTAAAGTCACCTAGAGTCCCTGAGAAAACAAACACCATATCTTCTTTTACTAGACCCTATAGTTTTTATTTTGGTGTTTCTTTCATAATGAGTACCTGAAACAAGCCTGACTAACCGCACAACCTTCTTTTCAACTCGTGGTTACACAACCATGAAACACAACAAGCCCAGTTCCCTTGAAGAATGAAAGACTGACCATCTCACTGTCTTGCAGGGGGGTGGCAGCCCATCACCCACATCATTTTTGTCTTTATCACTGGCTATTTCTTCAACTGTGGCCTAGGCTTGAAGCTTACATGAAGTGCTGAGCAATAGCCATGCTTGTGGCATGAGTCAGCAGACCTAGCAAGAATGTTTGGTCCTTCCTCTACCCAGTCTGCTTCAGTGAACAGGATCTTTGTCTGTGCAAAGGTGCCAGACATGTTTAGGCTCTTATAAACAACTCCAAAACTCAGCCTGTGCCTATACCTGAGCATATGCTTGCGTGCAAACAGAGAAACCTGGATGTGGTATTCAGGAAAGGCTCATGATTAATCAACAACATTGACATGCCTGGGGACATTGAAGAGCTGTGCCCCATGAAGGCCCCATTCTCCCAAGGAAACAGAATATTTTTAAATTGGAGTGGACAGACTTGGTTATTTACACAATAATACGTGATTCCTCTGACCAAATGTCTCCACAGAGATGTCCTCAGGCAGGACTGCCTCTTTGGGTCTTCAGTAAGAGAAAAAAATACTTTTTGAAACAAGTGAGAAAAAGGATCTAGGCAAGTAAAAGATAGTCAGTCTTCCTTCAGTTCTTGGAAAAATTTTGGAGAAAGTCTTCATGCAGGTCATTTCACTGCACGTGAAGGGAAAGACAGCAATGGCAAAAAACCAGTATGGATTAAAAATGGCAAATTCATCTATAACCTGGACAATGGGAGGTTATGAGCCTTAGCAAGTCTCCTGATGATGCCAGACTGAGAGGATGGCCGATACATTGGATGTGACCTGGGGGGCCCAAACCAGCTGGGCCAGAAGCAACTTCATTAAATGCACCAAAGATGAATGTAAAGTCCTGCACCAGGAGAGGACTAACCCCCTATGTCAGTACAGGCTGAAGACTAACTGGCTGAGGAGAAGCTCTGCAGATAAGGACAACACTGAACCCTGTAAGCTTGTGGAAATGAAGGTTAAGCACATAGTAAGTTGTGTTAGCAGAAGCATAGGCAGCAGGCTGAGAAAAGCGGTTATTCCCCTCTACTCAGGCCTTATGAAGATACACCTAGAATATCATGTCCTGTTTCAATCCCTGATCAAAAGTAAGGAAAAAGCTTTACAATGATGGTGGTTGAGCACTAGCACAAGTTGCCCACAGAAGCCATGGCATCTCCATCCCTGGAGATACTCAAAATACAACTGGGCAAGACACTAAGCAACCTGATAAAACTTCAAAGCTAGCCCAGCTTTGAGCTCAAGGCTGAACTACAAGACCACTGGAGGTCCACTACAGCATGACTTTTACCATAATTTATGGTAGCTTTTAGTAAATCTTGCGCCATTATGTTGTTGAAAAAATTTCCTATACTTTTATAAGGGGAATGTTTCAAGCAGTATCAGTATTTCCTATTAAAGCTTTGGCAGCTGCATATATCAATATTTTTAAAACATATTTTAACATTGTTGCTTTCATTATGTTTCCTACTTTCAGGAGGAAAAGACATTATTAGTAAACATGAATTTTCTCCGTGATTTCATAAAAACGCTGGCAAAAATCTGTGGAAATACGTTGTAAAATAAGCAGAAAAAGTATCAATTTCAGATCACAAGGAATGGAAAGATCTTCAGAATGTCAAAAATAGTGAAATAATTTAACTAGCTCTGTAATTTCTATAATGCAATAAACATATGCATTACCTGCTGGGTAGAAACCATGAAGACATTTTCCATTTGAATTAAGCGAATTCAATCCCATAATTTCCATTCTTTGGTGCTCATTTTCCTTAAATTATCTCCTGAAAGAGTTTCTTGGCAAAGATGTTCCCTGGAACAATTCACTTTAAATAAATGTTGCACACATTGCAGAAAAAGCAAATTTCACTTTCATAATTGCCCCACGTTCTCACTACACGCTGCAGCATGGGAACAATAATATTGCATATAACCTATAGGCAAGTCTGGACACATGAGTTTCCAGTCACAAATACTTGTGATTAGTTTCTCACCAACACCCAGGAGGATGAAGCTGCCCCGTCCTCCTTTGTTTATGCTTAGCTACACCTGCAGCATAGTGACAACAGCTCCTTCTTGTGATGTTTCTATCAGTGCTGCCAAAAAAGCAACTGCTCTGTATCAAAAAGCATTGGTTTTATGGGAGTACTTGGGAATCTAAACTCGCATCTACCTGAGAAATCCAGAGAGCTCTGGCGTATCTGAAACAGCACAATCTGCACCCTTTCCACCTGTATTGCTTTGTGGGCCTGAACAAAGTGTTGTTAAGACCTAGAGCAACATAGCATAACTCTGAATTGTCCTGCTTTTGGAGGGCACTTGGACTGGAGGATCCTTGTAATCTGAATTACTCTGTGTGATTACATCATATTATCTTGATATGATGGCTATACTTGGATTTTTCTCTAGAGAGCTCTAGACCTTGGGCTGAAGTAACGTCCAAGGCATGACTGAGTGCTCACACAGCACATGGTTGGAGAATCTCCTCTTGAGAGTAACCTCTGACTGACAATGACCAGGGACATATCCTCAAGACAGAGTTAATATCGAACAGATTCACATCCACCAAAATCATTACCTATCAGGCTGGCCAGTGTGATATCACTGCCCTTTCATTTTCTCCTTGATTGTCTGCATCTAAATCCTGTCTCTTCTCTTGTAGTGCATAAAAGACTGTTCTTTTTCACTCTATGATGTACTAACATACTTTTAGTTATGAGTATCAAACAAATATTTCACTATGTAATGTCAACACCAAGTGATTCTTTCAGTAGATAAAAATAAGGAAAATAATGGAAATCCTTCCCACTGAATTGATTCAATTTGAGTAGAAACACTTTCATAGAACATGGTTTCATAAACAGGTTATAAGTCAAAATACACATATAATAAAATCAGGCTTAGATCTTTGTTCCTGCAAGCAAAATGGCACTACTGCTTGTCAGGTTTCTTCTTCATGCTGAATATCAGCTTTTTGAATTTTTTTTCTCTAAAAATATCATATTTGTATTAGTCCTAAGTGTTCCTCCCTAACAAAATGTGAATTTTTTATTCTATGTTCATAACACATACCAGGTTCCATTAATAAAATTTGGACCCTTTCCTGGATTATTAACAAAGTTAGGAAACAAGGTATCTTTTAGAAACAATCTTTGCAACACCTAAAATAATTCCAAATCACTCAGTTTTGTGATAATTTTACCTAGGTTTCTTGTTATGTGAAATGTTTAGAAAAATTTGATTTATTTTTTCAGGTAAAACTTTATTAGACTTTGAGAAATGCTGTTCTAAAGTATAAAAGCTGATCTTCAGCTTGCTTTAATAAGTACGATGAAGTCAATATGGTTATGTTTCCTTTCTCCAGCTGAGACTCTGACCTTCAATATAACATTTACCTCATTTTCTTCATCCACTAATTACTCTAGGCTATAAAAATGGTTTGTCTGGCAACATTTAGTCTTGACAAATCAGTCCTGGTTATTGATCATAATTTTATTGTCTTCTAGATGTTCAAAGACTATTTTCCTTATCAGATGTTGGGTTTTGGATTAAAGTACTTTTAAAAATGGTAATTACTAAGAATATTCCTTTTTTTGAGGTTTACTAGTGTGCTTCTGTTCTCGTTCCAGTCATTTCCCAGTGCTCTCATTTTTTAAAAAGTAACTGCCCATGGTTTGGTAAGTCTTTTAGCTGGCTAAGATATAGTTCATATTTCTTAACTGTTTTCTCTTTACTCTTAAGTAACCATATGATGGCATTCTGCAAAATTAGCAACATTTTTATTTTTTAAAGAAACACTTCGTAAAGGTATTCTTTGTCTTGGTCTTGAAGTGTCTCTGATTACTTGTGTGTTCCCAATTCATAACGGATTTTTTCCTAGGTTTTCTATTCATTAAAAGTCAAAGATAAGGATTTCATTTACTTCACTGATGTAGAAGAGAAACACTTCTTTTCAAAAAAGAAAAAAAAAAAGACAGAGAACTTTAATTCTCTTTAACCTCAATTCTCTTTAACCTCAATGACTAATTCACACCATACAGTTTACACTTACTCCACACCAATAACAAACAGTTACTGAACATAACAGTTTCTGAGTAGTCTTGGCTAGGTTTCCTTGTCCTCCACCCCTGCTGTATATTTTATTACCATTGCTGTCCCATTGTGATTTGAAGTCACAATCAATGGAATAATTTTTGTTGAGGCTACCTGTGTTCTTCACAGTATCCATTTTGGGGACAGCTACAATCTGCTGTACTTTAATTCTCTTCCACTCATCACAGAATTGCAGAATGGTTGAGGTTGGAAGGGACTTCTGGAGCTCATCTGGTCCAAACACCCCTGCTCAAGAAGGGCCACCTACAGCAGGCTACCCAATACCACATCCAGTTCACTTTTTAATACCTCCAAGGGGAGAGACTCCACAACCTCCCTGGCCAGCCTGTGCCAGGGTTCTATTACACCTACAGTAAAAAAAGTCTTTCTTGATGTTCTGAGGGAATGTCCTGTGTTTAAGTCTGTGTCCATTGCCTCTGGTCCTGCCACTGAGCACCACTGAACACCACTGAAAAGAGCCTGGCTCTGTACTCTTTGCCCTTCAGTTATTTGTAAACATTGATGAGACTTGCTATGAGCCTTCTCTTCGCTAGACTGAACAGTCCCTGCTCTCCCAACCTTTCCTCACAGGAGATGAGCTCTGGTCTCTTAATTATCTTTGTTGCTCTTGTTGGACTCTCTCCAGTAAGTCCATGTCTCTCTTGTGCTGAAGAGCCCAGAACTTGAAACAACGCCAGCGCCTCACCAGCGCTGAGTAGAGGGGAAGGATCACCTCACTTGATCTGCTGTCAATATTTTGTCAAATGCAACCCATGATCCCATTTGCTTTCTTTGCCACAAGGGCACCTGGCTGGCTCATGGTCAACTTGTTGACTACCAGGACTCCCAAGTCCTTTTCTGCCAAGCTGCTTCTCAGCTGGATGGCCCCAGGAATATACTGGTGCCTGGGTTATTGCTCATTAGGTGCAGGAGTTTGCTTTCTTTGCCCTAAACTTTGTGAAGTTCATGTGAGCCCATTTCTCCGGCCATTTCTATCTGTTGATTTTAAAGTCTCAGACCCGCACCTGCTAATGCCGGTAGGATTCTCATCACAGAGGCCATGTGTAAGTTTCTAGTTTCTTAACCAAACTTTTCAGAACACATTTATTTATGCACTCCTACAATGAGAAAATCTACTCCTTGTTCTAATGAATCAGAGTAGCTTTTGGTTGCCAGCTTCCCCATTATTCTCAAATCAGCACTGAGCAATACAACAAACCTCGCTAGAGAAATCAGAAAGACTCCCTGTTGATCTCCATCAGTGGAAGTTTGACCAGGACCCTTCTGGGTATCATTGCAACTGGTTAGCCTGAGCAAAAAATATTTATTATGTTTTCTTAGATAGATTTGACATTATTTTTTATTTTATGCAGGAGGATATCTAGATTAATTTTTAAAGTAATGTTTTCCTCTACTGTCTGAGCAAAATAAAAGTGGCTGTTGGTCTCATATGTCTACCAGATTTAAGTTACTCACCTCTCCAAAGTCTATTAAGAAATGATACATTTTTATTTACTATTTTGCCAGAGAACAAGAATGAAGCTTTCCTGTGCTATTCCATCAATTATTTCATGGCTGCGTTCAGGGGCCAAAGGGTGATTTACTCCATGCAGTTAGGACAGCAAACAGAATCCTTGGCTTATTTAGCAAAAAGACAGGTATCTGCTAACATAGAGACAACAATTTTTTAAAAAGTGTCTGTGCAGAAATGACTCGTGTTTTGGGCAGCCCCCAAAAATCATATTTAAATTGAAGGACACTTCAATTTGAAGAATGTAGCCACTGTGATCTAACAGCAGCTGTGACTCCAATAGCAGTTCTGAGAAGTATCAGGTTTCCTCATCACCTTAGGAAATGTGGAAAGTGGGTCTTCAGTGAATGAACTGATATAATCTCAAATATCTCAGATATAATCTCAGATAGTCTCTATGAACACCGGCATTGCTTCATTCCAGAGGGGGGGGGACCACCATCCAGATCTTCCATGCCATCTTAGGGTCAACACACCTTGAATTCAACCACTTCTCTCTCTCATATCTAAACTCCTTCTCCAAGAGCTTCCACTGGATAGTTATTTTGAGGTAAATTAAGTTAGTCCATTACAAGTTGCAGCAAAGCACTGCTGGTTGTGCTAAATAGACCATACAGAAACCAGTAGTAACTCCCTACTTCTGGGCCCTATAACCCTGGATGCTTTGAACTGTGAAGAACGCTTTTCAGCAAAAAAGCCTCCCCTAGCAGATGCACAGAGGAGGGAGCAAAATATTCCCATTCAAACCTGGAATGAAGGATGGTACAGCATGGCTAAAAGTGTCAGAATTAAGACTCACTTAGGAACCTATTTTTTATCACACTGGTAGTTTTTCTGTAATTGACTGCACAATTGCAGTGCAATTAATATCAAAAAGAATCATAGAATCGTCTAGGTTGGAAGGGACCTTAAAGATCATCTAGTCCAACCATCAACCTAACTCTGACAAAAAAAATAAATAAGAAATAGGAAATTACTAAAGCATATTCTAAGGACCATGTCTACTTGTCTTTTGAACGCCTCCAGGGATGGTGCCTCAACCACTTCCCTGCCTATTCCAATGCTTGATAACCCTTTCGGTGAAGAAATGTTTCCTAATATCCAATCTAAACCTCTCCTGGGGCAACTTGATGCCATTTCCACTTGTCCTATCTCCTGTGACTTGGGAACGAGACCAACCCCCACCTCTCTATACACCTCCTTCAGATAGTTATAAAGCATGATAAGGTCTCCCTTCAGCCTTCACTTCCTCAGACTGAAGAACCCCGGCTCCCTCAGCCTCTCCTCATAAGACTTACTGTCCAGAGCCCATAACAGCTTCATTGCCCTTCTCTGGATCTCTTGTGGTAGGGGGCCCAAAACTGGACACAGTACTCGAGGTGGGGCCTTACCAGTGCTGAGTACAGGGGGATGATCACCTCCTGGGTCCTACTCAGCACACTGTTCCTTATACAGGCCAGGATGCTGTTGGCCTTCTTGGCCACCTGGGCACACTGCTGGCTCATGTTAAGCTTGCTGAATAAGAAATAGTCTAAATAAGATTCAACTGGTTATACTATTATTTAAGCATTCTTCTGTTTGAAAACCTAGCTTTGTGGATACAGGTATCAGGTTAAGACAGAGGTTTCCTAATCTGGTACCAGTTTGATTAACAACATTACTATACTTGCCTACTGGCACTTTGGATTACTGACCATGTGCTGAAATAGCCTTAAATAACCAATCAATGAACTACAAGGGCACTTCCATACGTGCATCAACACAAACAGTATAGCCTTCAGCTTACTTACCCCATGGATATGTCTTGTTGGTTCAGTTACTTCAGCATTTTCCAGGAGGAGTCTACCAGAAACTGAAATAAAAGGCTGTGCGGCTACAAGAAGGAAGGTTGAGTGATATGACAAAGCTTCTTTCTCTGGCATGACTGACCCATGGAACTGCATACATTCTCAAAAGATAATAAACACAAAGATGAAAGAAGAGATTACAAACTGCAATATTTTTCTTATTAGCGCAGTAAGAAACCCACTGATGAGAACAGACCTCAAAAGCTGCATGAACAATGAGGAATGAAAAACAATGTTTAAATACAGTATTGAAAAAATATGGGAATGAAGTAACTTCAGGGCAAAGATCATTAATAGTGAAATCAAGGACAATTTTCACATAGATTTTTTTCCAAGATGGCAGCTGCTCTTAGGTGCTGATTTAAAGCCTACTGAATTAAATGGAAAGATTTAACTTCATTGGATGTAGGGTCATTGCAGCTTTTGGCTGAGAGAGTTGCATTACTCCAAGTTAAAAGAGAGAAGATTTGGCAAACAGCTACATTTAGGGTCAAAAGACCTTAATTGCTGGACCAATTCATCCCTGGTGTGATTCCACCATCCCCAGAGGATTTGCAGAACCAGTTTTGTACTGACTGATGATGCCATTTGCGATTTCCAGTGAGTTCAGTGTGTAAGTCAGGGTAGAATTTGACCCAGTGGATGTGACAGTACTGTAAAGTTTAGTTAATTTGAATACAATAGTCCTATTGGTTTAAATAACTGCAGAAGGTTTTCTTAACACATTAAAAGGCTATATTTTATGACTATAATCTCACAGATATGAAATATAGCTCTCCAATGATATAACTATGAGATATAACTTTCTTCCCAACAGCTGCTGGTGGGAATTTCACTGTTTCTGAAATAAATATTATATGCATACATACCATACATGGAGGGAAGGAGAGAGAAATAGGAAATACAATGAGCTGACTCGAGATGTGTTATTTATTTGCACACATTATTAATGATCTCATAGCTCAGAAGTGGCGGAGGGAACCTGAGCCACTTGTGAATTATGAAAGGTCATCAATAACTCATAGCACTATATGACACATCCACTCAGGTCATCCAGACTTACTCCATGCTTGGATCTGTTTATCTAACACCAGTTTTAGTTTAGTCTGTACTGTGTCTTGATTTCATAGTACATCATGTAGCAATGAGACCTCTTGGCTACAATCCCATGTAAGATGACTAAGTTTGAAGTATAAGAGAACCTGAAACAAATTTTCAGAGTATCAGTTGATTGAACTGAACCACACATATCTACTTCCAATGACATGTGTGATCATTAAGTAAAGTTACTTAGATATGAATATATCAGGTTGGGTGTGTGCATGTGCATCTGTAAGAATACGTTTCATATAGTTGAAACTCAAAACTTTTCCTTATGCTTGTTTTTCTCACTAAGAAACTGAAAGAGAAAACATGCAACAGAGATTACTTTGATAGTAATATCACAAGACACTCAAGTACTACAGAGGTGAGCCCCTATAAGAATGAAATTAATTACGATCCAGTTTTTCTCTGTCTTAAAAGAAAGCCATTTTGTTCTCAGTCACGTATCTGGAACTGAACAATTAGGTATAATCCAGATATAGACAGGGGTGTAATTTACTTCTGCTATTCTTAAAAACTGTACAGGCTACAGTTATACATGTTTTAATTATAGCTACTTTGAGACAGCTCTCAGACTGTAAACCATATTTGAAAACATGATTCTGAAAAAAATATGAGTTTAAGTTAGTTTTGTCCAAGGATTCTTAATAAACTGGTGAGAAAATATTAAACTCCTCTGCTAGTTCCTCTAATCCTGTTGGTGGTACTCACTACGTCAAAACGGTCAGGCAGTGCCCATTATTGACTGCCAGAAGTTCATGGCAATACCATGGGGCAGAGTTAATTTCTTCCAGCCCCAAGTACCCATATATTTATTACTTTTGAGCTAATGGAAACTCAATGTGGGAAATACATGGCACGTGGCACACCATAGGGAGCCGTGATGAACACACATTTTAGGCAGTGCTACATACTTATAAGGTGCCTAATGCTAGTACTGTCATCACTACTCACACGTGCAAATTCTCAGTACAGATCAGTATCCAACAGCTATATGGCAAGACAGGATGCATTAAAGTGACCTACAGATGTGGGGTTTGGGATGGTTGCAAACCCTTAGGCCTTCAGACAAGCACCCCACCTGGCTCTGTATCAGCCCAAATGCTACATAAACTGTTTTGTAGTGTTCTTACATCAACTTGGCACGAAAAAAAAAGTCTCCAGACCAAAATCCTCTGAGCACTTCTCATATCACATGTGCTATTTGAGGCAGACAGAGACTGAAGTAATTTATCTGCACAGTTGTTCTCCCATCTGACAAAAAAGCCCAAGCCAAAGGGTCTTTGATATCAAAGAAAAACTAACTCATGCACGCAATTCTTGGTCTTTTCAACTACTTTAATCAAACTCTCATGGTAAGTCATTTCACATTTTATGCACGAAATAGAACATTTTGTTTATAAACCAGAACATGATACAAACATTGCTTTCTTCGGGGCAGGAGAACAGCTCTCAGACAAGCAGCACACAAAGCAACCCTTTCTAAATGCTGCTGGGCACTACCACATCACAAGAGAAAGTGAGTGTTACCTATTTACTGCCAGAAGAGGGAAGAAAGCATGGTGCTATCTTCTGCTAGCAAAACCTTCCCTCGACTTAATGGCAAATGTGCCTATCTAGAAATAGTATCATGACACCCTGCAAATATTTTTAGTGTTTTCTCCCTCGTTTTTTCATCTTTCCTTTTAGAAAGTGTCTTGCTTTTTTTCCTTTCTTTCACCTCAAAATTGCCTTAAAATAACTGAGTTATCAGAGGACAGATAACTTTCTCAAAGTTAAAATCAAATCATTGGCTGTAACTTGACAACTTCATTCCCTTCCATTGAGCAGGCTCTCCTTTGAGGAGTCTTAAGGAGATTCCTGGACCAGTTGAGACGTCGTTGTGAATCCTTGTTTTCCACTGACGCTGTATGAGTCTGCCTGCCAGTGTAACAGGATGGCAGTGTTGAGGACCTCTGCACAGCAGTTCAGGGCTCTTTGCTGAGTCAGATGCTAGCACTTTTCATGCAGAAACACAGATATTCCTTCTGACTCATATCTGACATACAGACATTGTTAGCTATGCTAAAAGGTGAGAGTCACAGCTGTCTTTTTGTACAAGACTGATGTTTCCAGCCAATGGCAACCTTCTCAAAAAGAGAAAATTGTTAAATTATTAGACCCCAGTCAGAAGAGCAATCTCTATGTGCTTGAAGACAAAAATCCTTGAATATGAGTAAGTAGAAACTATGAGAAACTGAGGTAAGTGGCAGACAATCCCTATCACATATACCCAGAGTTAAAATACAGAAAACTCAGAGCTGCACAACTGAATAGAATCACCAGATTTAAAGACAGAAGAGGATGGTTAGGATGCCTGAGGTGCTGACAGAACATGTTTCCATACCTGATGTGCTTCAGAAAGTATTAATGTATGGTAGAAAAAGGGCACATCCACTATTTAAACAGGGTGCCCACTGGTCCTAAGCATTAAAGCCAGATCAGAAAATCAGGCTGAATTCAAGCTGCCTTGTACCCCATGAGAAGATGGTCTTCTCGGACCAAGGGGAGATAATTTCAGAACCCTAGAGGAGCTCACATTTCAGCTACTAACATTGCTCCTGGCCTGGGGATAAATGTAGGCCTGAAGTCTACAGTGCTTCCCACAAGACTCCAGCTCTTCAGAGCCAGCTGTAAAAACTGTAAGTAAAAAAATAGCAAAGAGCCTATTGTTTTACAGTTAGCACTTCTTCCAGTTATTGCATGAGCACATTGAACTCAGATCAAATCCTAGGAATCTGATTCTGACATCACCACGTTAAATATATTGCTCTATCTCTGTCAATTTAACTCAAATCACTGCTGATTTATCCTACTATTAGATCAGAGTTAGGCCAATGAACTGTTCAATATGACTGCAGAAGTTGGTGCTCTGAGTGTAGTGTTGATAGGTCCTATGCACGTACTTGAACACAACAAAACAGAATACACCAGAGCCTGACTAACATGATCCTGGCATGAGACCAGGATCTAAGCCTTGTTTTTCTCATCCATACATCACCACCACATTTTTCAAGTGCCACTGTCATTAAGTTAAGATACGGAGCAATCCATCATTTAAAGCCATTACGTAAACATTTTTGGGTCAAAAAGATGACCTTTCATATAACTAGGTCTGAAAAGAAAAGCACTTTCCCGATGTGGCAAAGGGAACTAAGCAGAGGAATGCATCACACTATCAAGAAGTAACTCTATGAGCTTCATCACTAATTAATTCTGATTTCCACTGGATTTATGCTTCATGGTTGACTGAACTTTCAAACAAATCACAATGAACTCATCCTCATATCACCTACAGCCCCGTCACAATAACCTCAGTTCCTTCATTTCTCTTCACTGCAGGACTCCTCAGTCCTCTACAGAATCCTTATGTCCTTTCTACTCTCCCTTCTCCCACCCCTGTCTTTCACCAACTTTGTCTAGCTTGCTGGTGGGACAAGAGACAAGACCTTTGTAGGAATCAGGGCTACATGAACACAGTTTGACTGGACAGGATGCATACTGTTGGTTGCTCAACTGATTGGTCAGGACTCGGACTTTTTTCCACAGCCCAGCCCACATGGTTCTGCAGATGCCCTGTGACAAATTCTCTTTTGGAAGGACAGGGCATAGGGGAGGTGGATTCGTATGCTCTTTCACCACACATCTCACAGATGCAGTTTTTGCTGAAACTTTGGCTATTAGAGACAATCTGTTAAAGCTTGATTAAATCAGCTAATCAATCAAAACATTCACAGTGAGGAAAAGGACTGACATACAGACCCACAATGTGACTGCAATATTGTCTCCTTACTCTAAGAACTACTGTTGATATTACACAAGCACAGAAAAAGATGCAGTCTTAGTAGAAATCAGAAATTTGCTCACAGTTTTATTATACTTTCTTGTGCATAATTTTCATGGAACTGCTCAAAACAGTAAGTTAATGCACCATTCAAGCTGATAAAGAAAATCTGGGAGTAGCAAAAAGAGTTAGGATAGTATTACTCCCCTCCGCTGACTGAATCACCTTGGCCAATGGAACAAGACTTTCTTTAGTTGCTATTCACTTGTCAAATTCAAAAATAAAAATGATCAGGGCCAGGGAATACCTAGGGTCTCTTTGAAGCCTCATGCAGTGTTTAGAGGAAGAAAAATGTACATTCAGCACACAGATGCACAATCTTCTGTTAACAATAAAGTTACGATGCTTTTGCAAGTCCTGATGTCAATAATTACCCTTCAACTCCGGAAAAGCTGTTCTCTGCTCAGGCTTTTGCTGCTGTCATGAACAATTGCTTGCTCCCTGTTCAAGCTATAGGCGCTGCAACTGTTCCCAACCACTTTGAATTCTAGTCATTATTTTTTACTCAAATGTTTTTCTCCATTTAATTTATTTAGGCATTTGTTACAGATGAGGGTATGTCAACAGCTGATAAAGACAACAGCAGAAAGGAACTCCAACTGAATAAGTTAATTCACAATCCCACTTAAAAACCACACTGTTATGATTATCACCTTCCTCTCCTTCAGTTTCAGCATGATTTTTAGCAACCATGATTTCTCGCAAACTCCTAGACTCAGCAAATAATACTTTAAAGTTAAAACATTCAAAAATGGAAGTAACAATGTTTTAAACATAGTCTACTGCTTCCATCCTCTAGACAGCTGCTGCTAAAATGTAGAAGCTGAGAGGAAAATGGAACAACCAATTATTTTTCATGTGTAAATCAGTAAGATTTGATGGAAGCACTGTGTATAATTAGAAAATAAGCTTTCCAGAGGTGTACAGCATTTGTTCCTGTTCATGATACTTCATGATAGTGAAGGTTTGGAAGATTTAGTGAAGGTACCCACCAGTTCTTTTCATCCCAGCAGGCACTAAGGCTGTTAGTCACCATGCCGGGATGCTTTATTATCAATGGGAGCTTGAGCCACTCCATCTGTACCATTACTTGAAGATGGAGAGTTGTCCTCTGGTAATTATACATTTCCACCTCTGTCTAATTAAAGAGATCCAGTGCATTCATTCTCATTAAAAAAGAAATGTGGAGCTTTGCAATTTCTCTAGCTTGGGACTGTAAAAGGACTTCAAACATCAGAATAATTTTCTAAAAGTAATGAGTTCCCTCATTCTAGTGGGTGCTACAGCCCTGGTAATAAAGCATCTCTGCTAAAAACTGCTGTCTGCAGACTGATTCATTCTGGTGGCATGAGAGAGAGATTCAGACTGGGAGTGCTCTGCAGGGAATCTGTGACAGTCTTTCATCAGCTGCATATCCTTGACTTATAAAAACACAAACAAAGGCATATTGTGAAGATCGTGGAGCCTCATTGCGGGGCTGCAGTGTTTTAGCTGAAGATTTCAGGCTCATATACAACTGTGTGCTTGAGAAAAGGGTGCCGTATAAACTTAAAATCAAGTGTGAGATTTCTGTCTCCATTGCTGTCTGTACAAATCAATGAAATCTCAATTATTCTCCCTCGAGGCATCTTGAGGATTCTGCTTTTCTCTTAGCAGACCCACTCTACTCCTTTGAAGTGGCAAGCAGAGACAGTGGCTTGCTTCTCTGGGGTAATATACATAATGAATGTGTTCACATACAACTGCCTCCTTTCTTGGCATATTTGCAGGATACTTGCACCAGATTCTCAGCCAGATCATACCAGTGTAAATCTTGAACAATTTAGACAGGAATCATTATCTTGTTTCAGCTGAGAAGAATAAGTGGCCAACAGGCTTCAATAGGAGGCTGGCCTCAGCAAAGTCTGCAAGACTTTACTGTAAAAACACCTGAGAGAAATGTCTTCAGAAGGCAATCCCAGGCCACTGAGCTCCTAACTTTCATGACCTTGCTAGGCTCTCCAAATTAGTCAGAACTGGGGAAGAGACAGAAGCTTGGGCTACGGCCCACCTTCCCTTTGCTTTGCACCCTCTGACACTGCTGGGCCTCCCGGGGGGGAGTTATTCTGCTCCTTCGAGTGTGGGAACCACAGGCATTTCTGGCACTTGCATGCAGCACTTTCAATATACTCTCCCCTCTACTCACACCCACATTAAGCATAAAAGACAGTGTTTTCCATCAACACTTATCAAAGTGCCAGTACCCTGAGAAAAAAACTAAGGGGGGAAGGGGAATTCATCTGAAGAAAATGAAACCACTGCTGTCAGCCCACTGAAAACTCTCCTAAAAGCCTTTTTCTTCCATATTCCCTACCAGAGTGCCAAACAAACACTAATTAAAATCTATATTATGCTCAAAGCCACAGATTATTCTTCCCGCTGGATTTCTTGAGTGGTTGTCCTGTCTTCTTGCATCAGTGTTTCAGACCCTGAGCTCTTGGAGACATGACTTTCATTATCTCTGGGTCATTAGCAGCTCATAACTCAATGTCAGATAATACTGATAAAGAGAGACAAAGGGCAGACCCTTTTCAAACTGTGGAGCCAAATGTATTGCACTACATTGTGTAAAGTCAAAATTGTATGCATTAGTTACCAAGCAGTGACAATGCTGGACACTTGGCTGGTTAAGAAAAGTAGATGGCATGACACATTGTGTTCAGCAGTGGGATTCACACAGTTGCTCAAAAGTGCTCACTGAAGGCCAGATATTGAATGAAAGACGGGTCTGCAGGGATCTTGGTCACCAGAACAGCATCCAAAACACAGATTGGTTCAACTAGAGCAGAGCTGTAACTTCAGAAAAATCATCTAAAGAAGCCCCCATACTTTACACTCCACAGTGACCAGTAAGAGCCATGAGCCACAGCTTGCTTGTTTGTTTTTTTAAATATCCTAGTGACTATGCATGCACTTGGTAAACTGAAGACCAGGTTCTATTCTCACCTCAATCTGAAGTCCACCCACTTCTCCCCTCTCTTCCTGACATCAAATTGGTCTGACAGAGTCTTCATGGTTGGAAGGGACCTGTGAGATCATTGTCTCCAAGAACCTTCTCTCCTAACAGCATATACATAACAAAACCAGCAAAAGCTTCATCCAGAACAGAAGAATATGTAACTTTGTAGCTTGCAGACGCAGACGGTCTCTAATAACTATTTCTTTTTTAATCCAAAGTCTATTTGAACAAAACTTTGTGAGCAGGCCTTGGAGCACAGACCAGCCCTGGGGTACACCGCACCAGATAAACACCCTGACCCTGAGGAGCCTGAGTCATCTTCCCTTTTGGTTTTCATTCCAGCCATATGAATCCTGCATTATTTGCAACACCATAATGCCACCTCATTAAGAAGGGTTGGAAGAGCCCTCCCACGCAACCTTGTTTTCAAGGGCATGATTCAAGGTACCCCCTAGTTCAGTAGTAAATGTGGTTTTGAATGCCCTCGGGCTGATGTGGGTGGTGTACCCAGCTTTCCTGCTCCTTAGTCATAGCACCTAACTCACAGCCTGAGATGTAAAGGCACTGAGATCAGGGGTTTTTTTTAAATTATGCAGGGACTGCTGATGGTACCATTCTTGTCTCAGGTTCACTGCACATAGAGCATGCCTCCGCAATCACACCCCTCAGGCAACCATGAGAAATGCTTCTCTGAGAGTTGGGAACATGATACAGCCCAAAGACCACATAGTTCTGTCAGCATCTAGAGGCTTTTTGGTAAGAAAAGGAGGCAGCCAGATGAGGAACCTGCTGAAAGAGTAAGTTTGGGGAGTCGCAGATTTCATTCACCTAAAACCTACCAAGGTATCAACAACCTTATTATAGATCTGGCATCATGCAGTTTTCTTGCATTCACCAGAAAATTTGTCCTCTTCCAGGGCACCAGCACTTATCAACAAACCTCAGCCAGTCAGATGACACAGGGTTCCAATGTTCACCCTTCACAGAGACTGCAGTTTGAGCTTGCTGGAAGCAACAAAAGAACTGACACCAGGGTGTGAAGACTCTAGGATAGCTAGTGTCCTAAGAAGCTTAGCTATTAGGATGCACTGAGAGCAGCATATGGGGTTTTTTTGTCTAAAAGGTCTGCAAATGAAACAACTTTTTCCACATGAGGTTCAGAACCTTGTTTTGTCAGCAGAAAAAAAAAAAAGTTCAATATTGTTATTTAGGAATTTGTTTTAATTATCATGTCAGTAATTTTCCTTTGCAATTTTTATTTCTTTTATTTTCCTGCAAACAGCTATTGTGCTTTAAAGCCTTCTCAGTTAAATGAACTAAAAAGAAACTTTCAGTTGTGATCCTAGACAGACACTGCTGAGCTTTGTTTAATTGGTCTGGATTTTGTTGCTAAATATGTTTTTAAATGAATGCCACATCTTTGCAAGGATGGTAGGGGAAAGAATGGAAATGCAGTATTATACAACCTGCTGAAATTCTTTGTTACTGTGGTCTAACATGACAATGTTTTTTATTTCCCCTTTCTCACGACATACACATTTGGGCACATTAGGAGGCAAAATTGTTTTTTAAAAAAGGAGAAACTCCAGTTTCTGGTAGTATCCTGTGTTTATATAATTTTATGGAGAACATTATCTGATAAATTTCTAAGTGAAAGATGGGAAAGACCATCAAAGGAAAAATTAAAATAAATGTGGCTCTTTTTAATTCAGAGTAAAACTTTCATCTGGGAGAGTTGAACTTGTCACAAAGTGAAGGTGAAACAGGACAAAGGGAGAAGAGAATCAAATGAGAATGAAAAATGTGTATTTAATGGGAAGTTGCTGATCAGGTTTAGAATTGGGGAAATAGGATTGCCACTTTCAACATGTAAAAATATATAACCATCCCAATTTAGGCATGACCCATATGTTTGAGTCATGCAGGTAGGTGGCAATTCTACCAGCACTTGGTGAATTATTAACAATGCAAATTTGCCACTGTGTTTTCAAAAGAACATGGGAAGTGGATTGTTTCTCTGATGGATCTCTGTGACAAGGTGGAGGTGCTGATCTCCCCCAGAGTTCAACAGGCTCCCGATACTACAAAGCACAAAGTGACAAAGGCTTAAGAGGCTGAATGGAGACTGAGACTCTGGAGAGAGCTTAATGGGGTTAGAGAAGGTTTTCTGCATGTAGGTTGAGGTGAATGTGGCTTTGTGTGTCAGACCTATATAATCAAGATGGCAGGGAGGGGATCCAAAACAACAATGCCTCCATTCAGAAAAGGCACCTTGAACATTCTGAAAACAGATATTTTAAAAGACAGTTTGAAACCATAGGCCTCCTTTTTCTTGATAAGGGTCTGCTGCCATCTCCAGCTCAGTTGTCACCATTGCTAAGAGTCTCACGGCTTCAGTATGGGGAAGCAAACATGATGATCTTGACATCCCAAAGGGCTCCACCTGCAGAAATCCCAGAGTTACTCCCTAGGGGGCACTTAATCTCTGGCCAGGATTTACTTGCCCAAGGGCAAGTCTACATGCCGTGCAGGCAGCTCCCAGGTTTCTCTCGAACCATCTGTCCTTGCAGTCATCACATCAGGCTGGAAAGGCTTGAAGGCACATACCATCCTTCCCAGCAAAGTCATGATAGTGGAACAGCAAGGGTGCATGTGCCGACAGCCCAAGCACAGCCTGTACACAGGCAGCCCCAAGACTCTGGGAGTCAGCATAGGAATAGGTCCCTCGCTGAGGAAATACAACAGCTGCCATCCCTGTCCTTCCTGTCGCCACTTCTATGACTTGGCCAGTTAAGAGATCATGAAACCACACCTTTCCCCCAAAATAACCCTCCCCGTGACCATAAGGAGGTTATGAAGGGTGGATAAATGGATGCAAATTTCAGTACTGTTTATAAACAGATCTGTCCCAGATACTTTAGAATATGCATGAAGGAAAGAGGTTTGATTATTTCTCCATCACACAAGTAACACTACCAGGAAAGAAAACACGGGTCAACAACCTCTGAAGGTTTTGGCCGCTGAATGGTCAGCCCACATTTTGTGATTAAGGACAACAGGGAGGAGAAGGTCTTTCTTCTTTTCATTTGTACCATCCCCAGTGGTGCTCCTGTGAAAATACAAGACAGTTGTGAATGACAGGGGTTGTAAAGTAGGGCTGCCAAAGACGGTGCGAAAGCAGAGATGGAGATGGACAGTTAATCCTTATAACAATGTTTTAAGTCAGACAAAACAGAGGCTGGGATTACAACATAGAAAGAGAAAGCACGTTCAGGAAGGTCACCATTTCATTTCACTAATTTCGGGTCAGGGCAAGGTAGGGCAGCTGGAAAAGAGAAATGGAAAATGTTCTTTAAATCGCTTTATTAACCATGACAGGATCTAGAGCTGAGAGCGGGAAGAGAAAAACAATATTCTTTTGACCAGCACTTTGAAACAGTCCCGTCTTCAGATGAACACAGTAAATGAGTATTCCTTCAAGCAATGGATAATGAAGAATACTTTAAAGCAGATTTCTGGGAACATTCATAGCTTCTTTGATGTTTTTCTATGTTCATAATAGAAATAGTAAGGGACACTGAAGTCTATACTAGTAAATATAGTAGTAAATTAAACATGCCAAGGACCAGTCTCTGGCCCTGAGGGCAGCAGGCTGTGAACAGACCACTAAAAGTGTATTACTAATTTCACTTACTCTCCAAAATGGTTTGGCCACCACCAAACTACTCATTCTGAATTTCTCCTCCCCTTGCTAGCTCCAGGAACAGAGCGGGAGACCTAATCCAAACCAATGCTAAGGACTCTGCTAACAGTTTAGTACTGGGCAATCACTTTCCCATAACCAAAGGAGCTGGAAATATGGAGCCATCATTCAGCAGGTATCAGTAGGTAGGACCCCACTGTGCCTCATTTCCAAGATAGCTTACGCTACAAACAAATTTCATTTAGCTCAATCATCTTCCCCTTTGCCTATGGTTAAGGTGCAGGAGCTGGAAGACTTCCACCCTGATCATTTTATGCCAGTGGAAACTTCCAACATAAGATCCTACCCAGTTCTCTGACTGATGATGGAAATAACTTTTCTGGATAAACGGCCCTTAATGTGAAGAGAGTAAAGGCTGTTCATGTAAAGAGCCATGTAGATGGCTCTTCCTTTATGGCAAAGACTAGTCAGTCTTCTGGGAGTACAGAAGTGTCTGGCCCTTGCCCTGCTTCTGCTCAGGAGTGGCATCTGGAGGAAATGGGGATGGGGCCCACACAGTGGGTCTGCAAGTGTGAGAATCACTGACCTAAAAGCAAAATACCTCCCTTTAAAAGTAAACAAAAAGGTGCCAGCTCTTACCAAACCCCAGCAGTTGCGTTAGCAGTGCTCTGGTCCCACTTTCAGGGGAAGGAATCTGTCCCAGCCCCAGTCCACGGAGCCAGGACCATCCTTCAATAAAGCCTGTTTTTCATCTGTTATGGGTTTGGCTCTCCATGTTTAATCAAGCAAAGCACCTACGGATGGAGATGGGAGCTTTGCTTGAGAAGACTCTGCAGGATTTCAGCCTTTCATTTGAATGGTTAACCAGCTCCAAGCCTCGACCTTCGATGAGGCTGAGGAGATCCGTGCAGATGGGAGACTGCTCCTTCTTTTCTTGTGGTAAAATTAAAAAGAAAAAGAAGCTCATACATCATAAAACGTGACAATTCCCAGAGTAGTTCTTTTGGGGCTCCTTCTACCAAAGACTTGTAGCTCTGCCAGGCAAAAGGAGAAATGGTCTTAATCACTCGAACCCTAGGCAAACACTATATCTTTTTTGTGAATCGAGTTTAAACAGAAGTTATGCAGGAAGGACCAAGTCAAAAACCACTTTTTCCAGATGTCAAAAAGATTGAAACACACATGAGGGAAAAAAGCAGTGTTACGAACTTTTAGCTTGATATATCTGGTAGGTGAAAGACCTAATGCTGTAAAGAAAATGTTTGCATAGTGCCGCTGAGTCTGCTCTAGACTATAATGCTGGGCAAACAGCACTTTCACTGAACGTTTCGTAGCCATGCTGCTGTTTGAAGAGCAGAAAGTACAGGGAGGGGGAGAAAAAGAGAAATCTAAATGTGAACACAAAGTTCTATTTACTGAGATAAAGATTGAAGAAATAGATATGGATATAGAAAATGCTCTTGAAATATGTTCCTTGTTATAAATAAACCATGTTGCCAGCACTTAAATAAAAATAAAATAAAATAAAATCCCTGTTGAGAGTCACAGGGGAGCAATACCATCGCCGGAATATCTGCTGATGCAGCTGAACTATGCTTAAGACATCTGCTGAGATGAAACTACTTTGTGGCTGGAGGTATTAGGAAAAAAAGAGTTACTTCAACAAAAAAATAGCCAGTGTGTGAAAACAAAACCACACCAAAATGTAACAGAACGTGCACTTCTACAACTGTGGCACCACCGTACAGTAGTCATTCCATCAATCTGTCTGCCTTAGAAGTGAAGCAAAAGATTGTAAAACAGGCTGATAAATGAAGAAACTTCCCCCACGGCACCATTCTCTGCAGAAATCTCAGCTCCTGAGCTGAGTCGCAAGCTACTAAGAGAAAACGAGGATCAAAACTAAAGGGGATTTCAAGCCAATTTATTCAAAACAAGCACCCCATTCATTTTGTCAGCCAAATACTGAGTGTTCAGACCAGGCAAGGACTGGCTGCCACCTTAATTAGCACCCAAATCAATAGGAGGAGTCCCCACTCCAGCCACAGGCAGGGAAGCACAGCATGCAGGCAGCCCTGCATCATGGATATTGACATGTGCCACCTAACCAAGAGCGGGTTTTAAAATCAACATCCTTAACTTGGAGCAGCTCTTCCTTCAGTCTGTGAGCAGTTTGACACTGGCTTCACTGCAGCTGATTCTTTAACATCTGGAGCAACACTAAAGGAACTGCTTGACCAAAATGGACAAAGGGATCTGGACAGAGGGATGGATGGGCTGAGACCAATGGAATGAGGTTCAATAAGGCCAAGTGCTGGGTCCTGCACTTGGGTCACAACAACCCCAGACAGAGCTACAGGCTCTGGAGTGATGCCTGGTGGAAAAGGACCTGGGGGTGTAGGTCAACTGTCAGCTGAACACGAGCCAGTAGTGTGCCCAGGTGGCCAAGAAGGCCAAAAGCATCCTGGCCTGTATCAGGAAGTGTGGTGAGTAGGACCCAAGAGGTGATCGTCCCCCTGTACTTGGCACTGGTAAGACCCCACCTTGAGTACTGTGTCCAGTTTTGGGCCCCTTACCACAAAAAAGGTATTGAGGTGCTGGAGCGGGTCCAGCCTTCCATTTAGTTTCTATAATGAGTATAATTCTCTGCACTTCTGTAAGGAAAGTAGGAGTTCATGTTATTTTTCAGTGTAATTTTAGTATGAACTCTTCACTCGCACTTCTTAAAACACTTCATAATCATTATTAACCATAGGTCAGGGCTTTAGGCAAGAAGGGGCAGACTGGCAATCTAATGCACACATACATGGGAGACATAATTCAGGAATATTGAGGAATAGGTATCTCCTCATGTGTCTAAACTCTCCCTTGAAATAGCAGAGCGTTTCTGTAAGTTACCCTTCTCCCTTCCCCGCCTCCCTCCCTCACCCCCAATTCCTTTCTCTCTCGTTTCTTCTCTTCCCATCTAAAATTATCACAACTGTCATATACAGCTGTTGTCTCAGGTGACACTCAATAAGCATCTTCATCCCTGCCTCGGTGTTTTTACCCTGAAACTCCTCCCAGCAGAATTTAAAAAATATTTGCCAGCTGCAATACTTAGTGCTCCCATGTTCTCCTTTTCTTACAGCCTAATAATGTGTTTTGCTCCGATTCTTGCGTTGCTCTGAGTTTAATATATGAAGCAACTCTACATTTATCCTCCAAATTTTGCCACACCTATGTACTTGAAAATTTTGGTATAATACTGCAGCAGGAGAACAACAATTGTATTCTGGAGCAATTTAGCATCCAAATTCTATTCACTGAGCCCATTACTTATGTGTGCCTTGAGTATGCCTATGCATCTTTCTGGGGTTGTGGATCAATCTGTTTTCTTGCTGCTTTTATGCAATACATAAGCAGACAAATGCTTGGTGGAGTGAGGTACAGAAGCCAGGTGTCCCATGTGGCAGGGGTCATATATGCCACCATGGTGCTGTGTGGAGGAGATTGGTGCCAGCAGAAGATACTCCACATCCCACCTGTGTGACCTAGTGGTGAGGGCACATCCCGGGAAAGTCAAGATCTAGGTTGAAGCTTCTCAGTAGAATAGGACTGGAGGTGGGTGCATGCCACGGCCATTGGGTAAGAGAGGCACACTTCCTCAGTTTCCCAATGTGTTTTTCTCATCTAGTCCTTTTTAGCCTTTTATTTGCTCATTGGTATCAGAAAGGGGAAAATGTAATTTATTCTGCTCTCTCCAAACCACGTTCAGGTTTTTACTTTAGCTAGGTAAGCCAGGAGAAAATGCCAGGGGAAATTAAACCGGTTCTGTTCCCTGATTTTATTCTTCTAGAGAGACCTTGGTGGTCAGTTGAAAACTTGGTTTCTCAAACAGCCCTAATTTGTACCTTTTCATCTGTGTGGAATGGTCAAGCCCTTGTGTCCCAGACATATTATGCATTGCATAGCCACAAAAGGGTCATGAGCTCCCAGAAGGAGAATCCCCCAGGTAATTCTCCAGCCATGGGCAGCTTTTCTTCTGATGGCGCAATACAGGAAACTTTAACTCCCTACTAGAACATTTTAGTGAATTAATAGCCCAGAAAATGCTCACAGTCCCTTGTCCACTTGGAAAGCAGTTGTAGCCTCTCTTGTTTTACCTCTGGTCCCTTAAGTAATAAGTCAGTAACTGAAATACCCTTCATTAACGCAGACTTGACAGACAAAAAAGGTAATGATGGTCTTGTCATGACAAGTCTCGTTGTGGCTGTTGCTTTTCCTCAGTGCTGTTGCTTTCTGTTCCTGTTTACTGGGAAACCTGACTCATTTGCTACTTTTGCAGTACAGAGTAATGCAGACTTGGGGGATTCCCTGCTGGAAGAGCTATTTACAATTTAGTTGTAATCAGCACAGTTTGTACAGGGTTTTTTTATACATATATTTGTGTATGTACGTACACTCTATCCTGAGTCTCAGGTGGTGCTTGTATGGTAGCTTTTGCAAAACAAAATAGTAAGGACAAAAATAGATCTTCTATGTAGAGACTCAGAAGTATCTCCACAAGCAAAATAAGCTGAGAAAGGACAGGCTGTTTTTACCATCCGCTGATGAATATGAACCAAAAAAACCATACAGGCAGTTAGAAAAAGTATACAAAAAAGCAGCTCTCTGAGATCGGAAGAAACATACATGTTAACCATCCTAAAAATATTGACAGAAAAAAAGAGACATTTGGTATTAGGTATACCTTTTCAGTCACAAATGGAGAATAGGTGATAACATGATGCAGATGGTCTGTATCATGCTTTGATAAACACTTAATAAAAATGCTTCAAGCTCTCCCACTGCCTAGTAAGTGATACACATATGGTCTTGGCTTAGTGGCCATTTCAACAGGGCCGGTTCAGTGGGATTCAATGTTAAGTGTATCTGTATTGGTTGATCACACACGTTCCAGTTCCATATATAGTCCTCTCAAGCATCAAGCACCCGATAACTTAAATGGTAATTCAGAAGGTTTGGCAAAACAGTCAAGGAGGTCATACTTACAACCTTTGCAGGAGTGCATTCTTACTGAGAATAACTTATGACCTAAGATGACTGTTCCAAAATAAATTCCTTCACGACAGGTGATGTCTAACATCAAATCTTATAAATATAGTTTTCCTTCTTTCTCAGAATCACTGTCATTAATTATCAATAGCTGCTTAGAAGCATTCATGCAGGGAATATGTACTGTGTTCATTGTGAGTAGGGAACATGCTAATCTCTCGCGTTAGAGAGCATTTTATCCCACTCACCCACATTATCCCACATTTTATTCACTCACCCAATGGTCCAGTGAGGAGAAGAGAAGGTTTTTCATACAGATCAGTGCTGAAAACTGGAAAAATAAAAACCAGCATAAACCAAAAAAGCAATGCAGAGAAAGAGATGCTAAGAATTTCCATTAATATATGTGTGTATATATATATGCTCGTCTTTTCCACCCAAACAAGTCTTCATGCTACCGTAACTATTCAGCTGATTTTACTTCAAAAGATATGGGCAGATCTGCAAACATTTTCCCCACATTTTTGTGGTTTTCACCCTTTCAACCCATTTTCTGCTACGGAATTAATTTACAAACAATGAGTGTTGTCCCCCAAGTAACTGTATGTGAAAGATACCCTGTGCAAGGAGGCATTTCTTACACTTAGGGCCACCCAGTTTGCCCCCTGGAGACACGGCCTTCTAAAAATTGTATTTATGTTTCCATTTTTATATAGTATTTGAAGCTGAGAATTTTCTCTTAAACATTTGGCATAACCTTTTCATTACTCCGTGGTACACTTCTCACACAAAGTAGCAGGCAAAGAAGAGAAAAATGTCTGAATGTATTTTGTGTCGCCAAACATCTGGTATTGGCTTTGATTGAAATATCCTTTTAACATACTACAATTTGTAAAATTATTTTGATACAGAGCATTTGGTCTACATTTCTTGATATACATGATAGTAGCACAGTAGTTCCTAAGAATTAAATGTTACCATTTCTCAACAGAGGAATAATTTTGTAGGGAAAGCATTATTGTAGGTGAGGTCTAGTGTCATGTTCCTAGGAGCAGAGGTCAAACCACTGGTATTAAAAAACTTAAACCATGACAGTGTGACACCATTTTAAGCATGTTGTCAAATGAGTTTGCTCACAGACGTGCTTTCCAGACTAGTATAAATATATATGCTAGACACAACTCCACACTATTTCTACTCCCTGTGTAATGAAATTTAGGGAAAAGCATATTCCCCTGCACTCCCAGAAGTTCATAGCAGCCTTCGTGACGGGTGGGTCCGATCCCTGGAGGTGCACATCTCCAGTGGAGCATTTCTCAGCCTTTCCCCACAGCTCTGTCGGGAAGTGCCTTGCTTGGATCCTCTGAACAAGCTCTTGTTTTCCTGCAATAAATAACCTCTGCTTATTCAGTTCCACTTAGCTTCACAACCCCCCTCTGCCCTCTTACTTCTGTTCTGCTTCTGTTCTTGCCAGCCGTCCCCAGAGTTATTGCTTCGGCAGCTGAAGTCCACCTCTGTCTTCCCCTGGCACCTCGCCGGCAGCCATGGAGAACCAAACCCCTCCTCAGCATCCACATTGGCAATGAGCATGCTGAAAGCTGTTGAGGTTATTCAACACACTGTTTGGACTCACGGTGAGGTCCTGCACCAAAAGCCTCCCGGAGCTGCCTGTAAGAGGCCAATGTGGTTCAAGTTCATGGTTCAGAGCATGGGAAATGACCAACCTGAGATAAGTCAGATAAACCAATCCTCCTTTTGTTATTACTGTAGAGGAAGTTTCACAGGGAGAAAATGATCTCTGCTTTTCAAACAGTAGGAAGATCCAAGCGGAAACAAGATTTGCAAAGATGGCTCATGCTGGAAAAGGAAGGGGGTCACAAAACCAGCACACAGAATTTGGATATACATAGCCCTATGGAGGTAAGTGTACCTAACAGTACAAAAAGAGGCAGCAAGGCAATTGCATGTTCCTTGCAACCAGCATTACTGCAACAGAGCAGACAAATCCGCACATGGTCATTGCAGGGTCCTTATTCCTTCTCCTTAGAGGCTTTCCACCTCTGCAAACAATTGGGCAGAAAGTCAATGAAGCCTTAAGTCATCTTCAGCAAGCAGGATGAACCAGCTGCCCCTTCCTCCTCCTCCCCAGGGCTGATGTGAGGGGCCCAGGGTTTGGAGGTGTGCAGAGGCCACGTGTGAGCAGTGGGCAACCAGCTGGCAGCAGCACTCCTGGGCCACCATGAGACAGGCACCAGGACAGAGATGCTGGCAGAAGCTCCCGCCCATGGCAAGCTGTGGTGCACCTGGCCTGTTCAGGGCCTTCAACCCCCAGCATTACAAACAAAGCAGAAAATCATGAATCTCTGCCCATGGCTGGTTTTTTTTGAGCCTGTGAGCTTCACATTTTCTAGCTGTTCTCCACAACCACGGCAGCTAAAACTTTATTTCCTTTTTAATTTGTTAACCAAAGCTGGACACCTGTCTTCTAAAACTGGGATTTGAATTCTCTCTTGTCCCCGGCTAGTCTCTCCCATCTCTATCTCTTCCTCGTCCTCCTCTACAGCACCCCAGCACTCAAATTTAAGAAGATTAATGCTCAAGCTGCTGGAGCTGGCAACAGTATATTAGGAGCAGAAGGTGGTGTTCGAGTAAAGGCCAACACAGTGCAGAATTGCAGAGCTGGATGCAAGAGCAAACAGAAAGGAAGCACCTACCATAAGGTACTTTGCATCAGAGCAGGCTGCAAATTTTTCATCAAAGCAAATTTTCACTTAAAATCGTTCTTCCTTTTTTTGGTCAAAGACAAATTATCCATGCGAGGTGTCTTGCTTTTTGCATTTTGCCTTAACATTAATGAAGGCTCCCAAACAAAAGATATTCCAATCAGCACATATTCCAGTTTTCAGACAAACTGGTTTGACAAAAATCTGTCATTTCTCAGGGGAGAAAAGAACCTTTTTTTTTTTTTTATCCAGTCCTATTTTATAAGCCTAGAGTATACAATGCCTATTGTTTTCTGTGTTGTTAAACCTCTTACCATGGTTCAGTATTGCAGCTGGCTGTCGTGCTTGTGTTTGTATATTGAATATCTGTGGGGTAGATTACTTCATCGCTTATGTGTATCAGTTCCCCATTGGGAAAGGGGACATACCACATCTTGTCTGTTCAGCTGATAAGCATAGTGACTACTGTCTCTCACTGTGCTTGGGTACCGTGCCACTTAAAATGGGTTTCCAGCTTCAATGGGCGCTAATGTTGTGCTAATGTCATGCAAACAATACAAAATAATAGTCTTATTAAACAAGTATCTTCTGATCAGCTCCAGAGGAGGCAAAGAAACACATGCTCAGGTTTTTTTTTCCCCCAGAAACAGGCCTCATGAAGCAAATCTCCCTGGTTCTCTGACAGTGGCTGATGTCCATAAATCTTTGTATGTCCATGCTGTTTGCTGAGCATGCAGTGAGGACAGGGGTATCATGTGGGATTATTTGTGCGCTGGTGATAAAAATCACATTGATATGAGGAGAACTCAGCACTCATCTCTTCCCATTCCTCCAACAGCTCCTCAGATTCTTCTCAGTCTTTTTTTTTCTTTTCTTTTTTCTCAAAAGGATTTTATTTTTTCACTGCCAGTAGAAATTTCCATTACATAGTAATGCCATTGCATGGTAGCTGCTCTAAACTTGTTTGCAATCAGCAGATCCAAGTTCAGGGTCACCATGGAGAGGAACTGTATTTGCAGGACTGCTGTCTCTGAGTGCTCTTCCCAGAACAAACCAGTTTAAATTTGCTGTCTGCCCCCAGAAGAGAGAAGCTGGCAGGAGAGGTACAGAAGGGCTCCAGCAGTGCTTGCATGTCCTGTCCATCCCCCCCCCCAGCCCAGGTCATGCAAATGCTGCTGGGGTACAGGGGTACAGGGCACTTGAACGCTTCTGCCCAGTCAGCCCTTCACACAGTGACCGAATGCTGAATTCTCAACGCTGCCACTGTGTATGGTACCAACGGTGTCTCCAGGCACTTATGCCATGCTGGGCAAGTCTGTCACACAGCATTACTGGCAGGGAGGTGTAATGCAACACAGCATTGCCAATGTCACAAAGGAGGAAAGGCTCCAGGAGCAGAGATGAGAACCAACATGAGGCTGATGCAGTCTGCTTGCTTTATTCTTGCCTCTGCTCTCAGGTCCTGAAACATCTCTCCCGCTGGCTTCACCCTGGACCCTCAGACAATAAGTACTGCAGACCAAGTTCTGAAAGTGTGCAGAAATGGTAGTATTTAGTGCCTGGAGCATCTCTCCTATGAGGAAAGGCTGAGGGACTTGGGTCTCTTCTGGAGAAGAGAAGCTTAGGGGGGACCTGATCAATGCTTACAAATACTTAAAGGGAAGGTGTCAGGAGGATGGGGCTGGTCTTTTCTCAGTGGTGCCCAGTGACAGGACAAGAGGAAATAGGCACAAGCTTTAGTATAAGAAGGTCCACCTAAACATGAGGAGGAACTTCTTTACTGTGAGAATGGTAGAGCACTGAAACAGGCTGCCCAGAGAGGTGGTGGAGTCTCCTTCTCTGGAGACATTCAAACCCCACCTGGACAAGTTCCTGTACAACCTGCTCTAGTTGGACCTGCTCTGGCGGGGGAGTTGGACTAGATGATCTCCAGAGGTCCCTTCCAACCCCATATGATTCTATGATTCTATGATTTAGGACTCAGCTCTAAACATACTCTGCAGTAGTTTAGTACAAGCAAGCTAGCAAGGGATGTTACAGGCAGCGCCTTCCCTGTGCATCTCACGTCTACGTATCTGTAGCTGTTGGCTTCAGTTGCATCTCTGAACTTTGCCTAAAGCACGTAACATTCATGAATCTGCAAAATTGGACTGGAAGTCTCCAGAGAAGAGGATTACCCAGGAGAATTTTAGTATTTCCTGCTTCCAATTGGGCTGGAACCAACACAAAAACAGCTATAATAGTATTTGGCTCTTGCATGCCTGATTCCAGCCAAAAGGCTGGAAATTTAGAGGTATGTAAAGATGGAGGAAAAAAAAACCAAAGATAGGAGATTGGGGTGAGGAACAGAACTGAACTTTTGAGAAACTAAAGGGGAAAAAAGATTCAGTGTGGTCAATTCTTATTTGTTTCTGAAGCATTTTGCTAACCTGCAGGGCTAGGTCCTCCCCTCTGCATGACACCTGGACTTTCTTACAAAAGAATAATCCCTAAAGGCTAGATCTGGGGGCTTTGGCACTGTTTTATACCTCCCCGAAGCAGAATAAAACTGCCAAATCAGACTGGGATCTAGCCCAGAGTTTGTATTAATTAAATTATTTATTTAGCTGATAATTACAGGCTTCCTGGGCTTGACTCTCCTTACACTCACACAAGTGCTGTTCGGAGACCTCTACTGAATTCAGAGGAAAATGTAATCTTCTCACTGCTCTTCAGCAGACCTGGCAACTACTAGAAAGGCCATAGCAGCTCTGCATTACTACAGATCCATGCATAAATGTAGCATTTCATACAGAAACCACCTATGAAGATGAACAGTGGAAACTTGCTTTGTGTGCACATCTGGAAATGAAGTGTTTAGATGTAGCACTGCAGATTATTGCTGCTTGTGACCTCTGTCACCAGCACAACGAACTGCACTGTGTCAAGGGGAGGGCTGGATTTGTAGATCCATGTGTCATGAACACAGCCTCTCAGACTGCTGGCTACACCATATAGTTGCCTGCAAAACAGAAAAACGACCATTTTAACAGCAAGCAAGGACTCCAACAGCAATCAAAAGGCATCCTGAGCAGTTTATACCTAGTTACAGCAAGGTGGTAATGCATGAAGAGCCCTGTGGTTCTGGAAGTGCCCACCATAGCTCTACACCAGCCTCTCTGGATCTTTAGGCAGGTGAGCCCAGTTGGCACCACATGATAATGTCTGCATTGATCATTGGAGAGCCTGGTTGAAGACTGCTGCTCCACAGACAGAATAACCACTGGCTTCTTCTTCCCCCGCTGATACACTCAAAATTTATGTTTAGAGCCAAATCTACATATATTCTGTATTTTTGCCTTTACTCTCAAGCTGGGCAATCCAGTGTAGACTGGCTGCATAAAGCTCTCATGTGCCGTTGCATACCCTGAGTTAGTAATGATAATTTACACTAGGGGATGAAGGAACACTTCTGGCTTTTAAGCTATATGTGACTACAAAGAGTTTAAGTGCATCTCTTCCCCTGAGCATATGTCAAGAGACCAGAGGCATGGGCTGGTGGGGTACCAAAATTGCTGGGGAATTTGCTTCTCCAGCTGGGAGAGGAGGTGGGCAAGGAGGATAGCTTTGGCAAGTGCCTCTTCATTGCTCAGCACCGGACCAGTGGGCAGCATGGTGATGGGACCTCTGTGAAGCTACTGACCCTGGTTCTTCCCTTCCCACAACCCTCCAACAGATGAGATGACTGATACCTCTTGGCTGTTTGTGCATTTTGGTATGCAGCTCAGAGATTTGGCCATCCCACTCTGATGAGTCAGACCATCTATATCTTGATAACTGGGGATGTTCACTGACTCCTGAAGAGAGGGAATAATCTAATTAGGTTCTCATAAATTTGGAATAGCCACAGATAATTTAAAAAACTTAGTATTTCCAACTGGGTTTCATATCCCTGGAAGGTAGCTCCCTAAATGTTTGGGTATTGGTACTCTAACTGGACTTATGTATTTACCTGAATCCACTTCATTGTGAGGAAAAAAAATATATAAAAATAGGTTTTGAGTAATAGCTCACTTTAGTTTTACAGCAGAATCACCAAATGAAAATTCCTTTAGAGCCCACTCTAGTCCCAGTTTTCACTCAACAAAGGTCCAACCTCTATTAGTCTTTGAATAGTAAGGGTCAAATTAAAAATAAGCCTGCATATTATATAAAAAAAAAAAAAAAAAAAAAAGTGCCTTGGTTTTTAGACTTAAAAATGAAAGCATGAATGCCCTTGGTTTAACCTTCCTGTAGCCTCTTACTTACAATGTGCTTACACTGTCACCCAAATGCTTGAATGGAAAAGCTTTCCCCCATGGCAGCGATCTTCTCTCTGTTTTCTGAGGTCTTGTGCCCAAGATTCACATTTCAGGAGAATACAATATAACTCCTACTGCACATGCTATCAGACCACCCCATTTGTAGTTTTACTACATTTCTGTCAAAGAAAATGGGCAATAGCTCTGCCTTCAGCTGCCTCTTTTTACTGGCGTAACTTTGACATCTTTCACCACTTGGGGCTTAAGAGGTTTCTTATAATTGAGAAAGGACACGTCCAGTTCTTTTTTTCCATGAGCCTGTGCTGTGCAGGTCCCACTTGGTTATCAACAACAGTGTTATGAAAGTTCAGCAAGGCTAAACACTGGTTAACTACTTACAGGCTTTTTTGGCTCGGCAAGTAAATCCTTCAACAGTTCTGCTTGCTTACTCTGCTATCCCATTATACAGGATAGCTTTGGGGCTAGACAAGAAAGTTTTTCACAATCCTATGCTTTTGCAAGCTGAAAATCCCAAGTGCTTGGGGTGCATTTCATTTCTTACAGAGCCTAAGTGACACAGCCTCTTTATGCAAAACAATATTTCCCTTTCTAAAACCAGAACACAATTGTGGGTGTAAAGGATCCTTAGGACAAGAGGAGAAGTTCTCAAGTTGCACCAGGAGAGGTTTAGATTAGATATTGGGAAAATTTTCTACACCAAAATGCTTATCAAGCATTGGAACAGTCTGCCCAGGGAAGTGGCAGAGTCACCACTGGAGGTATTTAAAAGGTGGGTAGAAGTGGTGTTTAGGGACATGGCTTAGTGATGTTTTTTTGTCAGTATTAGGCTGATGGTTGGGCTTGATGATCTGAAAGGTCCCTTCCAACCTAGGCAATGCTATGATTCTATGACTACAGCAACACATTAATAAATAACCAGCTCACCCTACCACATACTCCAAGCTCAGAAGATCAGGCTGGTCGTTGTGGCCACTTCTTTTTCTTCTTGGGGCTCCTCCAGCACACTGGGGGACAAGGGGTACAGAGCTAGATCTATTGATGACTGGTATGGAAATTCAAACAGCATCATACCATCACCCCTTCCGCCCAAATTAATCTCACTTAAACTCCAGTTTATTCCCTGTGCACCTATTGACTAAAGTACTTTTGGTGTCCATCGAGAGCTAGGGAGCCCTTGATTTAGACATAGGAATGGAATTTAGGTCAGATGATGATTTTTTTGGCCATGAAGTTAGACATGAAATCCTTACCAGGATGAGGCAAATTGGCATTGACAACAAATTGACAAAAAAAGCAGTCCTGCTTCCCTTTCAGTGAGGAGTGTCCTTTGGCCTGGGCAATAGATTTACAAGTTCCTAAGGACATGTAGGAGAGGGGTTCTGCAACCTCAGTGGTACCTACTGTGTTCTTTTGGCATAGTGAAAGTTGCAAGTATGCACTAAGAATGAAATGTCCATTTTGCTCATTATATCCCACCTTCAGAGTTTACCAGTGTTCCACATGCTCATTAATCTCTGAGTCATCCCAAAGTCAGAATATTCAGATCCTTTTCTGTAGAATGCAACCTGACCTGACTGAGCATTGTACTTGTTACTTCTGTAGCTCACTCCCTGTCACTGGAAACTCTCAGCTGGAGTCAAATTCTGTTGAAGACAGTCCATGGATCCATATGCTTCAGCTATTTTGCTTAGGAATATGGCCTTCCTTTATTTCCTTTTTACTTTCCTTCCTTCCTCTTCAAGCTGTTCCAACTTCTCAGCAGTTTTTATAATCTTCCTTCTTCCACCCACTTCCTGTCCTAGCTGGCATGCCCAGAAGCCTGTCCATCAACCTCCATTTGCTCTTCCTTCTCTCTCCAATGTACTTTCCCTGTGGGACACCCCATTGTGTCCCAACAATACTCCCAACAATACTGTGCATACTCCTTTTCCTCCTTGAGGAGCCCCTACGCATGCATGAAAAGCTCAGATACGCCCATTCGCTCTTCTGAGGGCTCTTTTGAGACTCTTTTAGTCTCAAAGTCATCCTCTGTATCTTCTAAATTTCTCTCTTCTGTTTGAACCCACACTAGTAATACCAGCTGCCTAACTTCTTTTACAGAAAAATTTGCCATTAACTAAAATGTAACACATTAATTTTAACCCGGTTTCTTAGGAAAGACAAAGTTAACATTTTCTTAATTATTTTCATCATTTCTCCCTCATAACAGAAGCCACTGATTAATTTCAGTAAAATTTGGCAAGTGTAAAGAAACCTCAAAATATTAAGTTCCAGCAACTTTGACTTCAAAGTTAAGTACTTCAGCTGAAGCTATGATTTCGGTGACTGGGAAATCAGCAGCTAAAGTGAGGAGGAATGCCCTAAACAGCCCTTCTGCCTATGAAAAATCCGCAATAAGAGCTGACCATCTCAGACCATATGCTATTTTCATAATACTTACCTAGGTTTCCATTTCCTACCTTCAAGTCTTGTGTGTCATTTGTTGGGGGTTTTTTTTCCTAATTTGCAGGGAAAGCACTGATTTCACTTGTTGTATGCTTTTATTTTTCCTTTCAAAAGCCAAATATCTGGTCACCCCCAAGTATTCTGGGGAGTTTGTCATGCATCAAGCTGCACAAACTCACAAACTCGGTCTTAATTTTTAGACCATTTCATATACTGAACTATTGTTTCTGCAGGAGTCTGATATCTGGTAATAAATAAAAAAAGACATCCAAATGTCACATATTTCTTGGGGCTGAAATAGTTCTGGAACCGATCCACTGGTAGAGTTAATTTTGTGTTATCCTTTTACATTACAGAGCAGAGAGTACTTCCAATACATCATGCCCAATCACGTGAAGGAAAGCAGATGCTTGTCATTTCTGTCCTCACCATCTTGCTGGTACATAAATACCGTTCAAGCATTTGTCTCCTCTTTCTCCCGTGCTAGGATAAGACCTCTGTAAAAAAACCAAGCTTTGTCAGGGTTCCATGTGTCTGCTATTTTCACCATCAGAGGAGTGCAGTAACAATCCAGCTCTGCTGGGGTCAGAGGCACTTTGTTCAGGAACAAAGGCAAGGCATGAACTAACATGGTGTTTGCAGTTGAGAGCTCAACTAAGAGAATGAAGCCCTTGACATAAATCAGAGTACCGTGTAAACTGCTCCAATCTCGTTAACCTGGTACATCGCAACAGTCACGTATATCAGTATAATGTTTGCCTATGCTAGAAAACCAGATCATGCAAGAAAAAAGACCCTTGAGAGTTAGGGCTGCTAACACACTGTTAAATATTCAGTGCAGGCAGACACCATCATGTTCAGCGTTGTGGCAGCTGGTCAGCCCATGGGCTTAACCACAACCAGCTGATGTGATGTTAAACACAACAGTCCCTGTCTGTGTTCAATGTTTAGCAGCATGTTTAGCATTGTCTTAGTTACCAAGATTTCCTCGGGGTTGTGTTTTATCATGATGCAATTTTCCAGGGTGGAAGAGCTCCAAAAGGCTAGCGTTTTACAACCACTGGAACATAACTCAGATTATAAAGTGTCAAAGAGGAATAGATGGGTCTAACCAGTACATGTGGCTTGTGGCTCTTCAAGAGATCTTGCTCCCATGCATGCCACAGGTGCAATCCTGGGCAGAGAGATCCTTTGTTTAGGAAGGAGATGCTGATAGCAGGTATTTTCCACTGCAGTGTCCTCCATTCTGTCCTCCACCCTCTTTGTATGAAAAATCTCAAATTCACTGATTTGGGGGCATCCTGGCAAGATGCATTTATTTTCGTAGTTTTTATTGGGAATGGCAAGTTGAGGGAGCCTCTCAATTTGGCACAGGAACTGTTGCAGTAGACTGAATTAAGATATCTTAGATTTTTATCCATAGCTGTGTGTATATTTAGAATAATTACCCAAGTGTGTGGAGTCATCCTGATGGGTGCTTTTTAGATAAACGTGGAAAAATAGCAGAAGATAAACACATTACATCATCATATAACTCCTGCAGTTTGAATTCTCCACTGAGCCTCTTCCCAGATATTTGAGGAGCAGAACTATTCAGCACCAAAATAATATTTGAAAAAGTTTGGGCCTAGGTTGGCAAGCTAGTTTTGAATCTGGCCTCCTTTATCCACTGGGAAATAAAGGCTGTTCTTTGATCAGAACATTCCTGAACTTTGAGAAATTATGAGTATGACTCAAACAGGGTATTGGACCTTTGTCTCCTCCAGTTTTCTTCACCCAGGGGTGTGAAGAAAGGGTCCTAAGGTGACAGATCCTCAGATTCTTGATACAGTTGCAATGCAATGGGTTCCAATGGGTCCTTAGATTCTTGATAGAGGCTCCTTAATGAACTTTGAAGCTCTCACGCCAACTAGTGCAAAAACTATCCAACTTTGTAAAAGTAGACCTTTAAGCAATACATCTAGCTACTTCCTGTGCTCTTCTTCTCTTAATACACAATTGAGACTTTGGGGGAGAACAGTCCACATTCCTGAAGCATTAAAGTTAAGTAAAGCATGCAAAGTCGAGGAACATAAAAGTAAGGCACCTCTTATGAGTGGGATGTTGTCTTACAAAGGTAATTTAAATTTCAGTGAAAAAGAGCTTTCTTAGAAACTTATTTTATTTAAAAATTCTGAAAAGTAGTCATTTACTGGAAAAATATTTTCACCCTTACATTTGCAACCATATTGGCTATGCACTGCAGGACAAAGCAAAACAAAATTGTATTGACTCTGAATTTTTCTGGCTTTTGAGTAAAACAAGCCAAATGATAGTTGGTGGCTTGATCCAAAACCTATGAATGACAGTGGAAATTTCCCTTTTCACTGCATCAGTTCTAAGATCAGGCCTTACTATATTAATGCAGTCCCAAGTGAAATATAAATAAATTGTCTTAGTCTCTTCACTAGCTCTGTAAATTGGGCATGTAAGGCCCAGTTAGTGATATTTACATATTTTAGGAGATTTATCTGTAAATTGCTATTGCTCACTAGTCTTTTAACGCTACTTTTGGTTTCTTCTTTAGGAAAAAGACCACTTTTGAGGTACCTCTGAACATGACAAAAATCTCTTACTTTGCACAGCTCTTTTTGAAAACCTTGACTGTTGGACAGATGTCTGATGCAGATACAGCAAATTGTCTGTTCTGTTTTCATCCCATTCAGCAAGCCAGCTGCCAGATAAGACTTACCACAGTGCTTTTGTCACTTGTATAACTACGTCAATGTGGCTGCAAATTCTGGAAACCTGGAGCCATGAAGACGAACTCTTGTGAAGACCGATGACGATTTATGCTTTTCAGCGGGGGACAAGTCAGACAGGAGCCAGCTGAGAGAGCCAGCCACCCTTGGTACTGGCAAGAATAGGTCCTGAAAGGGGAGAAAATGAGTCTGTAGGCAAAGTTCTAGTTTTCTTTTGTTTTGTTTAATTAGCATCCCAGACAATTATGCGAAGACAATGTCTGATTTATCGAGCAGTTGCGATATTATCAAGGCTTCTATGACTGTGCCATCACATATACCGTGGTGTACATAAAGGATATAATCTCGAGGACAGTTTCAGTAAGTGAAAGGGTTGGGAGCTATGTAAGGTAAACAAGGCTGTTGGGTTTTTTTCCTGGCGTACCCACACTTACAGCTGCCAAAAAGCAGACAAACTTTTGCCTCCAAAAATAAAAAGTGATTATACTGTGTCTAACCAAGTCTACCCTTAACTGTACCACTGCCTATCACAAAGAGAACGACAGATATGTATTTTGTGGTATTGTTTTTGGAAAGTTTCCATTCAGGAGTTTGCAAGAATAATGTGGGTGTGTTGCTGGTGCAGAGCTGAGTGTCTCAGTGAGCATGAACTCATGGTCCTGTACAGCACTGCATGATTATTTTTGCAGCTTCCTATGGGCACTGGACACAGATTTTTTTGTTCACCAAAATATCACCAACTCTCTCTGGAGGCCTGACCCAGGTCCACTGACGTCTGTAAGAGCCTTGGCATAGACTCCAGTGGTGGCTGGGATCAAGTCCTTTGAGGAATTAGGATCTTCCCCTAGAAGATCACCTACAATTAGGATAACAAGAGTGTGTGCGCTTGCCTCCACATTCAGCTATGTATACCCATTTTCATATTCGCCCCTGCGATTCTTCTTCCACATCTGCTCTGCCCAGACTTTTTCTGCATCACTAACAAGGACAACTTTGGTCCAAGTTTCAGTCTTCTGTGCAATTTTGATTAGGGATGATATCATAAAACCTGTGACAGGAAGAGCAGGAGTCATAGCATGGCTGGTTTGCTGAGGTATTTCTGGCTGGAGACAGAAATTCTTGCCTGCCTTCGTTACACGTGTACGTGAGCAGGTCTGAGCCCCATCAAAGGGTGTTTTTCAAATGTTTTTCAAATGGTGAATGAATAGCCTCTGACACCAGACTTAATTTTCATCTAATTTTGTCTCTGCTACTGGTTTACTGTGTGATCTCGCAGAAGTTACCCCATCTCTCCACGTCTCTGTTTCCCACCCCATCCTTCTACACTTTACCAGTTCAGTTTCAGGGGCCAGGGCTTGGGTTTCACAGGGTCCCTAATGTGCCTACAGTATTCAGCCCCAACTATCATTTGGAACTGTCATTACACAAAGAATAACAGTCCCCTATGGGCGATTGCAGGCTTTAATCCCACAGATTAAAGATGGGGTCCTGGATGTGTGCTTTCTTTGCACTATCAGATGAATTCTCTATGTGCTACTTCTGACTCATCCAGGTGGGTTTTAAAATCAAAAATTACAAGGTGGGATGCAAGTTATTATAATGTCCTTGCTGCACACTCTTAACTTCTTGTATGTTCTACAAAACTACCCTAAGCAAGGGCCTGTTCAGCCTCTGCCTGTTAGGCACACTTGCAGCTTGTCAGTGTCCCAACCAATTTGAATTAATTAACTAGTGCAGCTACATTGTCTACCTGGGAGCCCTCCAGGCTTCAGGTTCCAATATGTTCTGTTTCATCTTGATGAGAGGAAGCACCACTCAGTCACAATAGGGCACTACATTGTGGGCTCACCTCAGTAATTAAGATGGGAGAACAGCTGCAGAATGCCATGTGGCACTTCCTGGGTAGCATTGGCTGTGCAAACTGTGTCGCATCAAATCTAAAAGGAAGCCTGCTTTGCATCGATGCTGTATATAAATGAAGACACTTCTAGGTGCATCTTCCATGGTGAAACCAAGCAACAGGTGCAACAATGCAGTGCTATTGACTTAGGCAGAGGGTGAGGTGTGTATTGGCCCTGTGCAGCAGTACCAAAATTAGCTACTAGTCAATTAGCCCAAGGGGCACCAAGCTCAATCTGGGCTCAATCACCTGTTCTGGGGATGGAGAACTACATCTACTATCCTGCCCTCACCCTTCAGAGCTGGGAGACATGCTGTAGACCATACAGGCTCTGCCTACACCATTTTAGATGACAATTGTCAGTCAAGGTCCTCCATAGCTGCTTCATCTCCTCACAGTGGTTGCAAGATTTCTACTCAGCCTTTCCACTTTACTCCCCAGGAAGTGTTTAAGGCAGCATCTTTTCATCTCCAGCTTTCCTGGGAGGAAGGGGAGAACACAGGGGTAACAGCTCTGATTACCCTCCTTTCCTTCTCCCCTGTTTATACAGCACTGGGACATCGTGTGGTAAGACAGGGAGCAGGTTGTTTCCTGCTGCAACAATTGGAACCATCTCTAAATTTGCACATTGCTGCCAGTCCGCTGTAACAAAAACTTTTACATTCCTAAGGAGAAGATGTGACTTTTTTCAATATCGGGTTAGTCTCATAACGTCTATTTTGCCTTGACCTAAACAAACATGGTACAAAAGACAGCAAATAAAAACTGGGCGATCTGCATCCTTAGCATGTGAAGGCACATCAAGTTTCCTGCTGGGTCTCTCATTCCTTAAAGACGGAAGACAACTTGCTTAAGAAGATGTGATCAGTCCAGGAAGACCTCCTTCCTTGGAGGAACCAAAGTGATCCTGCCCCTCTTGGTTCCCACCTGCATCTCCTGGCAATCCAGACAGATGTTGCAGGCAGATGTGCATGGTCGCTTGGTGACATGCAAGATGCATAGGAGTGCTGTGCTGGATCTCAGGTTTGTGTTTCCCTGCATTTCAGTTCCCTGATATCAAAATGACAATATCAACACAATGCATAGGCTTCCTGGATAGTTTGTGATTCGGGGCATCAGTTATTTAGAGGAGGTTATGTATATTTCCTTCCTTCCTCCCTCCCTCCCTCCATTTCTCTCTCTTTCTCTTTCTTTCTTTCTTTCTTTCTTTCTTTCTTTCTTTCTTTCTTTCTTTCTTTCTTTCTTTCTCACTTTTGGGCTGCTAACCAAAAACACTCTGCAAATTTTGGAGTTTGAGTCAAGCACAGAATTTATGTGATGAGCAGAATATCCACTGCAATGCTCCTGAGATAGCAAAAAAAACCCCACCTCAACAACTCAAAGAATACTCACACTTCTAACTCTGGGGCAAACAGCAAGTTTCATATATTCTGAGTAAAGCTTTCCTTTAATGTTTCTCCGTGCTGCAAAAAATGGTCATTCTTTCTAGGAAAAAAATAATCCTCCCTTGCTAACAAAATTATGAGATATGTTCAGAACATATCTCATATGTTAAAAAAGAGGACTGTTAAAAAGATGGAGACAAAATAGAAAGAGGACTGAAGCAACCCCCAGGCCACAGGTACAACCACTTTCTCCAACTGCTATCAGTTCCCTAGAGAGTGGCCAGTTTCATAAATGAAACACGTCTTGTAAATATGTTAATTGTCTTTTGACAGGCCACAACTATCTTCCCACATCTGGACTGCCCCAAGCCATGGTGAAGACACAGCATCTTTTTGAAGTCTCACATACTGTCATGCTTCTTAGGCATAACATTGCTTTTTCGCCATAATTTACAGGTCACAATTAACACAACAGGCTAGTAAAATATTAGCCAATTATCACGGACAAGCAGTTCTGTTTTGCAAAACCTTTTCCACCCTCAAAATTCCACTGGTTTAATTAAAGGTGTGTTTTAAAGTCAAATTAGTTAAGCCAGTGCAAACACTGGAATCTATTTGAAGTTGATTTGTATTGATTTAGCTTAATCTGATCAGGAAATGACTTAAACTAAATTGATACAGAGCAGATTTAAATCCATCTTGAGTGACCACATCTTGCACCAGTTTCACTAAATAATCTTAAAACCAATTTTGTGTGGACCATATCCGACTGTTGTGCCAAGGAGCATCAGCTAAAAAGGGGAATGCAATAAGCCAAGAAAGCAATGACACTTAGTACCTGATTCAGCACCATGATACTTCAGTGTAACCCTACTGTTGTAGAGTAGTAATTGGTCGTAGTTGTAATAAAACTCAAGAATGGAGCATAGTTTGATAGTGTTTCCTCTAAGCATTTTGTAAGGTTTCCAATCCTAAAGAGGATGAGCTATTTTGGACTTTTTTTTTCTTTTTTTTTTTTTCAACCTTGGCAGTAGTTCTCAGATTCTCTAATTTCCTGAGCTGCAAATTCATTTTTTATTTTATATTTAAAATTCTGAAAACTTCTATCATATCAGGCCTAGAGAAAACAATAATATTAAACCTTACTTGACTCTTTTTAAGAATTATTGCTTTCTAATCGAGGTTGACAGTCTTTCCTTTTTTGCACAAATGAGGTAAGCTCATTTTTATAAATAGTGCATTTCCATCCAAGATCTGTTCTTTTAATTCTGCAAAGGAAAGAAAGAAAGGGAAAGGATATTGCATTTTCAAATAAAATCTCCCCAAACTAAATCCTACAGAAGCTTAAGGTCTGAGAGGGGTTTCTTGTGGTGCTTTCATATTGTAAATACGGAGGTTTTAGGTTACTTACATAAGCTTTAGTCACCAGTAGATCTGCCTTTAAAAAGCAGGAGAACACTGAAACAGCTGTAGCACTGTATATGAGTCATTTGGACCGTGGCAGAGATGTGAGCACTAAGGTAGGAGTATCATTGCTCCACAAGCTTACCGAGGCGCCTTGTTGTTGGGTGTACCTCCAGGCCAAAAATTAATGATGTCTGCTAGCCCCATAATAAACACCGTGCTGCAGAAAACCAAGCCAGGCATAGCAGTGACTTGCTAAAGCAGGTGGTCACTGGTGTGCATGGGTTAAATAGCCCTTCCAGTGCTGTAGCCAAAGAGGCACGGGTGCTGCAGAGTCAGATGTGCCTCTCTCCGGGTGACCTGCACTGGGAGGGAGGAAGAGGACACTTGTTCAGGTGAGTTTGGGCTGACAGAGATGGGCAGAAAGATGAACATAGTATTGATAAATTGGGCTTTTTGGAGGCTTTGCTGCAGATCAGCACAGATGGCTCCTTCACCCGCACCCTAGCAAAAATTGTGATTTATGGCTGGAGGCAGCAAGCATGTTGCCATGAATTATGGCAGTTTAAGAAGCTCTCATTTGTGATTGGGAGCTGGTAATTATTTACCACGAAATGTGATCATTACTGTCAGGTGACAATGACATTCCCCCGCTTTATGCATTCAGTAACTTTTTGAAGACTCTGCATGAACTCTTTGTGGGGGGTGGGAGGAGGAGCGCTGGCTTCCCTCCATTGCTGCTACCAAAACGGGTGTGCGTTTTGGCAGTAGTTTTGCTTGGAATATTCAATTCAGATTAATGTAATTTCAACATCTACTATCCCAAGTGTGTGGTGGTGCCACTAAATATACACAGTTGCCAACTATGAAGTTGCAGGCCGTGTCATTCATCATGGGAGTGAAGTAATTCTTATCTATCTCCCATATGTGTATCTTTCAGATTAGCTCCACTGAAATCAATGGCATTACAAGGGTTTAAAAGCAGCAGCAGTGGGAGCAGGACCAAGAGAGGCGGTGCATTATCAGGCAATTTGGAGTGAGGAACTGTGATTGTTTGGTCATTAATAGTCGTGTTAAATAAAGATGCAGCACCACATTCTGGTTTCAATCACTCATCCCAGTGCCTTGTCTATTCACAGTCACGGAGAGGAGAGGCTGGGAGGAGAAAAAGTCCTTTCCTGGGACAAATGAAGCCAAACCTTCTGTCTCCAGTCACTGGTCTCCCTAGTCAGGGGGTCGATTTTGTTCAGAGCTGTGTGTAAAGCAAGCCCATCATATAATGTCTTGGTTGCAGATCTTTCTGAGACTGTGTTGTAGCTGTTTCTTCTTTTCTATCCAATTCATAGCAAATATGTATGTCTACTCCTCGTATTAATCAGGGATTTCCTACTCTGTAAGAGTTATCACATTCTTTAGAAAAAGCCCTTGGATTCAGACAATAAATGCCTGCCTCTATTATTTTTCTTGTGTCCCTTGAATGTTAATTGTGTATATGGTACATTCGGTTTACTGCTGAGACTTTCCTGATTCTCCATAATGCCAGTCATATAGTTGTGTAGGGACAGATGTCTCCCGATTTTTGGCTGCCTGATTATTTATTTGTCTGTTGATGACCCTTTGAATTTCATCTCTTTATGAAAACATTTTCAGTCTTGGGCAGAAGAACATCTTGAAAAGAGTATTCATGCCAAGAAAAAGAGACTAATTTTATTTTGCTGAATCATCAAGTCTCTCAGAAATAAATTACAGCCCTCATCCTGCAAGAAACTACAGATGGACAGACCACATAGGGATTTGCTCCTACACAGGTATAGCTTGCCACAGCCTGGTCAGCCCAGCGATGCCATTTTCCTTTGATCTTGGCCAACCCCGAGTGAAAAACCCCACTCTTGTGCAATCCTGTTTTACCATCTGCCTTTGCTCCTGAGCAGCCCCGTTCAGACAGACCCCACTCTGACAGGTACGTAAATATTCGGTTAACAGAGATGCTGACCTCCTCAGGGTGTAAATCCCTGACTTCAGTTACTCTTCATTCCCTGCACCCAATTTTTTCCTCCCCCAAAACAAGCCATGGTAGTGGCTTCATGAGAGCGTGAAAAAGCAGAGTTAGGCAGAGAGCCCAGGATTGGCCCTTGGGTTCCCAGTGACTGCACAGCATTCTATTTGCTGGATGGATGCTGTTATACATGTGAATAGTTTACTGTTCCATTCCTGTAATTTTTAAATTTCTCCACCTGTACGGACTTTTTGCAGACACAATATTTCATATCCAGGTGGCTTCCTTTGCGCTTTCACCATAATAAAATGGCATGGAGGAGCAGGGAAATTGCTGCCATCATCCTAAACATGCTGATTATTTTCAGACTATATTTCTTAAAGAAATACTCTGGTATATACATATTGTGTTATGAAGCAAATGAATACGTGTCAGGGAGAAGAATTGGTATTTAAAACCCATAAAAGAAATAATTTATTAACAAAAATACATTCATACTTCAAAAAGTAAGTTCTGGCTTTTTTTGCTTTTTTTAAGTCATCCATTTTAAGTCATTTTTTAAGACTCCATCTCTTTTCATTCAGTATCTCTAGTTTTGCCATAAAGAGGAGTTTCAAAGGAATACCTGGAAAAATTAATTTTTGCCTGAATATCTCCCAATAGATCTGAAAACCGAGCAAGAAAAAAAAGTCTGCTCATTGCTTTGCCATATTGACAAAGCTCTATGATGTTACCCTAACAGCCACCCTCCTGATTTTCTTTCAGTGACTTTTTCATGCTAATGTCTGCTTTGGTGCTATACCAGAAGGACCAGAAGCATCCTCAGTTCCTCGGGCTCAGAGCCTTTCCTCTGTGCTTGGGCGCTGCTCACCCCAATGCTGGGTTATCACCTGGTGCAAAAGCCTTTTCTGTGCATCCTCAGTGCTTGTTGGGTCGTGGGGACACGTTCTGTATATACTGTGATTGCTAAATCTAATGGTGTGTTACCGTGCAGACTTTCTGACCAGATGTAGCTTGCTATTTGTAAGACCCTGTTATTACTGGCTCATACTTTATTTTAGGGACATTAACCTGCCTGTATGCTTCTGCTGGTGCCTTCCTGGTAACCTTCTGTGCTATGCCAAGCTCAAGACTCCTCAGTAAAAGACTCTTTGTGAGTCGTCATTTTAAATAACTTCTTTTTTTTTTTTTAATTCTCCTTCTGTTTCCTGCCCTCTCCCATACCCTCTCTCTTTTGCTTTTTTCTCCCTCTGTCTTGGCTTTTGCTTCTCTGTCTTTTACTTCTCTATCAGAGAGGGTGCCCACCCCTGGAGCAGGGTAAGGACACATTACTAGTAAGCTCTTCTCTATCTGGACCTTTGGTGGTTTGCTGAAAACACCAATGACCAACTCCCCATCCACAGCAGCCGCTTCCTAAATCATGAATCAGGACTCCAGCAACAAGCTTCAACTTACCTGTGGGTTGGAAAGAGAGCTGGTAACTAGGCAAACTTCCTCAACCCACTATCCCAGGCACTAGCAACAAGCAGGATCTAGTTCTCATGTGAAGCAGGGAAAGGCAGTTCCAACCTAGATGATTCTATGATTCTATGCTGATGTCAACCAGAGTCACTCCAGGGTCCCTCCCTCCCACCATCAGAGTTATAACCAACCTGACTCTTTTCTCCTTAGAGCAGGAGAGGAGAGGAGAGGAGAGGAGAGGAGAGGAGGTTGGCAGGCAAGAAAGCAAGCAAGGAATTAAGCAAGAAAGACAAAAAGTAAAGAAAGAAACACATAAAGAAAGTATGTATTGCTATTAGCTTATTTACTGTCATTTTTTGTGCCCTTACAGTTCAGTCATACCATGATGATCAACATTTTCCCTTATTTTCCAGGCCTTCACTGGGATTTTTTCACTCCCCAGATCATACATCACCTTTTTAAAATCTTTTCATTTAAAACAATTCTCTCCACGTTACAAATGACCTTTTTAGAGCATTTCTCCACCCAAGTGTAACCATGTGTGGTTGAACATGATAGAAATATGATCTGAAAACAGGGCCCTGGGAAACAGAGAACAATATCATACTAGTAGTGCTTTCAGTTAGACATTTGATGCTAAAGGTATGTGAGAGCCATGAGGCATTTGATGTTGGATAGCTGATTACCAGGACAAAAATGTGAGGCGGCAGTAGGTCAGTGTCAGGAGGAATCAGACCTGTGGTGCTGCTGACCTGTGATGAACCTAGAGACTGTCATTTCTCCTTTCTATGCTTTTCTGTTATTTGTCTGCTTTCCTCAACAGGAGTCCTCAAAGCAGGGACGTGCATACTGCACGTTTATATGCTGCCTAAGAAGTGCCAGCCTGGATTAATGACTATGTTGCAAACACTGTATTGTTGCATCACTATCTCACAAATCAGTTTGCAAGCACAAATTGTCCCTTGTTAGGGTAACTCCAGGAGTAGAAGGAGGTGGATGGAGCAGCAGGGAGAGTGCAGTCACCAAGCTCTTCACACCCTCAGCTGGCCAAGGAAAGCACATGAAAATAACACACACAGTGAGACTGTACATAGGATTTCTGACCCATAACCTTCATGCTGCTCTTGTTTGGGCTCACCACAATCCTGTGACTGAGCAGGACTGGTGGCAATGATCCCCCATCTCCCTGATCTCCGGGAACTTTCTCTGCCAACCGGGAGTTTCCTTCTGCTAGGATCATCACCCTCCTCTTCTCTTTTCCATTACCACTTCTGCTTTACAGGTGTACTTCTTTTTTGGCAACTCTGTTTTTCAGGACACCAAGCCCCAGATCTAAATAGTTTATGTGAAAAACCACATCATGTTATCAGTCTGTTAATTAAGTGTCTCTGCTTCACATCATGACAACTACATCCTGGGCTGCATCAAGAGAAGTGTGGCCAGCAAGTCATGGGAGGTGATTCTTCCCCTCTACTCTGCACTCATGAGACCCTACCTGGAGTATTGTGTCCAGCTTTGGAGTCCTCAAACAGGAAGGACATGGACCTGTTGGAACAGGTCCAGCAGAGGGACACAAAGATGATCAGAGGGATGGAGCACCTCTCCAATGAGGACAGGCTGAGAGAGTTGGGGTTGTTCAGCCTGGAGAAGAGAAGACTCCAGGGAAACCCTATAATGGCCTTTCAATATCTGAAGGGAGCCTACAGTTCCTCCCCCAGAGAGACTCTTTGTCAGGAAGTGTAGTGACAGGACGAGGGGTAACAGTTTTAAATTAGAAGAGGGGAGATTTAGGTTAGATACCAGAAATAAATTCTTTACAGTGAGGATGATGAGACACTGGAATAGGTTGCCCAGGGAAGTTTTGGATGTCCCATCCCTGGAAGTGTTCAGAACGAGGCTGGATGGAGCTTTGAGAAACCTGCTCTAGTGGGAGGTGTCCCCGGGTGGGCTACAGGGGAGTTGGAGCTCAATGATCTTTAAGGTCCCTTCCTTAAGAACCCAAACTATTCTATGATTCTATGATTCTATCTCTTTATTAACTGGAGAATTCAGGACATGCTATTTTTGTTTAGTCCAAAAATTGACAAACAGTCTTATCAGTCGCAGTAAGCGAGTTCAGGCTTCCGCTTAAGAGTTTAAAACTCATTTTTGGGCATTCACCCCCACACATGCATACACCCAATTATCTGCTGCCTGTTAGCATTCACAGATTAAGCTACTTTTCACCTACATACCCATAGTTCCTTGTTGTCTAATGCTGGATTATCTAGCCGGGAATAAAGCTTGAGCTTTGAAGATCCTCACTTAGTTGAAGCATAAGCTACACCTCTCTCCCAGTGGGCTCACTGATGTTCAGCAGGGAGCTGGATTTCATAGAATCATAGAATGGTTAGAGTTGGAAGAGACCTTAAAGATCATCTTGTTCCAACCCCCCCTGCCATGGGCAGGGACACCTCCCACCAGACCAGGTTGCTCAAAACCCCATCCAGTCCAGTCTTGATCACTTCCAGGGGTGGGGTATCCACAACTTCCCTGGGCAACCTGTTCCAGTGTTTCAAATTCTCACAGTAAAGAATTTCTTTCTGGTATCTAATCTAAATCTCCCTTTTTTTTTGGTTTAAAACCATTACCCCTCACGCTATCACTACATTCCCTGATAAAGAGTCCCTCCCCATCTCTCTTGTAGGCCTCCTTCCTAGGTACTGGAAGGCCATTATAAGGTCTCCCTAGAGCTGTCTCTTCTGTAGGCTGAACACCCCCAACTCTCTCAGCCTGTCCTCATAGAAGAGGTGCTCCAGATCTCTGATCATTTTTGTAGCCCTCCAATGGACCCTTTCCAACAGGTCCATGTCCTTCCTGTGTTGAGGACTCCAAAGATGGACACAGTACTCCAGGTGGGGTCTCACAGGAGCACAGCAGAGCATCACCTCCTGTTGACCTGATGGCAACACTTCTTTTAATGCAGCCCAGGATGTAGTTGGCTTGAGCACTCCCAAGTCCTTCTCCTCAGGGCTGCTTTCCAGCCATTCTCCACCCAACCTGTATTTGTGCTTGGTATTGCCATGTCCCAGGGTGTAGAACACTGCACTTGGCTTGTGTTGAGGTTTGCACAAGCGCACCTTTCAAGCCTGTTCCTCTGAATGGCATTCCTTTCCTCCAGTGTACTGAAGGCATCACACAGCTTGGTGTCATCAGCAAGCTTGCCGAGGGTGCACTCTATCCCAGTGTCCATGTCTCCAACAAAGAATTAACAAAGATGTTTCTGCTCAGACTGATCTCCTGAAACCCTTTGGTAGAGCTACTGCGCCTGAAAAAAATCTGTAGGAACTAAGTGTACCTAATGCAACTACTTGTGAAATTTGGACAGACTTGGCCAACTTGGGGTCTCATGAACTGGTATTCACCCAGAATACAAGAAAAGAAGATGGGCAACCAGAGTGAAGGGGAGTGGGATTTTTCCTGGTCTGGGCTGAAATGCATGACAGAAACAAAGGTGCTTTAGTTCTAACCAAAGGAATAGGCTCTGACCTGGTGGAAATCCCGTGACTCATGAAAATTTCGTGAGACCCAGACATGTTCCACATTCCTGACTCATTTGAGCACTCCCATCAGAGCCATCATCACTGAGCCAGTCATCCAACTACTGAAGGGAAACCATACCATGTGGCTTACAGTTAGTGTGACATTTTTCAAACACTTTTGAGAGAAATCACAATGTGCTTGAAGAGTTTCCAGGGTGAAATATATCAACAAAATTATTCAGTATGAATAATTCTCCCACTACTATTCACTGTCACACATTAGGATCAAGAAGTAGAAAAGAACATGTGAGAGAGAGAGCAAAGGAGAAAGAAAAGAAGGAAAAATTCTTCCCACATACTCAGAAGATGTATCATTTCTGGATTGCTTCAAACTGAAAGGAACCCAATAATTATGATTTCACATTTCCAAGAGAACAAAGTCTGGTCCCACACAAATAGCCTCGCTGTAGTAATATGCTTCTAGCCACTCATCCTAACTTCGAACACACTATAAAGAAAAGAACTGACCCAGCAGGCGACCAGAGCTAATTCTGTTTGTGACTAGCATCACTCGGGTCTTCATTAAACCTGTTATTCTTTTTTTCTTCATATGTGTTCATCCTGATGTGTCTTGAATGGTCAAAACCCATACCGTGTGCTCACAAAATGGGAGAAGTTTCAGGGGTACCAGCAAAGAGTCTGATTTGTGTTAGCTTATGAAGCTTACAGATTTTTAGTAATGTAAACTTCAGCCTGATATGGTTTAGCATGAACAAAGCTAAACAAAGCATGAAGAGTGGCCTCCTAATGAAGAAGAGTTGGCTTCTAGAATAGATGGTCCAAGTGCCTGAAATGCAGGCAGATGTGGGCTCTGTCCCCAGTCAGAAATGAAACAAGATTCAATTTGCTCAACTAGTACTTTTCAAGAGTTGTGAGACTTTCTCCTAGGGAGCCCCTTGTGTGTATGGTGGTTTGAGTTAGAGCTCAGAAGTGCACAAAGGCAGGGCAAGGCTCAGGCTCACATCCCTGGAACCAACTCTGCAAAGGCTTGATCCCTCCACCCTTTCAATGGACACAGAAAGGCATTCAGCTCCTAAGAAAGTACAGTGCTTTTAGATTGGTTACCCCATCTATGGAAAAGGCTGTTGCAGCAAAACTGCTCTGGTAAGAAGTCTTGTTCCAAAGCAAAGTTCACATATCCATGAGAAATCTGCATGAAAACCAGGTCCTGAGCACGTGCTTAAGTCAATGCAAGCAAGCAAATTTTTTGATGTCAGAGGAATTATTACCAGGAGTTACTAGGTCATTGGGCGCTGGATGGTCAAGCATTCTGCAGCAGTACAATTTCACAGCCCTCTGACAGGAGAAATTCTGGTTTGTATACTTCTTTTTTATTTTTGAAGTAATATATCAGCCTTTCCAGTGTCTCTCTGGAAAAGGAGATTCCTGTTTGACAGAACACAGCAACAAAAAGGAACACAGAGATTTTTATGACTTTTGTCATCTTTTAATATTATTTTATGAACTGTGGTTCTAGCAGCTTCAAATCATAGTCATTGCTTGCTGCTTTGTGTCTGCTTATGAGACTCAAAGCCAAAACTAAAAGTAAAACTAGCATGTTTGACATACTTCATCCTGTGCAAGAGAGCAGCCTATAACAACTAGGAAGAAAACTTTTGAAATTAAAAAAAAAATAAGGAAACAAAGAAAAGGAAAGGAAAGCTCTTGCTTTTATAGAATTATTATTCAAAAGCCATGGTCCATGGCTCTAAAGCTATATGGTGTAGCTGTACATTGCACAGACCAGTGTGTGCCTCTGACGTGCTAAACACTGATATCTCCTTATAATGATGTGTTAATGTAAAGGGAGTGATTTTGCAAAATTTTATGCCTTATTAAGGAAATGATTCAAGCCCAGGAAATGTGCGGGTTAAGTACTTGCTTTCATAAACATGGGTTATGGTGGAAAAAAAGATTTTAGATATTATGTGGAAAAATGCAGTAAAAAGCGCTGAATTAGCCCATTCCATTACATTGAATTGTTCAGCAATTATGGTCATCCCCCAGCCTAGAAATTTGAAGTATATGATGAAAACCCAATCTAAAGATATCCACTGCTGTGCTGCTGAAGACACAGCATATCATCCTTTAAAAGGCACTTGTGGCTTCAATGACCAAATAAAAAGTTATCATCTGAGGAATAAGTTTAAACCAGCTCCAGTCCCAACCCGGAGCTGCCCTCCTTTCTTTCCTTTCACTTCTCAAACCACTCACGCAAATAGGAATTGCAACAGATTGTCAGGGGCTCAGACTTGCTCTTTGTAAGTGGAAGATCTCATACAGAACTCTTAATTGCAAAGCAAGAGCAGTCTTTTGTGGTCTTCGTTTCAGAAGGCAGGATCAGGCCACCAGGCAGCATGATGGGGATGGCCCATCTTGCTAGGGAAGGAAAATGTGTCATGATCCGAGCTGGGTGGAGTGGGAGAAATAATTTTCAAATACTCATTTGAACTTGAAAGGCACTTCGTATTCCACTGCTTTCCGTGTGCCATCACTATGATGTTCACTCACCACAACTGTTTCGTTGCTGGATGGTATGTAAATGAACGCTCGTGGAAAGCACTCGTTTCATGCACATGCTTGAGCACTGTCTGCAAAACCCTTTCAGGCTGAACAGCTATCTGCAGCATGCCTTTTGAACGACGCTGATTTTCTCAGTTCTATTTATGATCTAGTATTTACTAGAGACATTCACACCTACTGGATATTAGCTTAGCAGATCTTTCTCTTTCAGCTCCAAAAGCCACTCACTGTTCCGTCTTTCTTGCTTTCTCTCAGTTCCCTCTCCCTAATGTTTAGAAGCGGTAACTTTAGCCGGAATTCTTTTTTTTTTTTTTTCTAAATTTAAAAATAATAATGTGGCTCCTCACTATAAAATGTCTGTCTCCTCCACTCCCAGCCTCCTGGGGGTTGCCGTGGGCATGGTCTGCAAATTAAGTGGAGGCACTCAGCCCTCAGTTCAGCTCTAGTCAAACATTAGCTGCAGTGTTTACCCTTGTGTAATCTTCAGTTTTGCATTAATTTAATACTGCTCAGCACTTTTTTAACATATTCAGCAAATCCATGGCACATAGTGCTTTGTGTCTGTATCTCCCCAATCAAACCAAGTTTTGATTTTTAACCAAACTCATCAAAGTAAACTCATCGCAATACTTTTCTCCCTCTACTTTGATCTATACATAATAATAAAAAAAATGTTGCTTTATGTGGTAATTCAGCTATACTCTGAGGGTTTTTTCCTCCCTAACTTCAAAGAGAGCAAATAGGAAATTATTTTCATTTTTCTTTCACATTTCACAAACATATTCTAGTTGTTTTTGAGCAGCAGAATGTAGTAAGCATCTCCCAATTAATAATTCCCAGGTAATATCACGGCCTCTTGGAAGCACAGATCTCAAGAAATTCAATTCATAACACAAACAAATAAAATTCTCTTTGAAGGTCTGGCTAAAGGACAGTCAGAAACAGAGTGGGAGCACATCATCATCCTTAATCAGCCTTCTATCTTTGAACCTTCCTCTGAGCAAAATAAAATAAACAGAAATCTTGGAGTATTTAGTTAGAAAGCCACTCACCTCCTGGCTTCAAAACTGCAAAATCCCACTGGGCTGAAAAGAGCAGCAACTAATGCCATAAAACCTAGAGATCTCACCCCAGCTTCATTACAGGTAATCCCACAATGAAGAGGGAAGAGATTTTGTTAAAGCAAGGACTGAAGTAAAGTAAAATCCAGACCTCAGGCTTTTTGGCTGTCCAAATAAAGATCTAGCACTTCATGCCCACTGAGGGCACTTGTATAACTCCCACCCCATGACAGAGTGGGCAATCGGGCTCTTACCTCAGCATTTGGATGGTGAGATCTTTTCCGGGCTGGTTGAGGCACACCAGCACATCCCTCATCCCACCCACACCGATAACTCTGCAAAAATCAATAGCTGTCTGATGAGAAGGTTTGGGGCTTTCATTGTGTGGGGGCTCAGGGCCTGGAGAGGAACCAGAAGAGCTAGAGAAGCCAGGAACCATTTCTATCCCACCACAGTGCCCTGGTGAGGAGAGCTGGCAGCGTCAAGGGCATTGAGGCTGTGGTTGGGTTATACAGAGGTGCAAAGTCCAAGAAAAACAGCTGCTTGAGCTCTGCTGCTTCCCCTTGCAGATGATTTTTCATCAAATCCCCCTCACCACGCTACCCCTACCCCATGGACCTGACAGGTCTGAACATGGCCCTCGGGATGGGGGGTGGGGGCTGCTCAATCTCTAGCCCACCAAATTTAGTACGAAGAGTGAAAATCCCAGAGCAAACAAGGGAAAACACAGCTTGCTGTTCCTTGTACATGAGATAATTCCTTTTAGCCTATTGACATGCATTGCTTTGTTTCTTCTCCCATTTAGGAAAGGACACGATTATGTGTGCGGCCGGGAGCTGGAAGCGCCGAGCCGGTTCTGCTGGACGGTACCCCACCAGCTGAGCACTCCCCGGGGACCCCCTTGATCTCCTCACGCCTGTCTGAGGCCCTGCTCGAGTCAAAGAGATTAAGGAAAAGTCAGTGAGAATTTAGGCACGCCTGGCTCCAACAAGCCATTTGCACTAATTCACAAAGGAAAAACCTTGGAAGTGTTTCCAAAAATACAGGCCAGTCGTGTGAGTTAAGGCTGCAAGGGAGCCTAACGCGCAGACTTTCCCCATAATCAGGGTTTACCTCAACTCTGTTTATTCTGTAAACTCTGGTTTCTCAACAGAAACAGCTCATCACGCTACACCCTGGCCCGACAGACATGCAGAAAGCCTTTGTAAAGAGCTAGAAGTAGAACAACCCAGCTGTTTCTTTCATGAAAACTGTTTGTTAGTAAACTATCTCATCATTTTCCAAGCATTTGGGGAAAAAAAAAAAAAGATAGCAATAATAATTACATACAATGGGAAGCTGCCAGATTGATGGCACTGAAAAGTAAGGGAGTATCTCAGGCCATGGACATTTACCAGTGTGGACAGCAGCAGCATAGCTGTCCCCACAGCCTCTGGTTTGGTTAGGAAGCAGAGGAGGGGAGGCCAGGCTTTGTCCTGGGGACAAGTGAATTATTCAGAGCAAGCCATTTGCCAGACATTTGCCAGATTGTCCTTTTCCTTTTTTTTTTTTTTTTCACTTTTGGTTTGAAGAGTGAATTTCTACAGAGCACTTATGATTTCACAGATTTATTTCTCAGAATTGTTGAATAATTCTTGGCCAGCAGCCCCATCCACAAGCTGTTCACGTTGAGGCTACATTGCCCGGCAGCTCGACGGAAGTTAGGAGTAGATGCAGCTCAGGGCTGAAGGCTCCAAAAGCAAGGGAAAGAGCCACTCCAAGGCTCATCTCAAAGACCAGGGCAGAGCTACACATCCCTTAGCTGATGGAAGAAGGCAAGAGCTCACTGGTTGTGCCACACAAGCTGAGCTGGTGGCTGCTTTGCTCATGGAAACATGTCAGTCCAGCCACAAAGTGATGCCAGACTGACTATGCTGCATCATCCCCACAGCTATCTGTGGACTTACGGACTGTACATGCAGATGTAGCCACCTGGCTCATTGCTCTTCTGTCCCTATCACTTTTGTAATCAAACATCATGACTGAATACCTGTATTGATTTATTCAACATTCACGTGGCTTTTGATCTGAGTTTCCATTACAGCATGAACAGCATCAGCAAGAATTTGCTTCTCAAACTAAATCAGTTTCAAATATTTGTGGGTAAAGAAGTGCATGCTATTTTGTCTTGCTTGATGTTACTACAGAGTAAGACCCACCAAAACTGTATGGAGGGGAGACAGTGACTCCCTATCCACCAGGAGTGCTGGTTGAGGGCAGCACAACCTGGATCAAATTCAAACCACTATAGGCTCTTGACTGTATTACTGCCAAACCCTGAGCCACCCAGTCCCTCTCTCCCTCACCCCCAAAAAATATGTTTGGTTTCCAAACACAAAGCTTAATTGTTTATTAAGGAAGTGGTTATGATGGGAAAATAATGCTACTATGGAGGAAAGAGCAGGAAGGGTTTACAAGATGCAGTGGGATTTATCATCATCTCCTCCAGATCAACTCCCTCACCCCTTTGTTCTTCATTTGCTTTTGCTTTAATTCTTACTGAAATAGAAGTCACTTCTCTGACTGTGGACAGGATGGTATGCAAAACCCACACAGGATGACTGCATTGTATTGATATCATGAGAAAAGATCAGCTTTCCTTGTATTCATAGCCCTGTGAGACCTCTGACTAAACATGTGGCCTTATTTAACCCCTGCTTTATTCTCCCAATGCAGCTGGTGTAATTACAAACCGAATGTATTTTACACCCTTTGGTAGTGTATTGATATATCTTCTGTTAAACAGAATAATTTCACGCATGGAAACCGGAGTTAATTTTTCCCTTTGAGGATATAAGACTGTGAGCTGGTACCTAACTATCTCTTCTGTGTAATGATACCCCTGAATGTACCACAAAAATCCATAGCCATAGACCCGTGCTCAGATTTTAGCAGGATGTTTACAGGACTGGAGCCACCCCTCCATCGTGTCCTGTTGAGCTGTACCAGGGACAGATTTGCCCTAATGGACTGGTGGCAGGATCAGGAAATCGTCAATAATGGAACAAGGCAGAAAACAAAACAACCCTGGCTCATTCCGAAATCCGCAGTGCTCACATCATATATATCTTTATTCGGTGATGCAGGATGACTCACAAAAATGTTAGCTCAAGATATATTTTAAACTCCTGAGCTAGCACTGTCCTGAGAAGAAAATTCTAATTTTGCTTCCTGTGGGCATACTTTTGAGAGGAGATTATAAATCTGAGTAGTGAAAATTGCACTCCCTTTTTTTTCCACACAGGCAGTTTTGGAAGATCAGGATTTTTCACTGTAAAAACAGCAAATTGCCCACACAAACAATTTACATGCACACCCAAAACCACACACCCCAAATCCCATGCTCCTGTTCTCCACCCTTGCACAGTGTGTTGCTCTCTTTTCTTCTCTGCTGCCTGGTTGGTCTAAGCTTGGCTTTGTGAGATTGCCCCTAGCTTTGCAATAACAAATCTAGGTCTTTCCATCCAGGCAGGAAACGTTTGCACTCTAAAACCAGCAGAGCCTGTTCCATTTCTGGCTGGATGCAGCCAGGTCTACACGTTCACTCTGGGCATTTCAGCTGAAAAGCTGTGCCGAGGACATTTTGAATGCTTACTTTTGAATGTCAGGCATGAAATGAGCTTGGAGAAAGCTGGTCCCATGGTGGGGCACAAGGCAGCACTAAACAAGCTAGCACTTTCAGGGGCAGCAGAGCAGCTGCCTTCCCACACTGCCCTGTCTGGGCTGTCTAGCCAGCTCCATCTCAGCAACTGCGCTTCTTCTGGGAACCCCTTCTCTACGTTCAGACCTAACTTTTGGTACTTCAGGACTCTCAGATCACCTTCATCCCACCTTCACTTCCCAGGTCCCCGTCTCCTGTCCCTTCCATTATGTCATGTTTTTCTCTTTCGGAACAAATCAAGTACTTCTCTCAAAAAATGAAATCCATGTATGATGCTGGGAATAGCTGACTTCAAGGACTGCTTCCTATGAAGAACACAGGCAAGATCACAGCTGGTTTAGTTTCCTACAGTATTACTGTGCTATCTCTTAATAGGTTCTCAGAATCATAGTATCACAGAAGGGTTGAAGTTGGAAGGGACCTCTAGAGCTCATCTGGTCCAACCTCCTGGCTCAAGCAGGGGCTCCTAGAGCAAGATGCCTTAGGACCACATCCAGTTGGCTTTTTAATATCTCCAAGACACTCTGCAACCTCTCAGGGCTACCTCTGCCTCTGCTCAGTCACCTTTATGGTGAAAAAGAGTCACCTTATGGTGTTCAGAGAAAACCTACTAAGCGTTTCGGTTTGTGCCCATTGCCTCTGGTCCTACTGAAAAGAGCCTGACCTAAGATCCCCCCTTTAAGGCTCTTAAGATCCCCCTTCACTAGGCTGAACAATCCCAGCTCTCCCAGCATTTCCTCATAGGAGACGTGCTCCAGCCTCTTAACCATCTTTGTGGCATTTTGTTGGACTCTCGCCAGCATGTCCACGTGTCTCTTGTACTGAGCAGCCCAGAACTGGACACAGTTCTCCAGGTGTGGCCTCACCAGTGATGTGTAGAGGGGAAGGATCACCTCCATTAACCTGCTGGCAACAATTCTAATACAGTCCAGGGTACCAATCCGCCTTCTTTATCGCAAGGGCACATTGTTGGCTAATGGTCAACTTAGTGTCCACCAGGACCTGCAAGTTCTTTTCTGCCAATATGCTTTCCAGATGGGTGGTCCTTGCATATACAGGTGCTTAGGATTGTTCTTCCCCAAGTGCCTGCTCAGCACCTCACTAGGGGTGAGCAATGCTTTTTCTCCTGAAACTGAAAAGAAAAATAGAAAACAAAAAATATTTTGCTTCTATTTAAAATTTCTTTCAAAAATTCAAATTTTTGTCAAAAAAAAGAAGGAAAAAAACCCAAAAACTTAAGTTCTTAACTGCAAAAACATCTCCTTTGACAAGAAAGACAGATTTTCAACAAAATGCAACAGTAAAAGACTTATGTCAGACAATTATTTCTATTCAGTTCTATAGGCTGTTTGAACATGGCTGGTACACACAAACCAGAAACATCTCCTTTGAGGGACAGAAAATATGTACTTCTCTTTCAGCCAACAAGATATCAAAGGTAATGGAAAAGCTGGTTCACTTTCTTGCAAGAGAAGACCACCAGGGCATTTCAAGACATCTTCTATATAATCCTCAGCATTTTCCTATAGTCTTTAAGATTTGGCAGAAGCATCATATTCAACCAGATCCCATGGCTGACTCCCCAGCAAGCAAATATATTTATGCATCTCAGCTTCTTCTTTGCATTTTTTGCATCCCATATGCATGAAGGCTTACTCTCTGGTCAGTCCATGTCAAAGAAGGCCATGACACCACCTAGAAATTGGTGTAATAAACAGTGCCCATGCCTGGAGGTTAGCTTCCAGTTCTACTCAACTGCTAGGATGGACCTTGAGATATTTTTCAGGTCAGTCAGTCCCTGGGAAAGTTCCAAGGACCTTGAAGAGGCCACTATGGACACTGAACAAGAAAAATTGTTGCTTTTGTCCCATGCCAGCTACCACTCTGCTATTCAGTTTCCAGGCATGATTCAGAGGTGTTCAAAAGACAGGTTGACATAGTCCTTAGGAATATGGTTTAGTGATTTTTGTCAGGGTTAGGTTGATGGTTGGACTAGATGATCTTTAAGGTCCCTTCCAACCTAGAAAATTCTATGAGGCATTTCTCAGGGGGGAAATTTGGACAGGTTCCCCATTTTGGCAGGTGAAACAGTCCAACAGGTAAGTAAATGGGCAATTCCACAGCAACAAGTGGTCATTTAGGTAGGACATTTAGTTTACCACAATTGAGAGACAACAAGATGAGCCACATCAGTGATTTTTGTGGTCCCAACCCTTAGGGATGTTAGTCTAAGCTGCAAAACCCCTGTGAGAGGCAGCAAACACATCTGGCTTCCCAGAAGATACATGGCACTGTCAAGGAGGCACGCCTCAGGTCTAAAGCCTGGCAGAGAGGGTGCAGCAAAGAGTAAACCAGAGCTAATAAGTGCTGTTCTTCCATATCCACAGGCATGAATTAAGTATTGCATCTCCAGTCCACCCCACTCCTCTTCCACATAACACATCTGAAATGGAGGGTGCATTCTACAGGGATTATAGCCATGCTATGTCAGCCCAGACATACCCAGACACCATCCCCAGAGCACTTTGGTGTCTGGTAAACATCAAATTTACTCATATTTTTAGAACAATGTTTCAGCCTGTCTTGGACCCCAGATCAGCTTTTGAGATCCTTCTCTTTCTCCACTAAGTCCTGAGGAGTCTTGGGAGGCTACCACCATACCTCAAGTCCCTTACTTAGAAGGACCTTAGGGATAAATCTATGGCAACATTTCTGAGTGATATCAACTAGGAAATGGCTCTCTTTCTCTCCTGCAAGTCCAGACTGTGCACTCCCCGCAGCTTGAAGACCAGTTGTACAAATGGTCCACACCGTCTTTCCCACCTTACATCCCACACAAGGTCTGTCCAGAACAACAATCCCCTCTGATACCTGGATCTAGCAGGGGTTAGAAGATGGCCGTACTTCACCTTTTGTGTTGGAAATTCAGCACATGCTTGTTGGTAGATGTCCAGGCAATGCACGATCCGGCTGCTTCTTGTGGCGGTGTTTTCAAAAGCTGCCAACACTAGCCCTACTCTGCTTGCATTTACTAACACAAAGGTTTTCAAATCCATCATCTTTTTTCAGTAATTAGTTTTCAAGCAGTATATCATAATTAGCTTCTCCCTCGAGACACCTCTCTGCCACACACAGATTTAGAACATCTTTATTTTCTTCTGAAAGGCATTAATCTTTACAATCAGGCATTTTGGTTTCTTTTTCTCATCTGTCCTCATGACAATAGAACCTGTCTTCTCAGCACAAGTCAGTTAGGTAAACCTGCAGAGTGCTGCCTGGATTTAAACCTTAAATCTAGTAGCATTTGTAGTAGACAAGGTTAGGAGCCCATGCACTACTTTCTGCTTACAGTAGCTTACAGCTGAGTAACTTATTCTGATCTCTGCTGATGGCTGGATGTTTTTTCCTTTTTAAATGGGTTTGGTGAGGAGAGGGAAAGGATGCTCTGGTTTTTGAAGAGGCTTTATGGTTTTCTTGCACCAAATTGCTGAAGTTGTGTGCAGGTCTCACATTTATAAGAACTAGAGCCTGGGAAGTGGAGGGTTAATTTTCCTGTGTCCAATTACTGGGCTTAAGGGGAGAGGAGCAACTGTGATTTCAGAGGACTATTCCTATTTATGTTGTACATGAAAAAAGAAGCTGTTCCAAAACACACTGTCCCGAGACACACCATCCTCAAACACACTATCCTAACACACACCATCCTTCTACCAATGAACTTGAGGAGAATTCAGGGCATTAATGGAAACAGGACTGGACCCCAGCTCTGCCTCTCGTCACTGGATGTTCGTTATGCATGTAATGTGCTTTGCTCTTGAAATTTATTTCAAGGTCAGAGAAACTTACCTTCTGTGTATATTGGGTTGAGGCATATTTTGTTAGCAAAATTTATAAGATGGCTTGTTTTAACAGTTGTTACAGTAGATTGATTGGGTAATATTTACTTGTGCTATAATTATCTTGTTTCATACTAGCGAATGTAAGGAGGCAGCTAGACGCGCTGAAACCAGAATAACAGAAATCAGGAGATTCACAGCAGGAGGCAAGGTGTTGTACTGTATATACTGTTGTGTCTTGTTATTTATATCAAGCTAAACTTGTTTTTCCAGCTATTTGTGCAATTGACTGGCTACCCAATAAATTACATCATTTCCAGCACTGAATGGCACTATGACATGTTAACTAGGAATTTAAGCACCAGAAAATAATCTTGACTGACTTAAAAGTGCAGCTATAAAAGCCCAATGAAAGCTAATTTTCTGAGGCAGGATGGCGAGGAGGAAAAGTAGGAAACAGACAGGAGGAGGAAAGGAGGGAGCAGGGCTGGGAGGCAGACTAAAAGAAAGCCTCATGCCCAACCTGATTCATAGACATACACAAGTTTTAAAATTCTTAGTCTAAAAATATATTCCCTGTAAAAATTCACTTGTAGGTTGACTGGTCTCTCCTCCCTTGCCCGAGCCAACTCTAAGCCCTGCTCATGTTTTCAGGTGTAGACGAACATCTGCTTAGAGGTGAACTGCAAAGAGCTGATGTAAAATTAAGTATGTGTAGCTACATGTGGCAAATGCCCCCAGATAGAATTGTAGAAGCAGAGATGTGTTCCCACCTTTATTTTAAACTTTTTGTATATAGGAACAGGCAAATGTGGAAAGAAATGATAATTTCAGAATTACCTTTTTTTTTTTTTAACTAGGCAGGCACAACCTGTCTTAAACCTTTCATGTAAACAAATGACACCATGACACTATGGTCTGAGACAGTGGGACTAGGAAAGGCTGGTGACTGCTGTCAGGAAGCACTTGGGCAAAGCTGAGCATTTCACTGGGCAAGTTGGCTACCCAGGGCACCCGGCCCAGGCACAGCTAGAGGATGCTGGGGCTTTCTGCAGCCCACTTGCCCTGGATTTCTTCATCTAGGGGCTCATGAATTTAGGAAGTGAGAAGGATCCCTTAACCACACAGGACAAGCACAATCCAGGGAGCCTCTTCTATGATGGTGTCCCTGTAGGTGGCCCCAAGACAACAGCCCAGGAATGAAGTGGTAAGAAGGATCCCTGGGTGGAGGAGGAATGTCTCCTCTCATCCCGTCACAGCCCCAGGACCATTTCCTACAGCCTGGCACCAGGGTTTGCTTCCTGAACAAAGGCTCACCCCAAATCAAAGCTTTTCTAAGCTTTGGTTAATTTTAGCTTAGAAGATGAGAATCCTGCAATTGCGCTGCCTGCTTGCCTGCCTGTCAGCCTCCCCTTTCTCTCACTACACACATTAAATAATATTTTTTTGATTCCAGTTTCAAGTAACGTTAAGTGAGGGAAAAGAAGATAGACCCAAATTTGTGACCCCAGTGAGGGAAGAGTACGCCAAACTCAGCTGTTATATTTGGCAAGGACCGCCCAGGCAGCCAAGCACAGCCTCTCTGGCTGGCAAGTGAACACGCAGGCAGGCTACCAATGTGTGCTCAGCTACGAGGTACCTCTTGGCTGGAGGGGAGCTGGGATAAGCTGAGGCTGTCGCCATGGGCTCAGGGCATCATCAGAGGATGCAAGTCTGTATGAGACAAACCATCACTGATATAAAATTCCAAAGAGTATAAAATGTCACAGCAGAAACTATTCATGATAGTTCAATCTCCTTTTTATTTTTCTGCATCTTCACTTACAAGAACAGAGAAGGCAACCTCAATTCAGTCAGAAAACAGGGTATCAGCACAATACCTCCTGGGGACCCCTGGATGCATGTTTTGTCTCGGAACAAGGTCAGCACCTCCTTCACGGACCATGCAACCAAGCATCTTGGCTTCAGTTGTTCCCCAGTTTCTCATCCAGGCTTACAAGCAAAGAGCTGTCAGAGCTTTGCAGCATGCCAAAAGATGGGGATGCCTGGGAGAGCCTTCAGCCTCTGAGGATCAAAGCTCTAAGCAGTTGCTTCCCCAGGAACCACAGTATCTGTGTGGCTCTTATTGTCTTTCCCCTGAAATCCACACATTAACATGACATAACATCTTGGCCTGAGTAGATTTATAAGCTTCTGTCTCTCAGATGGCAGGGTGCTTGGAGAAACCAGTGCCACACACACAGAATCACAGAATCACCTAGGTTGGAAGGGACCTTTTGAGATCATCTAGTCCAACTAATTAAAGAAAAAAACCCACAAAAACAAAAAACAAACAAAAACACAACCCACAAATTAACAAGAACAACAATAAAAAACCAGCAAAAAACCCCATACAAACCCCACACCACACGGAAAACACCAGAAATAGCACCAATCCACTACTAATCCATATCCCTGAACACCATGTTGACTTGTCTCTTGAATAACTCCAGGGATGGTGCCTCAACCACCTCCCTGGGCAGCCCATTCAATGCCTGACAACCCTTTCAATAAAGAACTATTTCCTAATATCTAACCTGAACCTCCCCTGGTGCAACTTGAAGCCACACTTTCATGTCAGCCCTGCCACTTACCACACATGCTGCTATCTCTGCAGGCAAGGACAGGGACTTGTGCTGAGCCAGGTTGTGCTCTCAGCTCTTTCTCCCCAAGGTCAGTAGGTTTGCCCCAGTGTAAGCGAGAGCACAAAAGCTGGCCCTTTATCAATGGGGTTTGGTGCTCTTTAATGGGATTAGCCAGTTCCACCCAGTGTTGATTCCTACAAAGGCTTTTTCTCCTGTCTCAATGACGTGTTACATCTTAACGTGTGTGGTCATATCTGCAGTCGATTTGTGCAGCTCTTTGTTCTTTGCACATGTTTTTATTGCCTAGGGGGCATGCAGCAACCAGCCAGCAAGCTTTTGTGGTGCCCAGTTTACTCGACTGTTTATACAGTTAATGCACTGCAGCCAAAATAAGAATCTGCAATATCAATTCATTGAAAGTAAAGCTGTATGACAATTGCAGAACACTTTCAGATTGGCAGGACATAAAGGATGCAACACTGCCAACAGCTCATGGTATAGCTGAGTTACATCTCATTTAACTTTAGCAACCTATTCACTTGGCAGCTAGATGTTTAGCCCCCTCCAAGAAAAAAACCAACACAAGAAGCAGCACTTTCACAGGGCAATTCATCCCCTCTCCCTTAGACACCTACTGAGGTTGACATGAAACACCCTGAAGAGGTTACTCTGTCACTCTCCTTTTCCATCAAGGAAGGATGGAAGGAGCCTCATACAATTGTTTTGTTCAGTGGCCAGCACCAGAGTATGCACATTGTCCCTTTGCACAGGACTGTTAGGACTCAGAAACCTCAAAGCTCTTCTCAGATAAGCCCCCAAACCCCTGTTGAAGGGTATGAATATTTGATCAATGATGACCTGAGGTGCTTGTGGACATTTTGTTAAAAGAAGCATAGAAGTGAAACCCTCTCTTGCCTACCACCAATGGATATATGCTGTCCCGTGGTCACAGACCATTTATCATAAGACCATGAATCAGCAAGCACCCTGATGAAAGCATTGGCCACTCAACAGGGCTTAAATGTCTCCCAACCCTGGCAGGCAACCTTGTTTTAGTCAAAGCAGCTTTCGCAAAGAAATATTCCCTGGTAAGTAGTATACAACAACCGAGTTTCAGTTAGCACATCCACATTTGAGCAAATATTCAGGGACACATCATCAAGAGAGTAAGGAGTTTGGAGCATTTGGAACACTTAATACAAGAATTGTCTGAAATAAATGAAGTTTCAAAATGGTGATCAAAACATATTATTTATATATAAATTGAAATTTTCTATGAAACCCTTTTAATTTCATCAACCATAAAATTATGTCTTACCACGGGGGTGAAGTGAACTAAAAATTCCTTTACCTAAACATAGCGATTCATTTGTGTGCTAGCAATCAGAAGAGCTCATCCTTCTATTTTAGATTTGAACTGGTGTTCTGACCACTCTCTGTAACTGTAATCTTAAGTATCAAGAACAGAAAATTCTTTTGAGGGTTTTGAAGGAGAAAAGAATGCTTTCCCTGTGATCGCCCCATTCTGGGAGAGCTCCGAGGTAGGCCCCATGCGTCAGTGGTGTCCCATCAACCCAAAGGCCTCTTGAGCAGCCCAGGATGGACAGGTCTTATTGTGTGGAAGTAGCTCACCATCGTCTTGTCACCCAGGAGCCTGTGAGCAGCTGGGCAGGGAGCACTGCGGTCAGCTTCACACAGGGCAGGGCTACCTCTGCCTCCCCCCTGTTGGGAGTTTTGGCTTTTGGCTGGCTTGGCCATTCCCTGCCACTGTTACTGGAGCTTGAGAGCCAACATTTCCATCCAAACTCCTCTCACGTGCGCTCTCCTGTAACGGCAGCCACTCCGGAAAGCATCCCCAAACCGTGCAGGTTAAGACGTAATAATCAAATCAAAAACTTTCTGGCACTGCTTTTCTGCACACTAAATCCTCGATAACAGATTAGCACACCAGAGCCTGTGAGCAAACGTAATGACTCCTTCTCTGTGCTCCCTCCCCTCAACAAACCTATGGCTGGAAAACCTATAAATGTGCTATTTCAGCTGTTTTAAGCAGCTTATCATGATTTTCTGAAAGTCTGGCCTCAGGACTCTGGATCCCCTTCTTAATAACATTTAATGCTACCATTATGTAATTGAATCCATTTTGTCTGTGTGGTGGGAATATTATTAAACTGTAATTCATTTCACTGTCTTGATGCACTTGGACTTTTAGGTCCAAGTCTGGAATGAGAAAAGAAAAGAAAAGAAAAGAAAAGAAAAGAAAAGAGAGGAAAGGAGAGGAAAGAAGGAAAGGAAAGGAAAGGAAAGGAAAGGAAAGGAAAGGAAAGGAAAGGAAAGGAAAGGAAAGGAAAGGAAAGGAAAGGAAAGGAAAGGAAAGGAAAGGAAAAAGGAAGAGGGGAAGGGAGGAGGGGAAGGGAGGAGAGGAGAGGAAAGGAGAGAAGAGAAGAGAAGAGAAGAGAAGAGAAGAGAAGAGAAGAGAAGAGAAGAGAAGAGAGGAGGAGAGATCTAACCATCCAGCATCTTCCATCACCAGCCTGATTTTTTTCCACAAAAAAGAATTATCAGTTCCTTTATCACCCCTGTTCTTATATTTCTTATTTTTTACCATATGTGCACAAAGCCCACAGGGCTCCTATTCATTTGTCAGAGTTTCATCCTTTCCTGATATGGGGAGATTCTTCATTATCCCGATTTGCTGAGTCTTTACTTTTTTGCCAGAGAATTTTTGGAAATGCAATCATGTCAGGGATGGTACTTTTTTACATCTGTTGCCCCCTCCATATTAAGTGCTTGGCTTGTGGCCAGACATCTTACAAGTAGCCATATTATTATTGAAACCACATGCTCATTAGCGAGGCTGGCACTGGCTCAACAACCACTGTCCGAGGCTAACATTATATTCCATTATATCCCAGACAACAGGACAGTGTAGCATACAGTTTGCTCAGAAGAACAAACAGCCTCAGTGGACAAAATCTTAAGCTGTCAGAAATGCAACCCATTTTCTGTCTCTGTGTATGTGGGCTCCAGTAGTTCAGAGTGAGATGTGTTTTGAAAGAAAGTACTGTACCACTAGCTTATCTTCTTGATTTTTAATTTCAAGGTTTGCCAGAACAGCAGGAGTTCCTGGGCCCTTCTCTAGTGGGTTTAATCACTTTATCCCTTGGGAGGCATGCAAGAGTATTTCACTTAATATACAGGAATGACTCATGATCATTGCTTTCAATTAGGAATGTCCTATGGGATTTATGGGAATGGTGTTCTCTTGTTTGGGGGAGGGAAAAGAGAATAAGAGGGAGAAACACAGACAGAATCAGAGCAGTTCAGACCAACTTTTCCAAGAAATGCATTTCAAAGTGGGTAAGCTTCCACCTTCTCTCATGCATACAAACCATTTGCCTTGCCCAATACAATTATTGGCACCACTCAATAGTCATAATTTCTTAGCTTAAACCACAGATTTATGTGAACTTCATCTTGCACTGAAGTCCTTGCTTGTTTATCTTTGATAAACATATAAAATAAGACTTGCTAAGGTCAGAAACCTCACAGGCTGGGAAATGGACTGAGATATTTTCAGTGTTTCTTTTCCTGATGGAAATAGCTGCAGATGAAGGTCAGTTCCTGTTTCTCCTGCTGTAACAGGTATTACACCAATGGCTGTGTGCATAAAGTCTCAGGTGCAATATAATATTTCTCAAAGACTTCTGGACTGACTTAAGTTCAGTGATTTCTCATAGCAGTAACCTTATTCCATTAAACTACTTTCATGCTGGTGACCGGGACTTGCAGAAATACACAGGGTTGAGTCCAACATTTTTAAAGTCCATATAAAAAAAGTAAGACCATCCCAAGCCCATCCGAAACATGAGAGGAAAACACTTTCCATGGTTTTAAGTGTACCCAATCTTGTATGAAAGCACCGTGTCCTGTTCCCAGAAGCAGGGATAAACTTGCATTTATCATAACTCTGAAGAGAAATAAAGGCTTACACAAGAAAAGGCCATTATAAATTCCTGCAGTTCAGAGTTTTATAAATGCAAGACCCATTTGCAAATACAGACTACGAGAAGATAGCAAATAAGCTCCTTTTCTTCGAGGAAGGGAAGGGTTAACCCTGACAAATGACATGCTAAATTTAGAGTCATTTTTGCATGTGGTTGCATGTCTAGTTGGAACGAGTCTGCCAAAACTCATTTTACTTATGACCCTTTACAGCTAGCAGAGAAAGAGGTCCATTGTTTTCTTTGTATTAGCGAGATTAAAAACACAGTCCCCCCAACTGAAAAGGCAAGCACTGGAAGCACTGTCTGAGGCAAAAAGAAGCATTTTTAATTCCTAATAAACCACATACAGACACACATCTATATGTGTGCATCCAACACATGAAAGCATGTGTATATCCTAGAGGGACAGATCTCGTTCTATAAGCAGCTACGTGCCATGTGGCTGAAAACAAAATGAGGGAAAGAGGGATGTGTCTCTCGCTGGCCACCCTTACTTCAAACACTGTGGCAGAGTCTTCCCCTGGTAGCCCTCGGGAGATGCCTCGTACAGAGGGTCTGCTACCGCATCTGTCTACCCTCAACCAGATGTGACCAGGGAGAGATGCAGATGTGCCACCACCCTTCTGGCACAAGTAGCAAGGAGCCAAGCTAACATGTTGGTGACAGTTGCTCTCTCTGTCTGGAGCAGCAGCATGTTGTATGGAGAGAGAGCAAGCTCTGTAGGTCCAGCCAGCCTCAGCAAAGAGGCAAGCATCCACCCACCTCATCTCCAGCAAGCACTTTCTGAGGATGGGATCAGTTGGATGTAGATGTCTATGTCTGACCTAGTTACCACAGGACGCATTTGGCACTGTGACGGAGGGGAATACAGTTGCTTTTGGACATGCTTCATCTTGCTCTATTGCAGAATGTCTTAAATAGATCTCCATGGTCTCTTGGGGGAGGTAGATGACTAACACAGGTGTGGACGTCTCTACACTTGACATCAGCAGCTAGCCAGGATGAATCTCACCCTGGATATTTCATTGCTCTTCATATTTCTTTGCAACAGGTAGTCTTTGCCTCCTGCCTTCTCCTGATGAGGAGCTGGCCTTGGCCCTCCAAAATCTTGCTCTAGCTGGCAAAACTCCTGGAGGAGCTCCCCCAGGGTACAACCAGCTAGAAAAGGACTCAGTCTCTTGTGAAAAATAGCAGAACAGCTGCATGGCTTTTCTGTGGGGAGCACAGTGGCTGAGCAGCAGGACTGTAATAACTGTCTCTACCTACACAGCTCTTAAGTTCTTTGTCAATGGTAGAAAATTCATTCCTCTTTTCTCTCAGGATTTGAATATTTACCTTCTGGCTGCAAGAGATACACATTTAGGCAGAGTGCTTGGTTTTCTTTTGAGCTGCTGAGAGTGGTAAGTGACATTGGATGTGTCTTTCACAGACATTTAATGCTCTTGTATACATAGTGTTCTCAGGGAAACAAGGTACAGCTGATAGAAAGAAATAACATCTTGCATTACCAGCTGAAATGGTTAGGAAAAAAACAGACAAGGTACAGGAGCTGTTCATTAGTTCAGAAAGGGAGGCAGGAAGCTTCAGAACTAAATCTGGAATGCAAACAATTGCTCTGAATTTGGCCACATTAATCAGAAAGGTGATCTGAGAGAGAAGACAGTTTCTATCAGTTGTGCAAAAAGTTATGCTAGTGAAAAGAGAGGTCCCTGTGAGACAGACAGTCAAAGGGAGAGAGGTAATTATCACCAATATAACACCAACGGGTTAGTTGGAAGGAACTGTAAAATTACAATGTGCACAAACCAACTTCTCAAGCAGTTTAGGCAGAGTTTAGTCACCCATGTCCAAATATGTGATCCACAAAGGATTTGCTTAATCCTTTAGATGTCTGAGAGTCTGTAAGTGCTTGATTTTGGACAGGAAAGCTTAGTTTGGCGTCAATAGTTCTGCTACAAAGCATGCCCAATGGAACCATGATACTGGCTGAGCCAAATACTTTTTCTTCATCTCTGCCAAAGACTGTGAGATTCATGGATTGTGCCTCGGTTCATGGAGGCTGGATCCAGTAAACATGTTCAAAGTACACCTAAAGTTCCCTGATAGTCATGAAAGCTTGAGATGCTTTCATTAACGGGGTGGTAGTGAGATTCTTATGTATAACAGCATGTTAGCCTCGAAGATTTCCTTGAAGAGCAAGAGAGGTAAGTTCCTTCACCTTAGGGTGCTCAAACTCTATATCACCCCCTCCCATTAAGGTGTCCTAGCCACGCAACTGTGGACCACATCAATTGCTTGTTTCCCTGGGAGGCAGGTGGAGCAGCTCCCAGATCTCCTGATGAAGATAAGCCCCTGTGCCAAAAGGAAAATGAGAATTCATGAGGCCAGAGAAAGGACAGGCTGGGCTCTGTAGTGTTCTGCTCTGGACACTTTCCCTAGTAATGAGGACTCCTGAACTGTAGTTTTTGAAAGATTTAGATTCAGCCCAGCCAAACCAGCAGGACTTCTCAGTATACACAGCTGCAGAGTTAGGAACTGAAGATCTTTTTTGGCTCAAATTTTGGCACCTGGTGACAGTCTAAATCATACATTCAGCATCTACATCCTTCTTTGGATTTTGCCCTAAGGAGCCTATAGGTATGTACCCACGGCAAGGACATCTATGGACCAAGAGATCTTGGGATTTGCATACATTCATGCTGACAAAGAGCTATGACACTGTTACAGCCTGTCCCTAATGCCTCATTACTCTGCTTTTGCCTTATGCCAAACTCAACAACCCACCAAAGTCCATCAGTTGCCACTGGTTTCAGGAGTTGCTGATGACTGCACTCCTTAAAGGGATGACATGGGGAGGAGGCCACAGCACATCTCCCTCATCTCCATCCTCTTGAGGCACCTTCCTCTCACTTCAGATGGTTGCCAGTTCATGATCAGGGACACCAAATGGTCTCCAGATGCATCAAGACTAGGTTCAGTAAACAAGAGGAATGTTTCTCCTGTCGCCCACCCAGTATAGAATAACTTAGTTTTTTGTTGTTTATTCATAGTTAAAATCCCACAGGTGTTTCCACTACATAGAAATTTCTGTACCTCTTTGATTCCCTCTATCTTCCTGATCTCAGTGATATCCCAGAATAATGACTTTCCTAAGTTAAATATATGTTGGGCAATTGATTTTGTCAATTTTAATTTGCTGTCTTAGTTTCACTGGGTGTTTCCCTGTTTTTTTTATGTAAGGAAAAATGGTAAGGAAGAGCATCTGATTTATCTTGCCAGTTCTATTAACTAGCTTGGATAGCTCTACCATACACTTTTCTTTTTCATTTCCTCTCTAAATGATCCCAACTTCTCTTCATATGGAAGTCATTCCATGCCTCCAATCTTTTTTTATTGTCCATCTCCCTATCTAGTTTTACTGTTTTCTCTCCAGGGCAGGGACACCAGTGTGGAGCATGCAGTTCCAGGCAGCTGGAGGAGTACCATTTATACCATGACACAGTGGGATACGGTGGTCTCAAACTGTGAATTCCATTTTGCATTTGAGCCTCCATTTTGTACGACATGCTGAATGTGTCTAACCCTGAGCCAGGACATGGAAACACTCTCCAGTACAGCCCGCTGTCAAGGAAAGGTATTAGACACTACCCGAGAAAGCCATTTCATAGCAGTCTGGACCCAACAACTGCAATTGGCTTTGAACTATTGGCCCAAACCCAAAGGAAAAATAGATTTTAAACAGAAGGTGCTGGCATGCCTGGTGGATCTGCAGCTTCACAGTCTCTGCACATGGCAAGAGGAAAGACATTTTTGCTTAGCTGGAGATACTGCTCTCAGCAGTGTTAGCTGCCCATTGACACACAATGAAGTACCAGTAGGGAAAAGAAACCCCTCCTGTTCTGACCAGTGGACCAATCTCAGATTCATCAAAAAGGTGAGGCTCTGCAGAGGGAAAGGTGTAATAGCCAGATGTTTGTCATGAGGCAAAGTCTTATGGTGACTTTGAAAAGAAAAATTAATGTGGAAATACTTTATGGCAAGGAAAAGTCTCCAGACTAGCTAAAATAGTAAGTGGACTAGGGTTCCTGTAATTTAAGCACAGATTTGATACTGTATGTATCTGGTGGACACTATTTTCCATGGTAGATCTATTATAATTTACATTGTAGCATTTATTCATACCATTTTTTCCCTCTGTTGTTTTGGTTTGGTTTTTTTAATCATTGCTGCACACAAATCTGTCTTTGTAGTAACCAAGGCTCTCCCAGTCAGTCGGCCAGTCAGTCACAGTGTTATATCTTGCTTTGCCAACAAGGTCCTTGTGCTTGGACCTGCTCACAAGGCCCCGCTCACAAGGCATTTCTATCCAGCCCCATGTTACACTTTCTCAGAGGAGACGCTGTCTGGAGAACACTGCCCCACTGAATGTGGCAGCATCCTGCACTGGGAGGCTCACCTGGTACTTGCAGCCTTCCCATCCCATCTCCCCAGGGTATTGGAGGCACCTGACCATCTTCACACGTGCAAAGCATAGCACTGACAGCTACACTACTGTCACAGCAAATCACCCTGGTAAGCACAGTTTGGCTCTCATTTGGACATCTAAGAACTGTCTCAGATTCTTTATGAACCACCCCAAGAAAGCATCTTCATGTCCCACTAGTTCTTCTATTCTTAATCCTGAGCCTTTTATTTGTCTTGTTGCCCTTTCACATGACAAAGAAGATCCTCTGAAGACTCCGTAATGTTCCAGACCCACAAGACCCACCCTACCTCCATCTTTGCCTTGTCCTACCACATCACCCACAACCTCAATAGTCAACCAAGTGCATGACAAAGAATGACAAAATTGTCAGCTAGAAACTTGTGGAAGAGGAGGGAAAGAGGTGGCCTCAAGGCTTCATAAAAGCTGAATCAGAAACAGAAATGAAAGAGCGAGTACTCTGGACATGAGGAAAGGCAAAGGCTTTGAGGCTTGGATAGAAGAGCAGAAGTGAAAGAGGGAAGTGTTTTACAAATAGCAAACAGGAAGAGCAGAGGGAACGGTAATGGATGCCTTATTCCCTGTAGTGGGAAGCTGTTCTTGGCTCCTGACAGCAGGTTGTTACAGACTTTACAGACAGAGCAAATAAATATTTCTTTTCCTTTCAGTACAAGTTATTCTCTTCCTCTGTAGTGAGGCTGGACAACTGTTTCTGAAACACCTGTTAGTGACTTTGACTGGTGAGGGTTCTTTTACTATTTATGACTAAGTTAACCAACTGAACAATGTCCTCCCTATTTCACACTAAGAACTGGAGACTCATTTCAAATAATTGTATTTACCAAATAAAAGCAAGTGAAGAACAATAATAAAAAGCAGGACTAATCAATCACAATGTGCACTTACTCGGACAATCCTCGTTGCACTGTAATTATTTACTATTCCATTGTATAATTTATGGAAAAAGCAAAGTTTCCATAATGCAAGTCAAAATTGCAAGCAGTTTGGCTAAGTATTTGTTGACACGCAGAGTGAAACTAGCTTTTTGGTTGTCCTGCCCGTGCCAGGCAGTGTAGAGAAGGAAGGGTCTTGCATCCTCTGATATGGGCTACTTTGCACATGATGGCCAGAAAAGCAATGTCCAGGGAAAGAGCTCCGAAGGAAATGCCAGGACAAAAAAAGAAGAGGTGATCCTTTTATGGTCACACCACTAATGGGATCATCTTGATGAACAGAGAAAAATCACTGGGCTAGAGCCATGAAAACACTGGGGAGACAAGGTGATGGTGAAACACATTGGTGATTAACAGTCAGGTGTCTCACTCCAAAATTCAGACCTGTGAAATCCCATTGAGCTTTTGGATAGCTCTAGAGGAAGTTTAGAGCTGGTTTCTCCAGAAGTACCAGGTTCTCCAGGCACATTGGATAAATCCATCTCACCACAAATGTGGGTGGAAGAGGCAGCAATTGCAACTGTACCACTGCTTCCCTTGTGAACAAGCTCAGTGGGAAGATTTTTTTATTGTGTTTATAATAAACAGGGTTCAGTGTCCTCTTCTGAAGGACTTTAAGTCTCCTTGGAGAGAATTCAGACATTTGATCTATGTCCTGACCAGGAGGCAGTGAAATTGTTTCTTCTAATCCCTACAGTTCAACTAATATAACCTGGCAACAGAGAGATGTAGGGATAGCACAGGAAGCAAAACTGCCACATGAGTCTGGATAAGAGGTGGATCAGGAAGCAGCACTCTCATTTTCAAAATATTCACTTGCTTTTTTCTGGAGAAAGGATTTGAGGGCTAGTCACAAACCAAAACCATGAATTTCATCCTGTTGCATCATCACAAGGAAAGTGGCAGGAACCTGCACCAAGGTCTCTCACATCCCTAATAACTAGAAAGCTAGGGGAATTTTCTTCTTTCCTTCCACTCCTCAAGATCTCAGCTTTGTCCCAAGGCTGGAGAGGACTAATGTCCACTCCCAAAACACCGTGGAGAAGGGCAATGAGTTCCTGCCCTGGCTATTCTCCAGCTGATATAGTGGGGCTGAATTTGTCGTAGACCTAAAGTCAATTGTTCCTTTCTCTCAGTTACATTAAAGTTACCTTGTAAACCCTAGCAATGTAAGGAGGCTCAAAGTATAATTTATAATCTAGCTGAAGGTGTTTACTTACACTGACATTAGTGTAAATGGGAATCAGTCTGTTAGGCTCTGTAGATTGTTAGGGCTTGTGTAAGACAATACCCACACTTGATTTGAAGGAACCACTATTAGCCAAGAAATCACAAGCAATAACTCCCCTTTAGTAGAAATGAAATAGCTCATACTCATCAGACCAGACAATCCTCGTCAGGGGGCAAGGGCTGTAACCAGTCAGTCTGTAGTAGAGATTTCTAACGTGTGTGATTTCCAATTGCTGCTGAAAACTCATACAGAGTTGCCAGATAACATTTATCAGCACACACAATGAAAAAAGATTAATTCCATGGAGAAAAATATTTTTAGCCCATATTTTTCTATTAAACCTGATGAGGAGGGTGAGGGGGAAGTATCTTTCTTCCCTACTGTTTCCATCATATACAAGGGAGTATAAAAGTGTTTGATACAGGAACACTTTGCTTCAACAGTTACCTAGTGAGTTAGTAGAGACAATAACAGGATTAAATATATTATTTGAGATTTGAGATGAATAGGTTATTTTATATTTTGAAAGCTAAGCAACATAGCTTTACCATGTAAAGAACAGACCAGAACTTGGCTGCAGTCAGTGCCTTGAGGAATAGACTCCTTCTGGCAATCCTATTCAACAGTGCAAGAAACACCTACCCGTCCTAACCAGAAAGCTTTTTCCAGAAAGGTATTGTAGGGGAGGGACAAACAAAGCCTTTCCAAGCCCATCTTTACACTGAAGAATCCTCCTACATTGCTCTTTTGAAACACACAAATGGAAAAAAAAATAAAAACCAAAACCCAAACTCATATCAACTCATTTAGAAACAGTCAGACAGGCTTTGGATGTCCCTGCTTAACCAAACTATAGACTTAAGTAACATGCTCTACTGTCGTTTTAAGTTTTGGCAGATGCAATAAACATATTTGGATCCAAACCACATTATATTATGTGTGTGTCTTACTGTGAATCATATGCGTTAGTGTTTTCGTAATGTGTTTTACACATGAAGCAATGATAGCACATCTTTTTTGCACATACCGTAATGAGACTGCAGATGAATATATGCACAGAAACCAGAAAAAAAGTCTACATCGCTGTGCTCAGAATCAGTTTATCATTCTCTCAAATCAGTTGTAAAACTACAATGAAATTAATTAGGAGCAGAATGATGCCAAAGCTGCAACTTTGGTGAAGCTTGTCACTTCTGCATGAGATCCTGAAAAGATTCATTCAGGTGTGGACAGAAATTTGGCCTGACCTGTGTTTGCAAATCTTCTTGCATTTGCTTTTTGTGAGTACTTGAACCTGCTACTTCTGTAGCAACGTTCAAAAATCACTTAAAATTAATATTGCAGAATATTGTGCAAAGTCAAGCTGAGGCTTGTAATGGAGAGAAATTGCACTGGAAAAAAGATTCTGAATGTTAAACATACTCGTTTAGGGAACATTCTTTGCATCCAGCCAAAACAGCTTGAATTTCAAGTATCAATATACTCATGACCAACTGATTGCAAATAAGCTACAGACCAAGAATTATTCATAGAAATTATTTGATGAATCGCTCTGAATAAATTTCAGTAATGATCAAATGAAAGAAAATTGTGGTCAGATGCTGGAAACTTTGTGAACAGAAAAGGGGAGGTGAAATTTATTGAGTTACTTATTAGGAACTATTTGTTCAGCTCTGCTTGCTACCATACAGTAACGGAAAAGCTGTAAGGAAGCACCTGTGGAGCAGATGAAAAAGTAGGTGGAGGAGTCCTTGTCCTGTTCTCCTGCCACAAAGCCCATTTGGTCAGGACAGCTATGGTAGAAATGCAGCTGCTTTTGCACTGCCAGCACCGGGCAATGTACATCATTGAAGGAAACTTCATTTTTTACTTAAAATAAAACTTTTTTTTTTTTCTTCTTTTTTGCCTGTGGAAGGATGCAAACCATTTTAAAAATACACATTTCTCTGAGCAGCACCTTTTAAAACAAGTTTTAAGCCTGTTGTTACAGAATAGATCAATTGCTTCAGTAGAGTACTAACAGTTTTCAAGTGGCATAAGGAAGAGCAAAATTTGGTCCTTAGTTGAATTTAAGTAATTTCTACCTGAGCAATGGCTACCCAAGAAAAAATTCGATCTTGTTCTGAATATATATGAAACCCAGTTACTTCTGACTGAGGGACTAATAAGGAAGATATATGATCTCTCTGGAGTTCGCATCCAGTTCTTCAAAAGGCTCAGTGTTTCTCACATTTACTTTCACTATATGGTACCTCTTTCCTTCATTTAAGATCCTTGGCTCTGTATAAGGACCTATGCATAAGGACGGGGAGATTGTGTCACTGTTGACAATAAAACTGCAATGCAAAAATACAGCAAGCACTTTGGTTTATGAGTGCAAATAAAACATTTCACTTCAACACACTGAGGAAAGATTTATTTTCACTTGCTTCTTTATGAAATGGCTCCCTATACTGCTGCATGCATTTGCACACACATGCAGGCAGATTAGAAAAGAAATCATGCTGGTTCTTGGTTACCCCCAGAACTGCCAGAGAGCTAATGTATGGTCCAAGAAGAGTTTTCAAATGGAATTTTAACCTTTTCTTCCAACAGAGATTCATGGATTCGATTCCTGTCATCACTGAAGCCAACAACAAAACTATTGTTTATTTCTGTGGGAAAAGGATCAGGTCCTTTATTTGCAATTTTGGCTTTTTTCAGAACCATGTATTTTTTTATTAAAAGGAAATAAATCCCTATCTGCATTTAATCACACAACTAGCATGAAAATGAACTCAATGAATAAAAATGTCAGGAGTGGGAAACGATAGGGTTCTCTCTTAGCCAAGTTTTCTGTCTAAAATTAGCCTGCCTTTCTGAATTTACTGCTGTTATTAACTGAATGTCCTTTTGACAATAAAGCAGTGCTTCTTGGATTTAGACAGTGTTGTGAAGAATATGATAAAGTGCTCTGTGATGTATGACTTTGATTGACTCCGGGGACCTTACTGTTTCGATGCTGTGGTCTGTTCTTTGTTCGCCCGATGAAGACTTTCTGTTCATTTAATACTCAGTTCAGAAACAGAACTTGGAGAAGGATGTGTGTAAAGATGTAGAGTACCTTGTTTCTGCCATGCTAACATGATGAATTATAGTGTATTAAGGAAGTGTTGACACATGTGGGAATAGGCTCTTGACATGCTTGCCAGTAATTAAGGCACATTGTATGTAAAGTCACTAAAAAAAAGTTGGAGACTTATTCTGTTATAGGGATTGTTTGCCAAATGGTGTTATTCGTAGTCTTGATGGAAAATACTTGTATCTTCAAAATTGTTGTGGTTCACACAATAATGAAGGCAACAGACAGGGATTCATTAGTATGAAAATTTTTAATGTTTCCAATAGCCGGATAGGTAATCATTTTCCTGACAGAGAGGAAAAAGTGTGCTAAGACCAGTCCCTTGCTGATAAATCACCTGAGCACTTCCAAAGTGAACACAGGGCTTGAAGAGCTGTTACTCAAGCACAAGGGACTCTGCATCCCCCGCATGAATGCCCCAAACCTGCTTCTGAGACCTGCTCTCCACCTGCATCTCTTTCCAATCACAGCCAGGCCTGTGAATTCCAGCTCCAGCTCCGCGCCAGCGTGCCAAGGGCAGCCTCCATGTCTGCAGGAGAGAGAGCTGATGAGTGCCTCATGGGGAGACACAGCCACCCTCCCTGGTCTCCCCATGGACCACAGGGACACAGCCACAGCCTCAGAGTGCAGCCCTTGTGCCCACTGCAGGCTGCCCCCTCTGAGTCCCAGGACATCACCTGTCTTTCTCCACAAAATCCATGGCTCTGGGGACTCTGAGCCCCAGGTTTTGTACTGGTAAGATCAACTTATTAGTCCACCAGACACCTTGTGCAGGGTATGGATCAAGCTATCCCCATGATGCATTATGGGATCTCTCTGCAAGGTCCTTCTACCACTCACTCCAGATGTACAGCTCAAGAGTAAATGCTGTTGAGAGCCTGGCCACTGCTAAGGAATAGGATCTTTATCTGCTTCCCAGTGCCCATACTGGAGAAGTTTGTCCACTTCTCCATACTCCAGCTGTTTGAAGCTCCCTCTTTCCTACTGTCCTGGGCACCTGGTGCTGCTGACATGAAGCTTTTGTGCAGCCCAAGAAAGATTTAAACCTCTCCTTGGCTTTGTTCCTATCACTGGTGAAAGGTGTTTGCCTCTCCATCTCTTCGATGGGCAGAGTTCAGCCAGGAATTAGCACGGTACCAGTTTCCTTAGCTTCCCCCAGGGAGCCTGTTGAGCTCATTGTAGTGCAGACCGGCCCTATCCTCCCTTTCTTGCTTTAGGTTATTTTGCTTCCTTTCCTTCTGAATCATTTTCTTGAGGACTGAAAAGAAATCATGAGACGTTTCAGCCAACTCCCCACTAAATCCTAAGATATGCCCTATTTAGATAGTTTTTTAATGTGTAATGCATGCATTTAGCAGAAAAGTTTTAGTCAGGGAGTTGGCAATTAGTGTTCAGTAAATGCTGAAAAATTTTTGCTGCAGAGAGAATTTAGTACTTGATTCAAAATTACAATACACAACTGAAGGACAGACATTAGAGATGGAAAGTGTTCATAGGCTGCAGATTAATCAAGTATTTAGTATGAATAAATGCATATCTCTCAATGTAAAATTTCTCAACAAGACTATGTACAAGTGTAACTGCTGAATACATCTAACCATGCTTAACAAGTCAACGGCACCAATATTGATTCCAGAAAGCTCACAGAAATGCAGCATAGTGGGTGTCACAGGTCTGTGGCCATGCAAGCACAGTGCAACTCCCCACAAGATGTGACATTCATTGACTCAAAACCACCCTTGGATGTTGGGGGTAACGCCATTCATTTATGAAGCAACTGGCACTTTTACAGATAGCACAACTAACAAACCTCTCATAAGACAAAAGTAAACTGTAAATTATTTGAAAGGAACTTTTTAGTCTCTTTTCCACCTTCTGGTATGCACTTCCATATCAGAACTTTCCCTAGAAGGTTTCCCTTTAGTCCTGTGCTTAGACATGAGTCCCAATGCTATTGATTTATCCTAAATATTTAGTTCAATTAATTGTATTATTTACACTGCCAAGTTCCTTTATATCTTTCCATTGGCCAGCATAGCCTCCACAGAGTATACCAGCCAAATATATAAACTCTACATATGTTTCTACTAGAGCAACTGGCCTCACAATTAGGTCCAATTAGTTTTTGCTCTCAAGAATTTAATCACATCTATCATAAGACATTCAGTAACTCAGAATTTTATTTCTCTCCCTTTTCTTTTTCCTACCTCACTAGAGATTTACTTTGACATTCAGTCCTGGGACTATATGAACCTTCCAGCTCTTTAAGGAAATGATAAAGAGAAAAGCATGGAGAGTAAAATAAAATGGCAAATGGCGCAACAGAGGTAGGTAGGGAATAATATTGATGCTTCTCGCAGTACCAGGTCCAAGGGGCACCCATTAAACCATGAGGCAACCAGTTCAGCAAAAATGAAGATGTAGTTTTTCACGCACTATGGGTCAAGTCCCATAACTGATTGCAAAAGAGGTTTGTGGAAGGCAAAGGTATAAAAAGTGGTCAAAAAGGGATTATCCAGATTAGTGGAGAATAGGCCATTAGTGGCTATAAAAATGATGGTTTAGCTGCAACCTGAGACAGACTGCGGGAAGGGCAGAGGGGGGAAGCATCCCTCCAGCCTGCCCCACTCTCTGCTCTTCCCACTCCGCCGCTGTTCACTCTTGTTCAAAAAAATATTAGGTTATGGGCACTTTTAGTCTGACCCAACTGGTCTGGCATATTTTCTGCAGCATAAAGGAGTTGGTTTGGGTGGTGCATTGCACAAAGATGCTAGACTTCTAAAAAAAGAAAAAGAAAAAGTATGAAACATAATATAAACTGTTATGTTGTGGAAAGGCTGAAGATGTGCTCTCATCTACAGCTCTGAATTTCTTTCTGATCCTGTTTAACAAGACATAGAAGACATTTAAAAGGTTCCAAATGTTGCAATGAAAATGATTCAAAGAATTAATAGCGTGGGAGGGAATTTCTACAGGAGATATAAGTAAAAAAAGAATAAACAGGACCATTTATTTTACAATGGACAAAGGAAAACATATGTTAGAGATATATAAAATACAGTGTGTGTAGAAGTCCAAGAGTACATTTCTATTCATACTCTTCTAGAGTAAAAAAAAAATCCACGCAAAATGAAACAAAATGCAGCAAGTGAAAGATGACAGATTTGTTTGCAATTCCTAAATACCTTTTGAACATTACTGCTACCACATATCTTTGAAACAAATATATCCATAGCAAACAGATTTAAGTGTTTTCTTAGGGAAGAGCTTTTTCTGTTCTGTTGTTACTGAAGAGTTTCAGCCCTGTTTTCACTTGAAAAAAATCAGTGCCATTGACATTTTTCAGTTTTTTAACTAAACTTTGAAATCTATTTTTAACCCATAGTTGTTTAACAGTCAGAATGAGAGTTAAGGAATAATTTTATTTCCTCTCAACTGGCTCAGGTTTGTATGCTTTTTTGTTCCACATTGGCCTTTTTCATTTTTTATGGGAAAAATATTTTTCTCGAAATCACACATCGAAATCTCAAGCTAAACACAAAAACAACAACAATGTTGTAATTTAACTTCAAAAAAAATCATGCTGAATTTTATTTTCACAAAAATTAAAATAAAATTAAAAAAAAAACAACAAAGGGGAGTGAAACAGGAAGGGATTCTTCATAACAGACAGTTCCTCTCTTGGAAATATCCATCAAAGTAAATGCTTTCATTTTTAATTAAGTGACTAAGTTTCAAAAAAAGATTAAAGACAGAAGAAACAGTAGGACCATCCACATCAAGAAGTGGTTATGCATAAGGGAAGAGCCATAAATAAGTACAGTTCTGTTTATCAGCCATCCATTAATTACTGATTTAATGTAATCCTAGAGAATAACCAGGTAAGCACAGAAATATGAGTAACCTCCAAAGAAGTGTTGTAGATGCTGTCAGTGATGCTGGGAAAATAGTGTAGATGAGCTATTAAAACAAATACAGTGTAGCAATTCCTACATTTCCAACAGGTATTTATGCCTAATTTTGGGTTTGATCTTGTAATCTTTAATTGAGAAAAATAAATAGTGTCCAACAAACAAAGAAATGCTAGTAGATCATCTCCTGGTGCTCACACATGGACTTTATTGGGTCAAAACTTTAACTGAAGGTAGGAAAGCTTTTCCTGAGTCAAATCCGTGCGAGGACTTCCAGGTCTGTCCCAGTGGGACTGCTCTCAGGAGCAAGGGTTGAATTGTTATACCACAAAATACCAGCTGTAGTTACGTTAACCAGGATAAAGTTTCAAGGGGTATCCAATCCCAATGCCTCAATGTAAAGCTAATCACCAGCTGGACTACAGAACAAATTTCCCCTCTGGTATAATATCGCACAATTATATGCATTATGAGGGTTTAAAATCTGGCATTGGCTGTGCTATTGTTGGAACTAGGATAACCACTCCAGTTCCAACAAGAGGCCATTCATCTGCACTAATTTGTAGGTTAGGGAAGGTTTTAAAATAGGAAGTCTTTTCTTATGCAAATAGGGACATGGTAAGAAAGTAGGGACTTGCAGGCAGCCATCTGAGGCATCACCAGACCACAGAGGATGAGTATCACTGGACCCACGCATCAGGGCAACCTTCAAAACCAGACTTTTGTGGCACCCTAGTGTAATAAAAACCTTAAGAATGGGCCTCTACACGGGGATGAGTTTAACTGAGATTTTGTACCCAACTTCTGAAATATTTCTAACAACCCTCCAGTCTAAAGAATTTTGAAGAAGGAGTAAAAAAAGATAAATTTATCCTTATAAATTATTCTCCTGAACAACTGGTTTCCCTTTCATTGCTTTCCCTCAATTCACACATGACTGTTTTTGAAGTATTCAGCAAACTCTGTGCAAACAAGGGTCACTTGCTTTTAATCCATGTCTATGGGTTGTTTCAGGGCTGTGCATCGGACGTGTAAGCCACATGGCACCAGTTTGTTTTCTATGGGCTGTCCACCACAGCTGACTTTAGCCTAAGGTTACCCTGTAGATAAAGAGTTTCCTCTCTGACATATTGCTTGAAGCTACATCTCTTCTTGAAATCAGAGTCTCTCTCTTTGCTAACCAGGGAGGTGGCTCCTTCCACTCCTTTCTGTTCTGGATTTTCCAGTGGAGGAATCATTCCCCTGTCTGCTGACCATGACCTTCCCCCATTCAGTCTAGCACATGCCCTTGAACCTTATGGTTACCCAAGGATGATCTCTCCCCTAAATACCTTTTGGAAACATCCTCCAAGACTGATATGAAGGGGCAACATGATGAACCCAATCTCCTGTATTCCCAGCCTGAACCTTTACCCTCACATGTCTTTACCCTCACATCCTTTCTGTATTCACAAGCAACATCAAAAGGCATTTCCACAGTAAATACTAATGTATGGTTTTTCGAGAGCAATGTGAAGGTTAGATTCACCCTATTCTTCCAAAAAGGAGCTAAATGCATGTCCTGAAGAAACCACTACAAGTGGAAGATGCTCAACACCTTGTAGTCCCCTCAACAGTTACCCCAAAACATGTCCCAGCAGACACCTCCCACCCAGACTCCACACTGGACACCACCAGACATAGCCTCTGCTGGCAAATACCAACATGGAGTACCTTGAACTCTGCTTTCTCTGTACCTGCCGCCTCAAAGTTGGCTTGAACTGAAATTGTCATGCAGTATTTCAGCTGTGCTGCTCAGCCCATGGTATCACATGCTAGAAAACTGGCATTGCAAGTTTCCTTGTATTCAAAGATATCACATCTTGCTGAGGAAGCATGAGAGAAGCAGGGCCCAGAGGACCCCAAACAGAGATACTGCAATCCTCAGCTCCTGTTTTGGTAAGTGTTTCCTGATGGACCCACCTCATCTGTTGGAGAGGTGAAAGCAAAACTTAACAGACCTTATTTATAAATTTTAAAATCAGCAGCAACCTATACTTGTAATGGGAAATTCTGACATCTCATTTAGGCAAATAGGAAGTTGGTATCAAACTTCCTTGCAAGAAAAGGCTGGACTCCAGACACGTTTTCATGTCCTCCACACGGCTGTGATTTTCAGGGAAGTATCGCTCTGTGGGGTTGCAGCACACTAGTCACACTTTCAGCTCCAGCTATTTCTGCTCTTAAACACTGGGAACACTTCCTTCTACCTCTTTCTGTACTGTTGTCTTCTACCTACTTAAGAAAAGCAATCAATCTTCCAGAGTAAAATTTAAATCCAATGAAAAATGCTTTGATAGGTGCAGAGAATAACGTAATGTTTTAATAGCCAAGTGTCAAAGCACCAAATATGTATTCCCAGTTTATACCACTAAGGTCATAAATGCATTGGATGTTATAAACATAATTACCATAAATGTAAGACTGGTTATTGTAGGCAAAAAATAGAAAGTCTTTTTTGGCATTATTGGTAGCCAAATTGGCAATTATATTGGCAATAATGTAGAATAGGGCTGTTTTGCAGTTGGGCAGACAGATACATTGGATAACATTACAGTTCTAATTCAATACTTTACATCCCCAAAGTCAGCCGGGTGTTCTTAGATGGCGGCTACGAAGGTTAACAGCTCTGCCATTGTAGTGCACTCCTGCTAATGTCTGAGTTCAGCACAGCACAACATGCCAGAAAATGGACCTTCTAGCAAGACAACGTAGCACACACTAAACATACTAAAAACTGAGGGATCCCCAGAGTAACTCATTGGAGAGTGGCCTTACAGTGGGGATATTTTACAAGAGGCCCGTTTGGATTCACTTTCATTATTTAATACGGTTATCTGTGATCCAATATAAAAAATCTACACCCATTCCTTGCAAAGTCTGTAGATGACACAAAAATCATGGAGTGGTAAATAATGAGAGAAGCAGATCTGTTCTACAAGCAATCTGGTTTGCTTGGTAACCTGAGCTCACTATAAAAAAAAAAAAAAAAAGAACCCAACATATTTTATTGTACAGTTAAGCATAATTCTGAGTATCCCAGATAGTTTGTACACTGAGGATGTGGGCTATATTTCAGAAACAGAGATTTAGAAAGGGATTTAGAGGTCACGGCTGATAACCAGCTGAGCTGCACAAGAGTTCCCCATGCAACGCACTGACGAAGAGAGAAAATGTGATCTCAGTATGTGCAAGCAGGGGACTATAAAACACAGGGATGGAAAGGCAGATGCTCACTGTTCCTTGGACTATTAATAGCAGAAGGAGAGCAGGTCCAGCTCTGATGTCCACATTGTAAAAAATACTATCGACAAACTGGAAAGAGCTCAAGAAAGAATTGCAAATATACTTGCAATTGGCAAAGCTGCTAGTGAGATACTGCAAAAAATAAATAATAATAATCTCAATTCATTTAATTTGTCCAATAGGAGAATAAATGGTGATTTGTCTGTGGTTTGTAGCAGAGCTGGCTGGGTATTCTGTCTCAACAATAGAAAATGAAATTTCCACACAAATTTCTATGAAGAAAAACTAATGTTAATTTTCCTTCAGGACAAGCAAAATGAAATATCTCACTGTAAGCCACTCCACCTCAATTAATTTTGTTCAAGGAAACTTTAAACTTCACCTTCTTGTGACCACATTTATCTGCAGTGTAGGTACCTGTTTTCTCTTACAGGCCAGCTACGGGGTAATTTGTCACTTAATTCAAAGTTGTATATAGCATTACAGGAGCTGTAGTCCAGCCAAGAAGCCTCTGCCTATGTTGAATAAGGATAGCGTTTGTTCAGGCTGTAATTCCCAGGAGCAATGCAGCATTATGGGAAAATATTTGGTTTTAATATTGAACTGACACAAAAGAAAGCTCTGGTCAATTAATTCAGCAAATTCAAACAGCAAGGCTCCTATAGTAAAGAAAATGATAATTTTGTTTAGATTTCGCTTTTTGTTTGTATATTTTCATTCTGGGATTTCTTTATGTCAATATGGCAGCTTTTTTATATAATTTGGAGTGAAAACAAATGTTGACAAGTTGTAACTGCCCACTGTGTGAAAATTCCAAATTTTGTTCGGTCTTAGCTTGCAAGTAGCCGTATTATATTTCTGATACCAGAGGGATCTCCGAATTAGCAGACAGAGACACGATATCCAGTAGGTGGAATCCGACACTAGATTAATCCAAACTAGATAAATGCCAAGATTTTAACAAGGGAGGGAATTAAACACTGCAACAATTTATCTAGGAATGGGATAGACTCTCTACCATGTGTGGTATTTAAAGACGGGCTATCTCCCTATCTGCTCTAGCTGGTGATTCAATCCCACAGGCTGTGTTGTAATAGATAATAGTAAAAGTCCCTCCAGCCATAACATCTAAAAATTCAGGAAGCAGCATTGCACAGAGGGAAACTGCTAGAAACCCTCTGCCTTCGGGGTCTGAGAATAAGGACAGTTAAGTTATACCACTGAAAACCTTCCCTTGTCCATCCATCATACAGCTTCAGTGTGATTAAATATTTCATATAAATATCCTATAACTGCTTGTGGTTTGAGGCCTGACTTAAATCTAACCATCATGACTGGTGCTTGCTGCCTTGTGCTCAAAGAGCTTTTTCCTTGCTTTCTTACTTTTCTGATGCTCGGTTACCAATCAAAAAAAAATAATCTTGCAAATAGCCTATGCTGGCTTCTGGACCAAAGCAGGACATCAGACCAATGCCTGATAAGAATAATTTTAAATGATAGGTTTAATTAGTATTGAAGTATTGAATGAGACCTCTTGTTAGGTCCTGGTCTGATTTTTGGTCCGGGAGGGGGTTGGTAATGATTCCGAGGGTCTTTGTGTCAGTTTTTCACACCTCTGTACATTCACTTAGTAAAAAATGGAAGTGAATATCACGCTGGCACCATGGCTCACCTCCAACAATGTCACACCACGACCTGACTCCTGTTTTCTGGAGGATGTTGACACAACAGGCAGAGATGAAAGCCTACAATAAAAAGAGTGGGCTATTCTAAGCTCATGTTAATCCATCCAGAGAACAGGAAAACCTCTTTCAGTAACAAAATAGACCATCTTAAGGTCAGTAATAGCAGGCTTCGTCGACTGACAACAGGCTGCTGAACACAAAGGAAGTGTGACTTTTCCTTTTTCTTTGCCTACGGCTCAATAGTTCTGTTTCAGCCTGTTGGTCAGTTTGTTTACAAGAAAAACCTCTTGTGCAAAGAGTGTCTTTCCTTTTGCTACAGATTCCGGTATGCCAACTGAAATGACTCTGCGGTCGCCATGCTACCGGATAGCCTTTCACATGACAAAGTGTTGGAGCTACGTGTGCAGTGATACAGCAGGGGCTAGTTAAAGCTTCCAAATATACGGCATTCGAGCCGGGACTGGCCTCACTGGAGGCTTTCCCTCCTCTATTGCCAAACGACGAAACATTGAAAGCTCAGCAGCACCACAGCACCATTAAACTGACTGATGGCAAGAAGACGTCAGAAAACGCGTTTCTGTAAATCTTTCCCTGCACTTATAAAAACAGGTCTCAGGTTTCCCTGCCCCCTCCATGCACACACATACACGTGCATCTCATAATTTCCCAGGAAGCCCCAAACAAACTGCATTACATTTGAAGCCCCACCTCCCAAAGCAAAGCGCTGAGCATCTTATTATTCAAATGTTTGAGCAATGCTCATTATGAATTCTCGCAACTAATTTCTCCCTTTTTGAAGCACGGTAGGAAAATAACAGTCTCCCACTTTAAAGACATGGAAACAAAGAGAAAAAAAGAGGCTGATGTCACCAGGGTTTTGGAGACAGAGCTCGTGTGAGATGCAGCTAGAGGCGAGGGCTCGCGTATCTGGGAAAAACTCTCCCAAATGTCCATGGGAGCTCTTCACCCACAGCTGAGGAAACAATGAAAACTCAAAATTTCCCGGGTCGGGGTCTCACTCTGTGCTCAGCCCGGGCTGTTCTAAAATTAGACCCGTTTTACAGGCTCGGCTTCAGCTGCCGCGGGAAGCGCAAGCAGCACATGCCAGTCTTGCGAGATGATGATTATTATTAATAACAAGGGTGAGGCTCCCCTAGGCCGGGAGGCTTCCTTGCACCCCAGCACACGTGGTGGTCAGTCCCCGCACGGATGCGCTCGCCATCTGTGAGGGTGGAGCTGTGCAAATGTTGTTGTTATTGGCCCCCACAGGGGACTGTTTTCGTACAAGCTGTCCATTTGTTTGGCAGATCTGAAATGGCCAGCAGAAGCACACGGCCGTCAATGATGCTCTTGTTGGGAAGACTTCCTCGGGCCCACCGTGGCGTTTCTGGGAAGAAAAGCACCTCCTGGAGAAACCACAAGCCGCCCTGGGTCCCGCAGGAAGGTGGAAGATGAGGCCCGTTTTCCTGCATGACCCAACCCCCCATTTAGCTTCAGGCAGAGTCTTGGTTAGTGCAAGAAGTGCTCAAGGGAGCTTGCAGGCCTAACAAGCTGAAAGAAAGGCATTTGAATAGGAAGCTTTGGGCCTCCCCCTGCTCCCAGAGCGGACACTGGCATGACCCATGCAAAGGCTGGCTGCACTCCCACTCCCAGCACTACCTGTGCTGCCACATGGTAACCCAGGACATTCACTATATTGCCCAGAGCCCAAGCATGCCTCACAGGGGTGCAAGCAGGTATGCCCCCTCCATGCATTAGGCACTCCATCCCTCTCCCATGTCTGCTGAAATTTGTCCTCCTCTTCCATCATTTCCTCATGGCCCCTGTGACACCTGATTCACAAGGGATAACCCTGGTAGGAAGGAGAGACCCAAAACCTCCCCACACCCCATGCTGCTGGAGGAAAAGAGTAGCACATTTTGCACCATGCTATGTGTGGGACCTCTACGAAGTACTAAATTTCTCCAAAGTACATCCCTTCTTACACACTTTCTCCCTGGGTAAGATAGCTCCACATTGCTTTTAATAAGGAACTGTAGTAACAATAACATATAGTACTTCCTCCTGAAACAGGCTGTCATCACACTAAAAAATTAAGAAATTAGCTTTTACTGCAGTGCTGTTAGGAACACACGATGTCGATGGTCCTGAATGTGAAAATGGGAACTTTTGTGAAGCTCAGAAGAGAAGGACCAGTTTAGCCTCTGGTCCTCAGGACCAGCATGTAGAATTGCCTGGTTCCCAGCCCCTTGCTTTAGAAACATTAGTTTCACTGTAACCCAGAGCCCAGGCACAGAACATCAAAACAATCCCTCCAAGCATTCAATAAACAATGACAGTCCCCAAAATAGCTTTCTAGTTTTCTTATAATGTACTTCCATGCATCAACTTATGTGACCTTGAACTGGTATCATTTCTCACTTGGGAATTTTCCCTTAACATTTGTTGCTGCAGCTCTTGAAGTATGAAGAATGAAGTGCTGGACTCTTGCACTCCTTCGTTTCCTGATTTCATTTATTTTGGGTTTGATGGGGAAAACATATGACTGGATATGCCATTACAGGCAGACAATCTGATAATTACTAGTTGATAGGACAGTGACTCCAAAAACTGTGTCTGTAGCCAGTTCATTCTCTTCTTGTAACATCATGAGACTGGAGGGGTTGGGGGTGAAGGCACTGCTTTTTTTTTTTTTTTTTTACCCTTTCCAGAAATGCTATAGCCTATGTAGCCTGAACCATATTCAAGTTTTTTGAGACAGGGTTTCTTTGTAGCATGACAGGTTCCTTTTATTCTTATTTACAATCACCACCCAAAAATTCTTTTCAGAGACCTGTGCAATACGTCGTTTCTGTGGGATTTAGAGCACTTGTTCTAATGGGGCTTAAACAGATGCCGGTTTTTACAAAGTAGTTGTACCTCTTCCCAGGACGCAAAAAAAGTCCTGCTATCATTTCTTCCATAGGAAAGGCAAGGCTAGCTATCAGCCGCATCCTCCTTGTGCAAGGGAGCTCTGACACTTGGCAGAGGAGATGCTCTGTGGGCACCAAGTCATGGGACATGGAGGATGTACAGGAGATGGTCTTCCCATGCATTTCCTTTCTATCACCTCTTTTAAGCCCTTCTGTGCCAAAGCTCGTTGCTCTCCTTGTTCCTTTCTTGCTTTCCACTGGTGATATCACCTTGGCTGTCAGCTAGTTCAGCCAGACAGGAGAGGGGACAAAGGGCCTGAGATGGCCACTCTTCCATGCTGACAGAGGACAGAAATCCACCAAAAGATGCAGTGCCCGAGCACTGGAGGGGCAAAGAGATGAAGGTCTGCCAGGCAAGCCTCACCTACCTCTTAACTAGGCTTTCAGCAGCGGTGCTCCAGGGAGGACAGACGGGCTGCACGGCTTCTGATGAAAGCACCTGCGACTTCTGTGAAAGCCGACGCTGGCTGCCTGCGGTGTCCCTGGGACTCCGGATCCCAGGGCCCTGGTTTACTGCAGGAGCTGTGAAGGACGGCCTCGGGCTTCACAGCAGGAAAAAAATACAAGAGATCAAGTATACAGAGACACCTCATAAAGTATCCCTTCAAACCACATGCGGATTTACAGGAGGGAAGTGAGTGGCCCTCAGGGGGCTTTCACTTGCCTATTAGTGCTGGCCAGCACGGGGTGCACTCCTGGACCCTGGGATGTGAGTGGCTACGCAACCCCATGACTTCTTTCAAGCACAGAGTTGTGGCCACACACACCTCCGGGCTGTAGTGAGGCTGGCTGGGACACAGCTGCTGCACCAGGATGGGCAACAGCTGATGTCCTTTCCACTGAGTTCATCAACACCTCTGTCCTGCACCTGGAAGATGTGGGATCAGCCTGGGGGACACTGGGGACAGCACACTGACAGCCAAAGCTGTCCTCAGTCCTCATCTCCCCCAGGTAAATGGGGAACTGTGTAGCAGGAACATCTCCATTGAGCAAAACAGGCAGAAGGCATGGAAAAAAGCAGACAAAAATAAGGCAAGAGCAGCAGGAATAGCAGAGTGGAAGGAAAGGAACATGGAAAAGTGCAGGTCTGAGGGGGAAGCTCCTTTGCACTTACAGGGTGAGGTGAGTAAAGTGGTCCGTCTGGATCATACAGAGACATACAGGACAAAGAAATGTAAAGGAAGGAGGAAAAGCAGGATATGGGGAGAGGTAAAGGAGAAGAAGGGATCTGACTAAGGGAGGAAAAAAACAACATCAGAGCAAAGAAAATCAGGGCAGGGGAGGAAAACTGTGTACTGGAGGAGCTGAGAAGGGGAGCGGAGCAGGAGGAAACAAGAATCCAAATGAAGAGAGATAAAAGCAGAACGGTCCCAAAGGAAATGAACTGGGCATTCTGAAATAGTGTCAGACATAAATAAATCAGACAGGAACATTTGGACACTTGGAAAAATGGGAGGAAAAATACAGTGTGATATACAGTAGCAGGAAAAAAGTGGGGTGATGGCAAGGGAAAGGAGGGAAAAGAAACAAAGAGAGAGAAAGAGAGGGAGCGAGCCAGATAGTCCAAGCAGTCCCGACATATTTACATGCACACTTTGAGGTGTTTGCTCTAATGAGCAGTTAGGGCAGCAAAGAAAGTACAGAGTAACACAATCATATCATTTATATGGGCAAGTGGGGATTTTGCGAGCCGGAAGATATATGCACACAATAATTGTGGGTGAAAGTTGGGAGGCTAATAATTACAGCAGTAAATCATAATCCTTTTAATATATTATCAGTTTGATACCTAAGCAATAAATGCATACGCATATGGTTTTTGTGCTTAAGAAGAGGCAGGAAACCTGACTGCTAAAACAAAGGGAAGGGAGAAGCTCAGTTCTCTCTTTCTTTTGAGTGAGAGAGTGTAAAGAAATCCACTCCCTCTCTCCCCCTCTCTGTGATGGCCATCATTACTAGAGCTGGCTGGCAGTTTCACAGCACAGTTATTTTCTAATGGGAATGCACTTACTACAAAACTGAAATTTTCCACAGGAAGATTTTGATTTTGTTATAGAGAAAAATCCTATGAGAAAAATTTGAACCAAGTGTTTCATTTTTGGCGACTTCAACTCAAGCCAGAATTTTTAAAAATCGATATGAGACTTTTTATTACATTACTGTTAGTGTAACCTGGACATTTTCAGTCTGAAACAAAACATCTTTGAAATTTAGCAAACCAGTTTACTCTAAATTTTGCTACAGTCATTGTATCTGTAGCTTTGTAGCTTTTTAGCGGGAAACACACCTATGTGTGTGCACGCATGTGCACATATGCATTTCCTCATATGCAAACAAACAAGTGAATATAATTGGGGGAAATAAAGAGAATAAACAAACATTCAGAGTTTATCCTAATTTTGAGCTGATTGCAAATGAAAGCCATTGTGTAAGCATTCTATCAGGCCATCTGTGTATTTCTTTTTTTCTGATTTGGTGATCTTTTGGCAGGGAAGGAGAAGGGAAGCAATTTAGAGTATGTCTTTAATAAGAAACACCAATCTATGGTCTGAAATATTGAACGGTAGGAAATCTACCGTAACCTTTAGTAAGCAGTTCCAGTGATTAATTGTCTTCTTGTTTAAAAATACACCATTTTCTTCTCATCTGAGGTTGTCCAGTTTCATCTTCCGGCAGTTGGACCTTATCATATCCTTTGTCTGCCAGAGCAAAGAGTGATCTGTGATCAAATTTCTGTTCCCCAAGTACATATTTATAGATTGTGATCAAGTCACCTCTTAATCTTCTCTTTGTCAGATAAACAGAGCAAGCTCCTCAGGTCTTTCACAATAAGACATGTTTCCCAGACCTTTCATCATTCCCGTGGCTTTTCTCTATGAACCCTCTCTAATTCATGCAGCATCCTTCTTTAATTGTGGAAATCATCACTAAGAACAACATCCCACAGTGGTGCCCAAGGCAGATGTAGCCTCCCACTTCCTATTTAGCAGTCTCAGGACCAGTTCTTTGGAGGAGAGCCTCCCCCACCATCTCCTGCTTGACTTACATACAAACTCCCCTTCCGGCCCACCTTCTTTGTGGCCGCATCCATCAAACATGTTTCTTTGGTGCAATAGGAGGTGAGTTGTGGCATTTTACTCCCAACCTTGCTTACCACATGTGAGTGCGGGTCACCCACTCAGGTTTGATTTGTGGGAACTGGATTCCTGCTGGGGGAAAGTAGTTGGGAAGCTGCTCCCCAGTGTGCATCCCAGCCATTGCCACAGGCTCTGAACTACCAACAAATGATCAGTCTGTGAAACCCACCTAAATCTGATTTGACATCAAACACTGCACTGTATGTAGAGAACCCAGTGTGAGCTGCTTTAATCTGCTACTCCCCTCCTGTTTGGCCAAATTATTTCCTAATATAGGTATGACTAGTGATTCCCTGAATCTTACTGAAATCCTACTTAAAAACCCCACTTTTGCTTGAATTCAGCTTCTCAAGTAATCCAGGAGATTTTCTATTCATGTCTGTGTTTACCATTCTGCTGCCTTTTTTTCTCCTGCATGACATTTTAGGATAGCTCTAGAATAGCAGAAGAGCAGCTATCACTTGTTTGAGGACTCCACTCAAAACATCAAGTAAATGGTAAATTTCTACCAGCAATTGCATTTTCAGAACAATCAGTGAGCCAGCATTCACCACTTTCAGTGTGACAAGTCAATTTCTTATCTGTATAACTACGATTTATAATTAAGGAAACTTGTTTTTCTTAATCAGATTTTCATCATGTGCCAAGCTAAATGCCATACAGAGTTCAACGTCCCTTACATCAAATACTATTAACTGTGTTGATGTCCTGGTTTCATCTGGAAAGAGTTAATTTTGTTCCTAGTGATTGCTGTAAAAGGAATGTGAATAATGTGTATTGGTTTAGTTGTTGCTAGGCGATGTTTATACTTTTCAAGGACTCTTTTTCAACTTCCCACAGAAGATGAGGAGCACAGACAGAGCAATGAATGGCCAATGGAATATTCCATACCACAGATGTCACACTCAGTATGTAAATGGGGGCTGTCTGGGGGCGATAAATCCATGATCACTGTTCAGGAGGGTACCAATTTACCAGGTGGTGAGAGTGACTTGTGTCATTATTGTTATTTTCCTTTTCTGTTATTGTTCTAAACTGTCTTTATCTCAAGCCAAGGGGCTTTTTTTTTACCCCCTTTACTTCCCCCCTCCTTTTCTCCCTGCCTTTCTGTGGGAAGAGGGAGAACTACGTGGGTAGCTGTATGGTCCTATCTGCCGGCTGGGGTTAAACCACAATAGTTGACCATAATGGTAAATAAATCTTCTTTTTAAAAAGATATCAAGTTAGTTGCAGAAACACTTATTAAAAAGGTTTTTATTGTTATTATCTCTTGCACAGTTATTAGCAGAGTCCAACATCAACTTTAATTTCTCTAGAAATTAAAGAGAAAGTCAAATGAAATGTATGTTATTGGTATTCTCATCGTATATCTCATCTCATAAGACTGTATCTTTTCAGTCCTCTCAAATTTTTCTAGTGTCAATGCCTTCTGGAAAACCATTGTTTGTAGTCACAGGAGTGTCTTGATTTATTCTTTTCAAACTTGTGGACAGAAGTTATTCAAGCCTCACATTTAACATACCTACTTTAGTAGCTGCCGTTTAAACATTTTCTTGAATTATTGTTGTAATGGAAAATACATCATCACTATTGCAGGATTATATATTTTCAGTTGCTTTTTTTCCAATCAGCACAGAAAGCTATTCTTGTCTTTTCTGTGTTAGTATAAATAATTCCACCATTTCTATCCATTGAGAGAAATGTCACTGACAGGTTTTCTTCCCTAACATACATCAAAAACTTCTTCTTGTCCTTAACTTGTATGATCTCTAACTCTTTTGGGCAAATACCTTTACTGACATTTCTCTTGCTTCCCTTACAAATTTATCACCATTCCTATCTTCTGATTTAGATTAATTTTTGTTGCCTCACTCTTTCTTCCAATTGTTACATGTGGGGTTTTGTACAATAAAACAGCTTTCACTTATGCTATGCCGTTTTGTTTTATAACAAGTATGGCTTTTTAGTAAAATGTTTTAAACAGTTTACAATTGTCAGTCACATTTTTCTGTTTAAATTCTCCCAGTAGATTTGGCTTATAATTGTTTTCAGCTTTACAAAACTGGTCTTTTTAAAGAATCAAGAATGTATATTACTGGTTGGGGTTTTTTATTCTTTTTGCACACAACTATAATCAAGACACGATCTTTTGCACAAAAGCAGACATTTGCTTTAGTTCTGTAATCAATTTCTCTCTATCTGTCATAATTAGATCAGGTGTTTGATAACTTCAGTGCATTTGAAATGCTAACAGAAGAAACAAAAGCTCTGCTCAGTGGTTAAGGGAGGATGCACTCAAGGCTCTGCTCCACGTTTGGCAGAGGAGAAGTTTGGACCCTTGCGGTCCTGGGTGAGTATCCTAACCTCTGAATAATGAGGTTTAACCTACCCTTCTAATAAACCTAGCCTTTGTTTTCCAATTTTATTCTGCCTTAAAAAGTAGAGTTTTAAGTGCTCTGAGATTGTAGTTCATTTTTGTGTTGCATATTCATTTTCTTATTATTCACACCTAGAATAAGAAAAATATTCAGGCTACCTCAAAAAAGATGCTTTAGTTAAGTCACAAAACAAACAAAAAAAATCCACTATTCATATTTGTCTAATTATTACCAACCACTTAATATTCTATTTGAGCAAATTACTTCACCAAATTTTGGTAGCATTTCATGAAACATACGCCTAGTTACTCAACACTGAGGGGTCAGGAATGACTGAACTTGTTGGCTTCATGTCCTTGGACAGCTTTATTTTTTACTTGCTTGGGAGTCTGATTTTCTAGTTTAAAAAGAAGTATATTGTTCCCTTTTTAAAATTGCTTCTTCATAATGACTTTAGTATCCTCCTGGCTATTCAAGCCAACCTCTCCATTAAGATTTCTTTTCCCTTTCCAGTGGGTAAAACATTCAAACTTTACATATTCAAACTTTTAAGAGAAGGTAGACAAACATGGTCAAACCCACCCTTCAGTGTTCAAAGATGGTCCGCTTGCAGCACCTATGTGTCACTTCCCCACCCCTCTCTTCAGGTTGTCTCCCTCTGATTCAGGGATCAAAATTAATGTCCTAGGAAGCCACCTGACAAATTCAGGGCTGTCATCACTGTGCCTTTTCCTTTGAATCCAGGGTAATGAAGCTTAAAAAGAAGCTTAACAGTGATTCAAGACCTCCTTGGTTTCTCTGAGTCCTTGAAGGTCTGTACTTGCCTCTGCTATCTGGTGCCAATCTCTGCTGAACCTCCAGCACACCATTTGTACAGAGGCCCTCTTTCATACACGGTTCTCTTCCTTCCATTGAGCTACATTCACTCTTGACAGCAGGTTTCAGAGATTTTATTACATATGCCTGCCTACACGGCCACAGTTCTTACTTTCAGATGGATAACTTTTACTCGTCATCTGTGGTTTTGTCAGTTCTGGCTTAGTCCTGCAGCACATCCTTCATGTGGGGCTACATTGCAATTTAATTGGAAGCAGGTTGTGGTGCAAAAGGCAATCACACACCTGGTATGCGCATCTCTGCTCTGGGACTCAGGTCGGCTACTTTTGAGTGGCCTGACTGATTTGAATATGATGGTTTGGGGCTGGAAATCCCAGAGCCTCCAGGGAAGGTCATTCCTATGACAAATACTCAGTGATGCATCACTCAGAGATGCAGGCATTAGAAGCACTGATGACTGGATTATGTTCTCTTCAATATAATGGAGAAGGTATAGCCAGCAAGATACTCCCAAAAAGCTTCCTAGGCTTCATAAATCCCTTCCTGCAGTCTGACACCATCTGTATTTATTGACTTTTAGGACATGCTACAAGACCCATGTGTTGGAGCAGCTCTTTGAGGAGCCTTGAGAGGACTGGTTGATGAATGGGGCTCCAGTGTTTATTTACTTCGGTTGGTAGAAGCAGTGAGTCAATTATATTGCATTTTGGTTTTGCAGTTCTAAGCTGGCAGAGTGCTTAGAGCCTATGTAGGAACATATTTTATTTGTTTTAAATATCTGAAAAAAAAATTGAATAAATAAAATGATGCAGTTGGTGTAAGATTTATGATGTCCTGAATTTTCCATGATTTTAAGTGGTTGGTTTTGTACATGACGTGTTAGTCAAGTATGCAGTCCGTTACCAGTCTTGTCTGGCTTTTGAAACAAAAGGTCTTTTGTTGTGGTGAATCATAGAGAAAACTTTGCAGGTCCTATTTTTATGATGACACTTACAAGCAAGAATCCCCACAAAGTCCCATCACCCATCTTGGAGAGGAAGAGTTAGGATTCATATAGCAGATACACTGTTATCTGTCAGCCCCAGAAAGCCCAACACTGAAAAAAAAATAATTGCTGAATAACTTCACAGCTTTTGCCATCATTTTCCACATAAGATATCCGATGCATCTGCATCATTCAGCAATGAACAGACAGAACCATAAAGTCTCTCAACACCATTCATCCAGTTACATGCCCCATTAATTTTTCAATCAGATTAATTAACAACAAACTGATTGCCTCCCAAGCCAAGTTCAGAATTGACAACTCTCTTTGTCATGGTAATGTTGACAGCAGATTTATGAAAAATACTCTTATTTAATAAAATAAAACTGTATGGGTACTAGAACACATCATTTATGGTGGTTGTACAGATGTGTGAGCATTAACATCTTCAAAGCAGATACTCACTTTAGCCAAATCCTCGCTTAAGTGTCCCAATAAAATATATCCCGAAGTCACTGGAAGCCTGTCTGTTGGCTTCAGTGGGCATTGCAGTAGCCTCTAAAAAGTTTTCAAGGCTCAACAGATGAGCTTTTAGAGGCTTTTCTGACTGCAAGGGTAAGCTTTCCTTAAAATAAATTTTGATGTCAGGAAGGCTCCCTAACACATTACCAACAGGGCCATGAAATGGTTGGCTGATCACAAATCCTTCCACACCAAACAGAAACTTTCTAATACATTGGAAAGCCACAGCTAGGTCTAGGAAATTCTTATGTAAAGCAATTTATGGTAAATATGGAAATTAATAGATTAGAAATGTGTTGGGTGAGTTATTAACCGAGGTAATCCAGGCCTCCTTACCCATGTGCCACCATATGCTCCACTTTCTTCCTTAAGCTTATCCTAATGTGTTTTCCTTAAGGCTCTTTTCCACTTCCTTAGTTCATGAAATAAAGTAACATTAGCTCGTCTCAGTGTTAACAGATGTTGTGAGGAATTATTTTAAAGTCATTCATATCCTGTATCTCTCCATATCTTTTAGCTCAATTGCAGCAGATTTTAGGAGAATTACACCACACCCCCGCTATCATTAAATAAGCCCAGCATCAAAATCACTGCACTCAGAGTATTTTTGTACATTTCAGAAGTCTTCTCACATCCCTTCTTCTTTGGGCTGGCAGAGATCCATTTTGGGACACAGCTGTGCATTAAAGGGACTTTAGAAAATCAGAGAGGGGTGAAACCTCAGGGTAGAGAAAGGCCATTGGATTTGCCAATCCCTGTCTTACAGACACAGTAACAAATCTGAAGTTTCAGGATCAGACCAGGAGGTTCTAGTAGATGCTGATAAAGTATTATTATAATTATTATTATTGTTGTTGTTGTTATTGTTATTATTATTCACTGCTTTTTAGTAGTATTCCTGCCCACATACAGCTTTCTTAGAAGAGAAATTGCAATCGAAGTCCAGTGGAGAAGAATGAACATGTAATGGGATAGTTTAAGAAGTGCAGTTCCGTAAATTCAAGTCAGCACACAAAATGTTAGCTATCCACTGAAGCCAACAGCAACATTAAGGAGCTACATGGATTGTGAAGTGGCCTGAGCAGCCGTGTGTAACACAGATGCCTCAGAGAAGGGCCTTGGCTGGGGCACAGGACCATTGCCACCAGGCTGCTACCATCAGGTTTCTTTGGTGTGGAAACCAGGCTGGGAAGGAGGAGATGCTAGCATGAACACTGCTGCACAACGTGGCTCAGGCTGCAGTTCCAGGCATTGGGGATCATGTACAGGTGCCTCTGTTTTGATGTAGTTTTTCTATCTTAATGACCTTGGAAAAAACAGAGCTGGGATTTTGTCTCAGACCCACAGTTTTCAGTGCAAAGCCCTCGAATTGTGTCTTCACCATCATCAGGGAGGGACAAAACCACTCTATTCCTTGTTTATAAAGTTGTCTGCGCTATGTTAAATTTGCAAAGCCATATGTAACCCCACAATTACAGAAATGCTTAATGGAAATGGGTTTACTTAACTATTTTTATTGTTTGTTCTTGATTTGGAAGCAATTCCATACAGTGGCTGGCACTCACACATCTCACTATATTCAGAGAAAGCCTACACTGAAACAGGCCTGGGTACAGATCATACTTTCCTCTGACTTAGACTCCCTGCAACTCCTCCAACATGAACAGGACCAAGCAGATTCATGTCAGGGCAGAATTTGGCCCACTGATGTCAGCCATTTGAATACACGTACAATATGCTGTAAAACAAAGTATTTATGAAGACTGGGCTGTGAATGCAAAGAGACAGGGCTGAATCATATTCTCATCATGAATGAGTGATGACACCCTTTTATCCAAACAAAAGAACTAATGTCTACTGGAAGGACGGCCTGGGGCAGGATTGCTTTAGGAGAACAAAGGCACTTGGTTTGTTGTAGCACATGCGGTAAGAGTGCCGACAGATCAAGCAAAAAACACAGCTTAGCTAAAGAAGGACATTTAGATCTACCCCGTGGATGGGACCAGGGGTCTGGCATTTACAGATTACACATTGGTTACTGAAATAGAAACCAGTGACAAAAGTTTGATAACAATGGCAAGAGGGGAAGGGGGGGAAAGGAACATGAAATGTGCGGTTCTTACATGCAGCCATGGATGCAGAATCATGGTTCATGCTTGACTTAAAGGCCTAAAAGATAAGCAAGGAAGCAGTACCTGGTCTGATGGCTGAGTGGGGAAGAGGGACACCTTACCGCAGCAAGCCTTTACACTTCGTTTTATATGATGATGTCTCCATCAACACTTCAGCTGAAGAAAGCTCTGGCAGGAAGGAGCAGCCATTAGGGCAGCCTTTAGTTCAGAAGGAAATTACACACACACAAAAAAAAAATTGTGATTTACATGTCTGTGAGCACCAAGTAGGCAGGGTATTTCCTGAGAAACTCATTCACCCAGATACAACTCAGTGGCCTATGCCCCCTGGGCTGCACCACTGTCCCCCTTGGTCTCGCTGTCACTCTGCTTTGGCTCTAGCAGCCCCTGTGAGAGGAGCAGCAGGAACAGAGCAGGCACCTCTCCTGAGCAAGAGATTCATCCTTCAGACCATGAAGCATGTCTAGTTTCTCTGGCTGCTGAGGAGCATCACAATATCACATCACCCTGGGAACATTTCGGTGCCCACCTCCACAGCCACACAGGAATACCACTGGCTCCAGAGCATGACCTACTTCCACCTTGGCAAGGAGGGTGTCCTGAAGGTATAGTCAAGACCTTGGCTTGAGTTTTGGGCCAACAAAGGCCATTTCTTTTGATGGAAAATTATACAGGGTCCTGGAGCCTGTTGGGCTGGCAAGCTGTCCCCAGCCATTTTGTGCCCAGCCTTGTGACTGCACACTTGTTCCTTATGAGCACTTGTTCATGGGATGAGGGCCCCCAAACACACGCCCCAGGCATGCAGCACTCGTATGATTTATATGTACGTTTTATACCACGTATGGGATACATATATGTAATGTAGCCATGGCCCTGCCCTCCCCAGATGACAACATCTCAGTGAAAACATCACGGCATCACTGATGCCAAAACACAAACATCATAAAACAATCATCACGTTATTGGGGCCATAAACATCACAACATCAACCCAGGCCCTAACAGGCTTAATTCATTCCTTTAGGCAGTGCTCCAGGAAAAATGACAGGAAAAAAAAAAAAAGGAAAACTAAAAAGAAAGGGGAAAAAAGCAGGGTGGGTGGGTGGCACATGCAGGTGGGGAGTGTGGGCACCTAAACATCCCCTTTCCCCCGGTGTCCCCAGGACATATCTGCACTTTATTAAAACTGTCTCTTCTCATCCCAGATCCATGCATCTCAAATCAGGATAAACTCCTGTAACCACATTAGTCAATCCAGACAGATTCGTCCATTACTTAATGCATTACTCAGATTTCAGTAACAGAAGGTATGTGATCTAGAGTCAAGTTCTGTTATGCTTGGAAGAAAATAAAAACACTAAAAAAGGCTCTTGTTAACTGCACCTGTGAGACAAGATTCACTGATTTTGGGAGTGATGGCTAAATGTTTTCTAGCAAGTAATTAAAAAAGTATGTGTCTCCTTTACATTAACAGCTTTGTTCTGACGATCATGTCAAAGGCCTAATTGACTAGCAACAAGCTATCTCTGTCAACAGAAAGCAAAAGAACTTTTTCTTCATTGCTGTTTCAGCAACTGGGTTTCGTCCTGTGCAGTTATTCCTACAGTAGCAGGGCAGCATAGAGAATCTATGGCTGTTCATTAGGAAAACAAAACAGTCAGGGGAAAAGAAACAGGTTGCCAAAGTTAAAGCAAGGAAATCATGCCCACTATGTCATAGTCAAATTTGTTACGCTAGAGTTAGGGAAAAAAAAAAAAAAAAGAAAGACAGAAAAGAAAAAAAGAAAATCTATAGCTGGGTGTTTTGATTTAATCTCAAATATATTTGTAAGAGTTTCTGTGGGCAGGAGCTTAATCTGTTTTTTTGCCAAGAAACATCTCCCAAAGGTTGCAAGTGAATTGGAAACAAAGAAAATGCATTTTAAAAGGTAATAAACCTCCACTGCTCCTCACCCACTCTTGGTTTGAGACCCAGTTGGGGTATTAGTGAATCCCTTGAGTTGTCATCTGTGGTTCTCTGCAGCATGCTTGTTGGCTGCTCCCTGTGGCCCCTTTGGCTGGAGATGGCCCTGCTGGAGGATAGAAAACTGTTTGCTGTTTTGCTGTTGCAGCTCAGAAAGGCTCCCTGACTTCTTATGTCACGTCACCCAGGACAGAGCTAGATTCATGTTGACAAGTATGATAATGCCAGTACTGCCATACCAGTTCCTTCCTCTGGCTTCCCACTCCCTCCTCCTCCTCCTCTCCAACCCAACAGAGTGGCAGCCCCAGGGTGATCTGTGCAGATGTAAGGAATGAGATGCCTTGGGGACTGGGGTAAGGACTTCAGGGGGCTCATGCACAGCAAGAGTAGTTTTCCAGGTCCTCCCTCAGCACTTTGGCCCACCAGTGCAGTGCTGCTCTCGTCCACGAGGCTGCTTAGAGAGAATATGATAAAAGCTAAATCTGATCTAGAGGTCCTCTGAGTTCCACCAGTACTAACATGTTCCTACTCCTCTGCACCATCTTGGTAGCTCCTGTAGTCACCCTGCTTGATCTACCCTGATCTGGTCCACTTGTGGAGACTGAATATTTTGCTTGCTGCAGGCTCAAGACAGTCCTTTGGGTTGGTCCACATTATTGATGTTCAGGATGGAGGACATCAAAGATCACATGATTTAAATCAGAGAAGATGATCAACACTGGTAGCAAGAAGTGACCTGAAGGTCAAACAACCACACTGCAGCCCCCCAGCACAACAAAAACTAGGACCGCATCCCCATCGTTGATCATGGCTATCTGCTTCTCTGCAGTGTGTTTGCAGGCTTGAGGCAGAGGAACTCAACATGACCATACCCTGTTCTCCTGGATGCTGACCTCCTCCCAGTACTGCCCATGAGCAGGAGGCTTCACCAAACCCTGCATACGGCCCACTGACATTTGCTGTTGGGATGATACATGCCACTCAGACCCTGTAAAGGGGACCCTTCAAGGCTGACTGTATATGTCAGTGTAGACATATTGGGAGAGTGTTTGGGAGGAAAGCCAGAAGGTGAGTTTGTGGGACTTTGTATCCACAGTCTTGTCGATGTGTGTGTTGAAATCTCCCAGGATGACAAGTCAGGGTATTTCATCACCATTGTCAACAAGGTATCAGTGAACTCCTTTATGAACCCTTTAGTCTGTAGAGGTCTGTAAATGAGCATAAAACTCTGTGTTAGCTTTGGCTCAGGTTTCTATTGTCAGATGAATGAATTCAAACCTTACTCTCAGCCTCCATTAGGGCTGCCAAATCCCACCCAGAGGAACTATCCGGGGCAGTAAACTGCTTTATCAAACCTCTGTGCCCCTGCACATAGCCAAATCATTTGCCAAGTGCTGTGGATGATCTCCTTGCTTTACAGAAAAGACCATGTATATCCAGGGAGGTTCACAAACAGCACAGATCCTTTCTGACCCTCTTCACCGAGTGACAGGCAGACCTCCACCCTGGAGGACAGTATATTCACTCATCAAGGGCTATCAAACACTCCCATGACCGTCATCAAATTGCATTTGTTAGGGCTTCAGCAGCTCACCTGCAGAAACCTGGAAATATTGGGTTTTCCCCCTCAGTGTGCATCTGGATGCATGTTTTCTGACTGGTTGGTTTCTTCCATACCTTGCTCTGAAGTTTGGCCACAGCTGAAGACTCAGTGCTGAAGTGGGTAGCAAGGGTGCAGAGATGGCACAGAAATTGGTCTCTTCTCTTTTCTTTTTTTGGGGGTTTTGGGTTTTTTTAGTGAGATGTGCCTTTTTTACATGTCCTGAGATAACAGAAGTCAATCCAAACCTAACTTTTAAAACTCCTTTGTTAGCCAGGAGAAACCACTGGTCCCTGTGGTGGCCTGGCAGCACTTTCCTGAGACCCATTCAGCCTGTATTTCCATCTTGCCTAGGTCTGACCAAGGATAGTTTTACATCCTACCCAGATGAGTATGTGGTCCCCTAGACAATGAAGCCAAGAGTAAGAACATGAGTGCCAGCAGCATCAACAGCTCGACAGGAGATCAGACAACCAGGAGAACCCCTGGCTAAATGAGGAAGAGAGCGACCATGGTGCTAAGCAAAGGAAAGTGCCCTTTTTGCATGCTTATACCATGGGTTATATGTAAAAATAGCCGCTAGTCAGCAGCAGTGTGTTGCTCACATGTATGGGCAGTATGAGGACAAGTTTATTACCAAGTCCCCTTGCTCCTATTAGTCCCTCGCCTTTGATTTTATGTGGGTTATCCAAGGATGAAGGTTATCTGAGGATTTATTTTCAGCAACAGATATTTTTAAAGGACTGGAGGTTATCTGAGGTTTAGCTTGAAAATAACAGTACTTTGGAGAGTTTGCAGCCCCGCCTAGTATCGTTTAGTTGAAGATATGCCCACATGCACAACCAGTCAATTCACTCTGGTAATTTAACAGCGTTGTTGAATTCCTTACTGATGCAATGGTTTCACTTGCTAACTTTTATAAATAACACTTTCTAAAAATCTGTGTTTATCCAGGACATCCTGGCTAACAGTGTTTTGGCACAGGTTACTCGTTCCTTCAACATTTTGTAGCAAGACCTCAGCAAAGCAATCCACACAGACATGAAGCTGTCAGCCCATACAAAGCTCCAGCTCAAAACACCAAGAAAAACCTTCCCCAATAGCATTAATTTTCAGACTATATTAAACCCCTTCTTCACCTTCAGCTCTGTCCTCCTGAAGGATTCAAGTGCACAGTCTCGGGTTTCATCCTTGAGGCACCCAGTGATCAGAGGCTGTGACATCTGAAAGTTCACCTAAAGCTGTAGGAAGAAGGGTGGTTGACAAGTGCACTCCTGACATACTAACACAACAGAGTAAGTTAAAACTACTCACAACAGGGCATAAACCCATCTGGGTCTGCAACAGACTTCCAAAAAACTAAGGGGCTTGATAAATCACTCCCAGAAGCTCCATAAGTGAGTACCCACTTGTTTGGCTCCTTTTTGGTAATAAAACCCCAAAGCAATGTTGATGAAGGAAACAGAAACTGGCAAAACTTTGACCCTATCTGAGAGACTGTCATCATACCTGCTGTTCTCAATATCCCTGAGGAGAGGATGGGGGAGCCACTTGTGACAGGGGTAGTCACTTTGTCCAACACTAGCTGGATGGAGCTGGGACACTGTGGTCATGACAGTGAGCTGTGTCCCCAGCAAGTTTTACACCACTGCCCAGCGGAATGTCCCTGGCCATGGGGTAAGCTTGAAGGAGTTTCTCCTGCAAAGTTTCAGGCATCCTCCAAAACCATAAAAGCAGCCACAAAACAGGACCCTGTGTCCCATTACTTCCACCTAAGCAAACATCGGCATCTCGCCCTTTCTACTGAAACCCATGTTTGCTTTTGTTTTAATTGAGCTGCTGAGGAGAGGACACCGATGTGGCTAGAAATAGCATATTCAGGGGTCAAGAATTCAATCTGTTCTAGAGAGGCCTACCACTGGTGCTCTTGGCAGGGCTCACACGGGGCTGCCGTCAGCCAGTCCCCAGGAAGCACTCTCGCTCACGGAGCAAGAGCCGTGTGAGTGGCCAACATTTAGGCTTGGCTGCTGGACCAGAAAAAGGTTTTAAAAACTTCAGCTCAGATCAACTTAAAATCATTTTCCCAAGGCACAAAGGGATGGGGAGGCAGAGGGACAGAAAAGACAGAGAAGAGTCCTTCATTTCTGTTTCATATCTTACTGTTTCATTTTCAGTCACTGGGATGAAACGTAGAGGGAACAAAAGGCCAGGTGGGTTCTATCCCTTCCCTATCCCATAGCCCAGTGGTCAAGTAGTCCAGGATATGCATAATCCAATTTCACTTCCTTTTCCCCTTTTTCTGAAGGCATTTGATCCCCATCTCCCCCATACATTTCACAAGAGTGTTTCAGAAACATTCCTCAGGGCTTTCTGGGCATGACCCATCTGTCAAAGCCGGCTGGTCCCCAGGATAGACCAAAAGAGTCTATTTCCAGTGCATACAATGGTGGATAGGCTCATTAGGACTGGTGATGTGGGTTCAGAGCCACTCAGGAAGAACTGCAAACCATACCTGGCTGTCTCACACTTTTGGCACATGGCCTATTCCCTTTGTGATTGTGTCCGTGTGTTAGAACATCACCACAAGTTTCAGGAGTGACCCCTTGCACACACAGCTTCAAGCTCATGGATTCGTGATTCACTCAAGGATGACCACAGTCACATGAATGGAGTGTCTTGTTTCATCTTGTTTTTTTTAAAACTTCAACTACAACTGGAGTACTACAACGCTCCATCCCAAAGCCCCAGGCTTTGGCCCAGTGCTCCATATGCCTGAAATCTCATGACCGTGTTTAGTATAAGGCTGATTGAAGCCTGAGTAGACTGTGAGATGTTAAGGCTTGCTGTAGCCCAGCTCCACAGGGTACTGAGAGGCATCATGTAATCAGAAATAGCATTTCAGGGGTTGCTGTGTATGATGCTGGCATTGAGCAAGCCCTTGTATTGTCTCTCCAAAGGAGAGATATTAAAGCATTTGGAAGAAAAAGGCCTAACAAACGGTCTTTCCAGAAGCAAGAAGAAGAAAAACAATGAAGACAGCAAAGCATCCTGCTGAAGGCACCAGTATATGAAAGGGCAACATCTGCATTTTCCTTTAGCCCATGAAAAGATGAGTGCAAAATGCGCTGTGAGGGAATTATCAGCATCAAGAGAAGGCAGACAAATAGCCAGATTTCCCTTCAGAAAGGGTGCCATGGAGCCAAGTTCAGTGTTCAACATCCCCATGCCCTGGGCAGCAACCAGAAGCCCTTAAACCTTAACGTTGGTTGAGGCACAGAAATGGCTTGCCTAAGTTGCAAAAATAGATCAGGCTCCACGGGATTCCCCGTTCTCCTATGCAGTTTGTGTCCATCTGTGTTGTTACCGATAGCAATCATTATCTCGTCCAAGAGAAAATGAGCAGTGTTTGAAAAGAAAAGGCAAAACAACAGCAGGCTTTGCCAAATCAAAGAGGGCTCACCAACAAGTTGATGGTTATTTTTCAATAAGGGTTTATTTTTACTGAAAGGTGGTAAAGCGTGTGTCATTGTGAAGTGCCATACATGTAAACGTCACTTATAAACACTGGCATCCATATGGTACATTACCTTTGTTCCCGTGGCAATTTTGTTCAAGAGAAAAATGTGTATCACTAACTCAGTATGTTTTCTTAGAGTGTAATGCTTATATTAGCATAACAGTGTCTTACAGCATTACTACAGCTAAGCTTGTGTCAGCATTTCCATTACAACCAACTCTCTTCACGACTGTTTGGATGAAGCAGGATGTGTAAAGGACTGTTGAGGGGCTGAGTTTCAGTCTTAATTTTGAAAGCATTTGTTTTTGTTAAATCAAAAGATGGCCAGGCTTCTTGGCCTCATGTTTAATCCATCATGACTTAAATCCTATTCTGGGCAGTGGTGGTTTTTGTGGATGGGATTATAGCTATCTTCTTATAACCAGGAAAAAAATCTTGCCAAAAAACATGATTTTAGCATGAGTTTTGCAGTATGCATTGCTGTTCCTAAAGACCCAACTCTTGGCTTTTGTGCACTTCTGAAAAACTCCTATTTAACTTTTGTTTGTTTGTTTGTTGCTGTATTAAAAAAACAACAAAAAACCCCACAATTTCTGAGAGAATCCAAGACACAAGAACTTTAAAGATTCTCATACCCCAAGTCAAATATAAGAACTGCCAAAAGTATTCATTTTAAATAATATTTTCAGCCTATAACTTTTCATGGTTATAGGCTGAATATATATATATATTCAGCTTATATATCTATTATAAGATATATATATAAATATTATCTTTTTATATATATTCAGGCTTACATATAAATAAATATATTTAACTATATATTTTCAGCCTTATAACCTTCAAAGGTTATAGACCCGTGGCAAGATTCATGACATTCAACAAAATAAACTGACAGTGTTAATAGTGTACTTAACAAGCAGAAAACTCAGAAAACCCTCCAGTCCAACCCACATAACAACTGTAATTTAATTAGGGATTCTGGCTTGCAATATGATTACAAGTTACAGAAAGGACAGAAGCTACATCCTTGGCAGACCAGGGTTTTTGCTGGGTTTGAGTACTATCCACATTTTTAGCAAAGAGGCAGCCCAGTGCTAGGAGTGTTTATGGATAGACAGCTCAGGCAACTAGAAGTCACTGGAGGATAAGAGGGTGGTTATGATTATGTAGAGGAGTTGCAGATATGAATCAGAAGAGAAATTTCCACATAAATTAAACAGTTCTGACTCAACCTATCACAACTAGAGGGATTTTGGAATATGAGGGTTTACATAATTTGAGGAATATTTTTCAAGGTAAAGCTCTAGAGGCAAAAAGAATGGGGACAGTAAAATTCACATATAATCACTATTGATGGTGTCTGATGAGCGTAAATATTTCTCTAATAGAGGATAATGTGCTAGATGTCTAGATGTAACATGTATGAAGAGCTACTTTACTCTAAGAAAGCCTTCATCTAATATCAGAGAGGAATTCATGCATCTTTAATAGTATATCAAATGATAGCCTCATATATCCTTTAAAAAGAGGAGATACATATTGGAACATACCCGTAGGTGTCATTTCTCCCCTCCTTGAGGATTTTCCCTTGGGGTAGGGGAATAAATGAATGATTTTTCTGTTAGAAAAAGAGTGGGGGGAAAAAGACATTATTTGAGAGCGAATGGGCAGAAAACAAACAAACCCAACTTGACTGCAATTAGCAGATCTGGAGAAGTAACCATAAAACCTACATTATGTTCATAACACGTGTCACTGCAAAGATACACAACTCTCCTGATAGACCACAAGAGGTTTGTTGTGCTGCAAAATCAAATAATGTTACGGACCAAGGAGGTGCAAAAGCACCTGTCCCCTGCCAGGGACTTGCAAAGAGAGGAGAAAGCCAGCCCTCCTTTCCTCCCGGGACCTTCTGCTTCTCAGGCCAGGGCACTAGCACAAAAGGATGGGCAAACTCTCATCCCTCAGCTCCAGAGGAAAAAGTACTTGCTACCTCCATACCAGAAGGGGAATTGGAGGTGTGGAGTTAAAGGTGTTGAACACGCCGTTGAGAGCCAGGTGCTGGAGCTGGGAGGTGGCTGGAAATGCTCACAAACACCCATTCGCCCTCTGTTTCCTCTTCCCTCTTTCCAGCCTCAGCACATCGGTCTTTCTGGGCCGGTTTTCAGAGGTGCCTGTGGATTGAAGGGGCAGCCTAAGCACCTGACTTCAGCAGTCTGGATTGCCCAGCTGGGGTAGTGCAGCTCCCGAGCTATACGCCAAAAAGCAAGTCTGGCTCTCGCCGTGCTCCCTCGCAGGGAAAGGGAAGGCATGGCTTCAAAATAAAGGGCTTGGAAAGCACAGACTGATTCTCAGCACCCAGTCACGTCTGCAGCACCTTTGCAACTTGCTTTTTCCCCTTTAACAACACCATTTCTTCAAAACCCCTGTTCTTTTTCCACTCCTGGGTTGCTTCGTGGCTGTGAATCTCTCTCTGAACTGAAAATCATGCACATTGCAGTCTTCTGGGTTGCAGCGGCTTTGACATGCCAAGCATTTTCATGCACATTAATAAAGCAAAGACTGAGAACTGGCATAGCTCTCTCTTAGTTCAGTTTGGGCTTTTAATATTCATTCTGTGGATGCAAGCCTTACTGTCAGGGCTACTCTTTATTAGATGGAAAGAAGCTCCTCTATTCTTATAATGGGTTTCATTGAAAAGCAAAGCCACTTCTCTGCATTTATTTAAGTGCAGAGCTAGAATAGAGACCAGCATGATGAATTTTAAACAGAGTTCACATCTGGTCCAGAAACCACAATCAATTTATTGCTGTATCTGAAACATTTTCAGCATCTGTCATATAATATATTTTCACACGTTTCTAACAAGACATTTTCTTGGACGTAACATAGACAGGTATATCTGTCAGTTCAATTTCATGCAAACGAAACAGAAGAATTTTTGGCATGGTTTATTATACTGTCTTTGGAGCAGTGTAACTATCATGTGAAAAGGGTATTATTTAAGGATGCCAGAAGCTCAGCAAATTCTTCCAAAACGTGGAACTACTGACTACACAGCAGATTTTATTTTTTTTTTAATCTATACCTTCCTTTTTTCCATTTTGATAGAATCCATTATCCAATGTATTTGAGAGAGGTGCGTACCTCAATATTATAAAACCTGTCTTAGCCCATTCTGGGAACTCTCACGTTTTATGTCAAAGTGGAATCTTCCACTCATGATGGCCATTTAATCACAACTTTATTCAAAGTTTTATTAAAAATTAAATGGCAGTACAAATCATATTAAAATCCTTAAGAGCTTCACGTTTTCACCCAAACCTCTCATGGGCTTTCCCACACAGAACCACAGATGTATCAAATAGCTTGACAGCACTGCAGCCCTATAAATAGGCACGCCAACTTGCCCCCATATTGGCCCCAGTACAACCATTTACCACCTCATTTTTGGCTACATAAACTGCCTCTAAGCACTTTCTCATTTGAAAACCCTGGGGTTCCTGTAAGAGCACTGCATCAGCACACAAAATCCTGCACTCCTCACCCTTCCCCCTGTGCTCGTATAAGATCATGCACAGCCATTACTTCTCTGATGAGACAAATAAAAGGCAGTCAGGGGTCCGGAATGAGTATCATGTCCTGATGATGGTTCACTTGGTTTGTTCACTCCTTTTTTATCTCAGTCAAATTGGGAGAAGATGAAGTTTGTCAGGGCATAGTGGGGTGCATCCACAAGCAAGCAAACCTGTGCTTTTGTTATAAGCAGGCTCCAGAAGTGGGGAATCAGATGGCCCTGCTACATAGCAGTCCCCCGCCATGGGAGGAAGACCCTGAGATGATTAAACATCTGTTCCTATTAAATTAATATATGCCATAATTAAGGGTGACATTTAGGTCCTCAAGCCAAGAAGGAAGACCACGCTTGACTATGAGGAATAGCTAAAACAGGTCCCTGCCTGGCACAGAGATTTTGGTCTTTTGTAATTTTCTTAGATATTGGTTATAAAACTGAGCAAACTAACCTGTGGCTGCAGAAAACCTGCAGGTGAAATTGCAGGAGGAGGGGGAGGTTTGTAAGCAGTGACTGTCCAAGTCTCTTTGCGCCATGGGGGAGGGATCTGCATGGAAGCCATAGTGCCACGGGGCTTGGTGGCACCATACAACAGGACACCATGGTCTGAAGGGTCACAGCTGAGTGACTGAACTGAGTGTGGGGTTTGGTGATCCCATCCCAGTATTTGCTTTTTTTCTCAGCTTTGCTGTGGAGGTTTTTTCCTATCACTGGACAAAGGGGAGTTCTGTGAGGAGGAGGGCAGTAGAAGGCAGCACCTTCCTCTGCACCTCCATGCATCCCATGCCTCAGGGATGCTAAAAACCTTGTTTTCCCAAGCCAAAATTAATGTGGGACTAGACAGTGCAAAGTCCAAGGCAGAGGGAGGTGGGTGCTTGTTTGCTGGGCTATGGTGCTCTCAGGCTGGTTGCCATTTCTGAATTTCTTTGCTCTCTGAGCTCTAGAAAAGGCTTGAGTCAAATATGGAGCCTGAAGAAAATGCCAATTTCATTTCTACTGCTTTTTAGTTTGTAATATATGTTTTTCTGACATTCTGGATAAGCCTCTAACAGTTTGAAATTTTGCTCTTATGAAGCTGAGGTATTTATCTTATTTAAAGACACTGTGCTCTAACCAAACTTAGGAGCTTGATTCATACTATCACTCTTGTTTTATTTTTCTCTGCTATTAATCCAGGTTTTCACAAGCAGATTCTCTCAAGACATTTTATGTGGGCTTGGTTCCACAGTGAAAATAAATATATTTCCAGTGAATTTGCCACATGAAGCTTGCCAGTTCCTTTGAATAAGTTTAACCATTTAACTACTAAACAGCATAGCAGGTATATGATGCTGAGCAACTCCATGTCCCATATATGTCTAATTAAAGATATGTTTCCAATTAAAGTGCTGGTATCTTAGCGAGATCTTCTTCTTCTTCAAAGGAGCCCATAAAAGTTACAATGGCATAAGAGAGCAAAGGGTTAAAGAGGTATACCTCACACCATGGCTGCTGCTGAATTAACAAGAAAGAAAAGGAATTTCTTCATGGGAGAAATTAGGTGATACCTGACATTTACTTAGAATCGAGCTTTTCCAATATATATTTCTAATTATTTTACCCTGAAAAAGAGGGCACTCGACTTCACCTGTGGCTTTGAAGGGCTCTAAGGTCCCCATTTAATAGCAATGCTTTAAAATAACTGCATGTTGGCTTTTAGTACCAAGTTATTCAATAAAGTGCAGAACTGACGGGTTACAGAAAATCACCTGTGGAAAGAGGAGATTTTTATCTTTCTCAAAACACTGTGATATGTGTTGCCAAGATTTATAACTTCCCTCGAAGCTGGAAACCCAACTTTCTCCAAAGGCACGGAGAAGTCAATGACTGCTCTGCAACGAGAAAGCCAAATTTGTAGAAGAAAACAGGCTCTTGAGGAAGTGGAACACTTACATCTATTTACACATCTGCAGCCGTTTGGGACAACTGACATTCGAAAAAGAAAATTCTCACATCTTTCTCCCACTTCAGCCATAAATAGCCAAGACAAGGTCCTCACCTGTCTTAAATTTTGCTGGCGTGCTGTAAAGAAGTCAGAGGCAGACAGGGACTGACTTGAGAGGCAGATGGAGACAGGGGCTGCAGATGGATGGGGTGGGGTGGCAGGAGACAGCTGAAGGGGTTAGCACATCACCTGGCGCATCCCGTGGGCAAGTGTCAGGTGAGGGGGGCACCGAGCGTGAAATCTTGGCACACCGGTGGTGAGCATCTCTCGCGATCAGGCTGTGATTTAAAAGACAAGCCTGAGCCTGTGGCATAAAGGCAGATAGACGGTGCCAGGCCATATCAGATTAGAAGCCGTGCAGCCGTGTTTCGGGTTACAAGTATTTCGAATCAAAATGCAACGATCGATTTTCCCCTCTCTCCGTCTGTGCAGTTCTGCGAAATGTTTTTACTGTCTCAGCTTTAAATATTGATGCTGAACATATGTACAGTATGACAATCCGCAGGCATTTTGTGCTTTAATTCTGCAGGGATAACTCAGCTGTCTCCAATACCATGCATGCTGCACGAGAGGGAGTTTAGTGTTAACAAACCTGGGACCCCTGTATTTCTGCAGTTTTTCTTCAGATCGCCGTTCGATACACATTACGCTTGTTTCCGGGGGCTGCACGACATCTTGAAATCATAGGAAACGTATGTGTGTACCCAATTTGTGTGTGATGAGCCAAGTTTGTGAGTTAAAGCAAGATCATTTGGACACCTTTCCAAAGAAGAATGTGGCCCATACGTTCTCGCTCTCAAAATGTGGCATCATCTACCAGAGCCAGAATTATGAATGAAGGCGAGAGGCAAAACCTCATTGTATGGCCTTCACCAGAAAGCTCCCTAAAATTGCTTCCACCACAGCTTGTAACCAAAAGGCAAATCAACCCCTGCATCTGAAACACCCACTCATCAACCTCAAGTAGGTCTACCCACTTTTTCTACCCCAACCGCCTGGGGTTTTTTTGTTTATTTTTTTGTTTATAAGACTGGGATTGGTCCCAGTGGGTATTGCCCCTACATCTAACACCCAAGAGAGGATCTCCTGAGGCTGCCTCAGGCTGTAGATCTCAAAAGGCTCAAAGGGAAGGAAGGACTTCTTTTGACCGCATACAGCTCTGCCTGATTTCCCACAACTGTTCAACAAATGCTCTCCCTTTGTAGGAAAGGTTTGGCTAAGTCACCACTGAAGACGTTCATGTCCGGCCGAAACACAACGCAGACTGTTTTTTTGCACGCTTGCAGCATCAGGACTCAGACTCATGAAAAAAATTCTTTGGGGTTGACCAAAACCAAGTAATTTTCAGTGTCCCCACCCAAAACAGAGCACTTCAAAACTTCAATCCAACAAAAGGTTTATTTCAAACAAAAGTAAATACAAAGCCTTTTGTTTTCCTGGGGAGTGGAGAAAGGAAAGGGAAGTGCTTTATTATTTTTTAATTAAGGTTAGGTCAGCTCTAAAAATAGAAATCACACAACAAATGAAAGGATTTTTTTTCAAATATTGAATCAAAATGCTTCCATTGTTTTTCTTCTTTCCCTCTCAGAAAGTTTTAATGACTTAAAAGTGCACGTTCAGCAGGAAAAAAAGGCACAAAATTTCATCCAGATCAACTCTTGAAATGTTGCTTTCAAAAAAAAAGTCCTTCGCTGAGCTGTCACTCAATCTGCAGCCTATAGATGACTGGGATCAGCACCACAGTTGGGAGTAGTCTGCAAAACCATTGCAGAAGAGCGTGCTTCCAAAGCAAAATAGTCACAATTTTGCATGTAACCAGTGGGTGCACAAGTGTTTGCCAAGAGACAAAGGTCAGAGATGGCTCCCTACTGCTGCCAGTTCCCATAAGGATCATCCTCTGGATCCCCAGTTCTTCTGATTTATTTTTATTATGATTTCTCCTTATTAAAATTATAGGTTTTGGTAAAGCAGCATCATATTGTGTATCTAAATATTCGATCCTTTATCTTATTCTCCCTCTTCCTCTTCCAACTGGCAAACTCCTGTGGGACACAAGATGGCAGTAGGTTTTTTGGTTTTCCCCTTGTTTTTTCCAAAGGGTGAGGTGGTTGCTAGACTGAAGGAGGCTGCTCTACTGCATTAACTTGGAATTAATGGCGTGAACATACCTGGCAATTATCCAGTAACGAGCAGAGAACAGAAATAAAGAGAAGGCCTGTTTCTCCTCACTTACTCTGATCTGTGCATGGGCATAATGGTGCATGTCACCCAATGCATCTGGCAAATCTCATCACAGTGTCAGGCAATATCTATATCCACCTCTGCTCTGCTCGGACGTTGACATCTGCATTTAGAAGAGATGAATCCCACCCATAGACACCTCTGATGGGGAATGCAGAAGTGTTCAGTGTGTGTGCCCCATTTGCAAACAGTTCATATATTTTACCCAATAATCATGTAATGCCAAAGGAGTAAGTCATCTTAGAGCCCTGCACCTCCAGTTGAGAGATCTAATCCCCAGGCTGCTGGGAGAAGCATCCACCTTCTGTGGCACCTTCTTCTGCATTTCTTCCTACAGCCTGATCAGGGGAGATGGAGGGTGTTTCTTGATGGCCTCTTGCACCAACAGAGATGGAGCTGCTGTGCTGTGAGATGGAAGCTGTGTGCACAGATCCCTTTCAGGGCCACTGGAAATGAACTGTGCATCCTCCCAGCAAATATCTTAATATCTAGAGGGGTACCTCCTGTACTGAGTGGTGAACCTAAAGGGGGCCCAGAAGAGAGATGGGGAGGGACTCTTTATCAGGGAGTGTAGTAATAGGATGAGGGATAATGGCTTTAAACTGAAAGAGGAATGATTTAGATTAGCTATCAGGAAGAAATTCTTTACTCTGAAGGTGGTGAGGCACTGGAACAGGTTGCCCAGAGACGTTGTCGGTGCCCCACAATGTTCAAGATCAGGCTGGATGGGGCAATGAGAAACCTGGTCTAGTGGGAGGTGTCCATGCCCATGGCCCATGGCATGGAACTCGATGACCTTTAAGATTCCTTCCAACCCTTCACTATTCTATGATTCTATGAAACAGACACCACACCACCCAATCCAGAAAAGATGGGAGCAGCTCTGGGCAAACACAGCAGCCCCACTCTGAAAAGCCAGTGAAGTAATAGCAATAGTACTTCTAGTAGTAAAGAACAGTATACAAGTCCTGAGAAACCCTGTCTGAGATTTGGGCACCTAATTTCTGTAATATTTTCTCTTCAAGCAACTAAACTCCCAGCTGCTCTGGGCTTTAGTCTCCAGCTTTCACCAGCAGAGAATGGTCCGTCAGCTGATCCCAGAGGGGCGGGAATGCACACAAAAACTTTCAGGCTTTGACAACCCTCACCTCAGGGTCAGTTCATGCATTATTAAATACATTAACTGTCACAGATTGGAGCTGTATTTTAACCACCATGAGCCACATAGATAGTTTGAGGAAGGGTAGCTATATACATTAATGTGATAAGTTGACTTGCAGCTGTTGTGATGAAATTGTCTGGTCTAATTGCTTTCTGTAAAAGCTGGGGAACAGGGAGTGAAAAAACAGTTTTCCAAGGGACTTCAGCTAGCAGTCCTGTGTGTCCCTCTGCCCCTGCTTCTCTGCTGACCTCTCTTATGTGCTTTCAGACATTTCATTCTCCAGTACAGCCCTACTGCACTGCGTTTCCTTCATGCAACATGAAGGAAAGAGATGTAGCAGACACATAAATCTGACACTGGAAGCACCTGAAAGCTATTTGTGGAACAACTACTTGAGTTGATTTAGGTCTGGGCAAATCATACCTCCCAAAGGACATTTTTTTCCAGTGGGACAACAGCTATCAATGAAAAGATGCTGGAATTAAAGCACAAGTCAGCAGTCTCAGTGAAGAGGCAGAAAATTGATGATCAGTTTATCTATTTTCTCCACAAACTGACCTTTCCACATCAAACCTCAGACGTGACAGCAATATAAAGAAAAGTTCCAGGTCTATAGCAATGTGTTATAATAGAACAAGCTACTTTTCAGGGCCGGAAATCTGGCTCTTTTAGCAAACACTACCACTAAAAATCTTTTTTCTAAAGGCCATAGAAAAGTACAAGCTAGCCAACTTACCCCAAAACGTGAAGTGAAATAGACTGTGTAAGTTTAGTATCACTAAGGCTGGTGAATAATCAGTGGAATGAAATCTGTGCCCAGAAAAATACCCTGTCTATGCTGCAGACACCCCTGAACAGATGGGACCCAGAAAGGTCCATGACATCTAAAGATGAAAATAGCTTTTACAAAAAAACCCAAGATCACAGGCCTGATTCTGATCTCACCTTGCTGTAAATCATAAGTCACTCCATTTATGCTGGAAGGTAAATGAAATCAATTTAGGACCCTTAATTTTTAGGGAAGGATAATTATTTTATTCCCTCCTTTCCAATTTGAAGCAGCCCATCAAGTATCCAGCTGGCTGCAGGCTGTAAAAGAGCATTTCTCTGGACGAAATCAACCCTTCTCCCTCCTTTAAATCCCCTGCCCTCTAGTAAAACACTTTAAAAACGTGTAAGAGCTATTTTTGTTGGGGTATGCCCAGTTGTCCCAGACATAATATAGACTGTCTCCCAGTCCAAGATCAACTCAAGTGGCCACTGTGAAGCTGTGAAGTCAGAGATGTGCAGCATGGGAGCACCAGAAGTACCTTTTAAAACAAAAGGTAGGTCTTTCCCATTTCCATATCAAATCACCTGCAGTGGGTGGAGATTCAACTAGCAAGTAGCTGCTTGGCCTGTTGGCCTCTGAAGGCATCAATCTCTGAAGAACTCTGTGTTTTGGTCACATCCATTTTCAAAACAACTCAATTTCTTTGTGGAAAATTTAAAAACTTACTCCAAGATATATTTCTTCCTACATCTGTCAGGGTAATGGTATACATCCTGATCTGTGTGAGAGATGAGCAGACTCACAGACGTGTCTTGGTACGGAGCCAGACACTACCAATATTAAAACGTGCAGCTTCTGTGTCCAACCCAGCATCCAAACTGAAATTTTTAAAAAGTGCAAAAAAACTCTCCAGAGAATCAGCATGATTCTTACCTCTGCACACAGAGCAGTTGAAACAGTGGTTACAATAGCATTAAACCCTCTCCAAGCAGGGTTAATTCTATCTTTTTAAGTTAAATGAAAATGTTCTCCTATTCCCATGCGAGCTTGTAAAGTCATGGGAATGTATTCTGCTGCCTTCCTGACATAAATCAACGGATATATTGGAGGGGCAGGCCAAAAAATGTATACATTTCTTGCCCTTCAGCTCTATTTCACCCATAAGCGTTTGCCCACATCCTGGAACAGAAAAAATGTTTTCTTTCCGACTTTCCTATTTCTACAGAAGTTGGCCATCACCACACAGTTGATATTAACAACTTGACCCAGAATATGTTAGGAAGAGAAACTCTTTTATGAGAATGACAATTATTATCCATCCAAAAATATCTACAAACAGAATAAAGTGAAATCCAAGTCAACTTTTTTCTTGAGGATATTGTCTAATACAAACTCCTTTCCAATCTGGGTTTCCTTCAAACATAACTTTATTTAATAGGTAATTGCCAAACTGTTCATCTTACTCCTGTTCAGAATATGTACACTTATGTACTCATCACTTGGAGTATAACAAAAAATTAAAAATCTATGAAGAACAAGACATCTCTTGGCCAACAATGTACAAACTGTGACAGTTTATAAATTCAGGCTGCTGGAAAGTGAAAGTTTATGGTCCTTTCTAAACTACTATATAGAAGAGTTCCAGGCAATGTTAAAAAAGTGGGCAAGAAGGAGAGAAAATCAAAACATAAATTAATTGCATGTAACATCCTGTACAATACAGCTGTCATTCCTGTGGACCACTGTTCAGACGGGGGGGTATATATGCACAATGAACCTCAGAGCATGCTCATTCTCAGTATCTTTCATAACAACTATATCTCTCTGCAAAAATTAGCCTTCCCCATTGTCTTTTTTATCTTCAAATCTATCTTGCGCAGAACCAGTTTCTCAAGTGTACCCCAAAGTGTTCTGTAGCTTTGATACAGCATCTTTCTGCTGCCAAAGGAACCAGTATGACTCTACTTCCATTCACATGAGAGTACAATCTTTACTCCCTATTGTGTGGGAATCCTCAAACAACCCACACAACAGGGAAAGCCACCATGACCACCCCTCATGGTGTCTCAAGGAAATCATCAGCAGGATCCATCACAGTGCTTTTAACCCCCAGATAACTCCTGCTGGACACCTTCCCTACTGTCTCACCCAATGGTCTGAAGACCTCTGCATACCAAAATGACCCTACCATCCCATCTGATGGTCTGAAAAACCCACTTCATACCAAAAAGACACTGCCAGTTCACCCTTATGCTCTGAAAGAGTCCGTCCACAGCTTCCCCAAGTCACAAAATATATCTATACAATATACACAAACACCTATACAACACTTGCTAGCCAGTTGGGGGTTTTTTTGGCAAGTAAAACAAGCTTTGACTTTTCCTCACTCATTTGGTCCCAGTCTTCATCCACAGTCAACAGTTCCCCATGTAAATGATGGCTCCCATACATATTCACCACGTATCCCACCTCTCCAAAAACACCTCTTTCTGAAAATCTTCTTATAAGATGTCTGTTCCATATACAAATTTTCTTGGCGTTTCCTTGTTAGAGACAGGCAATATTTCCTTTTGACAAGACATAAATTTGTTTCAGAATAGCAAAAATGAATTTGGGTTGCATTTGGCTAATCAAGTATCTGCTGGGGAAAAAAAAAATAAAGGGTAAAGATTTTTAAAAGTGATGCTTTTTTTTTCAAAATAGCATTCATTGTTTCAAATTTGACCAAAATTGAAAAACAAACAAAATAACTTCTAAACCTGTTAAATACAGCAGTGAATAACCTCCAATCCAAAGACTACATTTTGCAACCAGCAAAACTATTTGGGGTAAGCCCGAATAGTTTCTTTTTTTTTTTTTTCTTGCAGAAAATGCAACCATTCTTGTCCTAGAAGGACCTGATTTTTTTACTTCTTTTTTGTTTCTGACACTTCAAGAAGACCATAACTTATCTATTTTGACAGTTTTAGGCAACACGCCACGCCAGCAAGCAGGATTGTGCTCCCATTTCCTTTCTCCCCACGTGGATCGGTGAGGTGGTCACCAAGGCTAGATTTAAACAGCAAACTTCAGAGACATGAACAACCACTTATCACCCTCAGGTCCCATGGAGATGTGGTCAATCCTGGGGGCGAGTCATGGAGTCTGTTTCCTACTCAAGGAGCTGAGAGTGATTTACAAGTCTGAATGAAATATGATAAGACATCCAAAAAACTGTAGCTTGACATCAGTTTTTAGAACAATGATATTCATATTTTTCCATCAATTTGTCAAAATGATGAATATACCTCTGAACTGAAGGCAGCTGTCTCTCTTGGAAATAAAATTAGTTATCTACTTTGATCAACTGTAATCTCCTATATTATTTCTTAATTGATCTCAAACTTCACAGTTTTGACATCTTCTTTAGCAAGGTGTGTGTAAATACTGCTGCACTGTTCCCCGATAGTGCGTCACTGCAGTGATACCAGCCACTCAGGGGCATTTCTCTTTAAACAGAAAGTTTCCAGGTAGTAAAGAGGTTGTCTTAATTATTTAATTTTATGTTTATTAATATGTATAACTACCTACTTTGATTTTTTTATTATTATTTACCCTGACATTTTTGTTCTTCTCAGAGGCGCACAGTGAAAGGATGACATAAGTAGCAACACATTGCAAAATCTATTTGGATATTAGGGAAGAAGATCTCACCAGGAAGGTGGTCTGACACTGGCACAGATTGCCCAGAGAAGTTGTGGAGTCTCTATCCTTGGATATATTCAGAATTAACAAGACATGGCTCTGAGCAACCTTCTCTAACAGAGTTGGACTTCAAAGCTTGGACCAAGACCTTCAGAGATCCTGTCCACCCGAAATTATTTTGTGATCCTGTTCACTTGTGTGTTAATGTCTTTTCAATGGCTGTGGCCCCCGCATTTAATTTTGCAGGGTTTGGCAGGTGTGCTGTGAAGGTCTTCTTAAGCCTCTCAGGGATTTTGGCACCTGGAGGAAACATAAGAAATCATTTGACCTTATCATGCTTTATAACTACCTGAAAGGTGGGTGTAGAGAGGCGGGGGTCCGTATCGTCTCCCAAGTCACAGGACATAGGACAAGGGGAAACAACCTCAAGTGGCCAAGGAGGGGACGTTTAGATTGGATATTAGGAAACATTTCTTCATAGAGAGGTTTATAGGGCATTGGAATAGGCTGCCCAGGGAAGTGGCTGCGGTACCATCCCTGAAGGTGTTCAAAAGACGGGTTGACATAGTCCTTAGGAATATAGTTTTGTTATTTTTGTCAGGGTTAGGTTGATGGCTGGACTAGATGATCTTTAAGGTACTTTCCAACCTAGACCACTCTATGATTCTATTTGGGTTTATGAGTGAGTACATGAGGGCAGACACCTGTGTTCCATTGCTGCAGCATGTCCATCACTGGGCTGACACTAGACCCAGACCTCACCTGTGTGCACCTACCCAGCAGATGTGGCCAAGTGACCTGACCTCACCTGTGTGCACCTACCCAGCAGATGTGGCCAAGTGACCTGGTTTGCCAGGTGCCCTGATCCCCCATCATCCTCCCAGAGCTTCCAACGTCTGTCCACATCCCAGACATCCAGCACTTGTGAACAAGAGGCTAAAGCCACCAGGTTTGGGCTTCCCTTCTCAGACAAGCCATCAAGCTGAAGCAGCTGCTCAGCACAAGCTGGAAGGCTGGTTTATTAATGTAAAAAATGTCCCCACTGGACTCATGTCAACATCCAGATCTGGTGTGAGCTGAGGAAGAGCTCAGATAGAGGGTGAGCACACCAGAATAACTGGGTAATATTTCAGAGCTCTGCTACTAGAGAAATTACTTTCTTTTTCCTTAATAAATCCAAATAATTTATTTCCTGGCCTTTGCACATTTACTGCAAGCTGCTACGTGTAAATGGCTTTGTTTGTTTGCCCTGTAGTTTTATAGCTGGACGCTTTTGTAATTAAGGGTGTTTTTAACTGATATGTGTATAAAATTGAAGTGGGCAAGTGGAAAAAATAAACAGAAGGAAAGTTTTTAACATAAGTTATTTGAATTGGCTGTGATGTTTTTCCCCACTAGCTAGTGAGGTTTTAATTAGCATTGAAAATCATAAGTAACTGGAGATGAAAGAGCCCTATTAGGTCACCCAGTCCAGTTCCCTGCCAGTTCAGAATTGTACCCAACAGTGTATTTCCCAGTGTTTTGTCAAGTCCAGCACTAAGCCTGTTCATTACATGAATAATATACTCTTTTGAAGTAGCAGGAGGGGAACTTCTCACAATCCACATCCAGGCACTTTTTAGAGTTCGTAACAAAAAAGAATGATAAGTGAAGATGCAAGCCAGTATAGAAATTTATATGCAGGACTCTGCACGGGGTATTTATTCTCATTATTCTTATAGGGGAGCTCACACGTGGCCCAGTAAATATGAACGATGAACTAAATGTCATAGCAGGGATTGCGGGAAAAGTGTTTAACTGCTTCACTGAAATGATCCTGAAGGGGCCCAAAAGAGGGAGAGAGGAGGAGCTGCAAAGCCGTCTTCACTCAGCTCCTCCTGGCCTGGGTCTGCCTTCATCCCACAGGAATATCATGCATAGTTCACTCACATTTTCAAAAAAATCTGAGCAAGAATTTAAAAAAAAAAAAAAAAACATAAAAACCCAAACACAAACCAAACAAACAAAAGCCTCAAAATCATATATCTTGGGTGACAAATCCCATAAAACAAGCGGCCAGCAGTGAGTTGTCAAAAAGAGATTAAGGTTTCTGATAGACCAGTGAGTCAAACCATCTCAGGACAGTTAATATGAAAACTACAGTTCAGCAGATGGAGACAAGAGATCCCTCCACATCCAATAGGAAGGCATCAGTAGGATTTCTTTAAAATGTCTATGACATTTTTAAATAAAAATTGCCTTGCATAGGATACAACTCTGTTTTATAGATCATTATAATTAAAAATTACAGACAGTAACCTGCAACAGCAATCTTGATCAAAAGGACATCAGCATGGACCAGAAAAAGCCACTGGCCTACTGAAATATGCTTTTATAGAGACAAGGTTATGCATACAAAACTTAATCAATATCATGGAAGATCCTTCCAAGCAAAAACAAGAAAATGAGAAGCAAAGTTGACTGGAGATTCCAAACTAAGAAACAAAAATGTAAATGTCAAATGGAATTCTTTAGACAAAAGCATAATGTCATAATAAAAAAAGATAATGACGTTGACTAAAAGGCCATCCTGGTGAAGGGAAAGATGAAGTTGGAAATAAAGGAGCAATATATGACAGAAGGGTGAGAAAGGAAGAGACCAATTAATGTGTACTAAAAACTGAAATATGGAAAATTGATAAGGAAGTCTAAAGACAACAGGATGAACTAACCTTAATAATAACAATAAAGGATATTTAGGAAACATAAATGTCCTTGCAATATTTAAAAAATCATTCTAGATAATGTTTGAATTACAGAAAAATATGCAAGGAGGCAGAAATTTTGGACAGGCAGTTCTGGCCTATGTGTGGAAAACACAGTAAAATGCGAATACCGCATTCATATCACCCTAAAGTGGTAAGAAACATTGGACTTCATCACAATAAGAAGGATGTTGAAGATCTACTAAATATAATAATTTTTATATGAGGCTGCCCATAAAATGGGCACCTAAAAGTTCTTAGACTTCCACTTAAGGCAGTATTTAGCCAACTTCTTATATTCAATTTTGATGCCTCTTTGAATGTTGGAGCCACTGAACAGGCTCAAAGCATACCGTGATGTGCCAAAACAGAAAGAACAGGCCATGTGGCAGAGGTAGGCAAAATCTGGGTAGGTGGATGTTCGTCCTGGGCAAAATTTACAAGTTGATAATGACCCAGTCTATCACCAGAGAATGGGAAGACGAAGATATAATTACTGGTAATCAGTACAGTTTCACAGGGAAAAGACCTTGTCATCCTAAGAATGAAGCTGGACTGGTGTTTATTAGGTTGTTAAGTGTCCAGCTGAAGTACACATCAACTTCTAGGGTGTGTTCAGCTCCCTAAAATTAGTGTTATACGCAGTCAGTAAGGGCTGCAGTAACTGAACCAAGTGCTGGCTAAATGACATATCCAAAAGTAGTTATCAGCAGGCGAATTTTCCATATGGGTGCACCTGACAGAGAGCTCTGCAGTGATCAGAGCTCGGCTGTGCACTATTCAGCTCACTTTTCATCAGTGGCTTGGGAGTAATAAAGAATGTTTTAAAGCAGTCAAATGCAGAGCAGCACACCTAACAAGGAATATGGAGCAATGTGACAGTATGAGAGCCCTAAGGCCCTTTAGATTTTTCACCAAATTTTTTCCTCATCAAAAGGCTTTAACCCATAACTACGTGATGATTAAGTCAAGCAGAAGAGTCCCCAAAGGAGAGGCAAGCTCCAGCTCTGTAGCATGATGACAGTATTCAGCTGCTACATGGATGCTCATGGTCAGATCGCATGGCTGATGACAGCAGCACAACTCCAGCAGAAGAGGTGTAACATCAGCAAAATCCACTAAGAGTACCTTACTCAGGTAACAGAGAGGGGACATTCAAGTCTTTGGCTGGGCTGGAGATGTCAAGGGACTCCACCTTCTCGTGCTTCAGGATAGGACCACAATTCACTTTCTCTCTGTGAGCCTCTGCAGTACCAGAAAACTTTTTAACCTCTCACAGGTGAGAATATACCAAGCAAGAAAAAGTTTTTGTCGTGAGTTTAATCACTCCATTCCCTTACAAATGATAAATCATTTACAAATGATAAAATAGTAAGCTAAGACCAGAAAAAGGCATGCATCTGGGCCTCACCCGCAAACAGGTGGTGAGAAGATGCTCACAGCAGGCCAACATCCAGGTCTAGGATTTAGAAAATTTTCCCTGTATTCTGGCAAGACTGAAAGATTTTCTGCAGTTCTGTCACCCATCTCCTTCAAAGTAGAGTCAAACACCTGAGAGGACACCAAAAGATTTTAAAAATGTTTTAAGAGGAAATATAAATTGCCTTATAGGGAGATAATCATGAAGTACAATCTGTTTACATTCTTTTTTAAACAGCCAGGGAAAGGACTAGGATGTGAGTTGACTACAGCATGTATAAGTACCTTCACAGAGAGAAAACACCATATACCAAAGGGCTGTGTCACCTGGCAGAGAAAGGCGTAACAAGAACCAAAGCCTGGATTCAACTTTCAGCCAAATTCAAATAGGAAATAAGGCACAATTTTTAACCACTGGAACAAACTACCAAGGGAGAGTTAGAGTCTGCGTCCCTGGACATCTTCAAATCCAGGCTGGATAAATTTCTGGGTTCTGTGATTTAGCCAAGCCCAGACGTTATTGGGCTTAGTAGGAGGCTGACTGGGTGAAATTTAATGGCTTGTGATGTGCAGGGGGTCAGACTGGCTGATCTAATGGTCCCCTCTGGCCTTAAATTTTGTGTAAGACTTCAGCTAACTAGCAAAGCAAGTGCAAACGACCCAGTGGTTGCAATATATTGCTCCAAGTGCGGTTGACCAATTTTCAATAATTACTTGTAACCAAGTCCTTTCTTAATCGCAAACAGGAAAATAAAAAAAAAAAAAAAAGGGGAGAGGGAGTTAGCCCCTGACAATAGTTCACTCAGCCTTAATCCAGAGAAAAATTGCATCAAACTCCCTAGAAAAAAGGTGTGCAAGTCTTTTTACAGAATCAAATCTAGATTTTACAAGAACAAAAATGGCTTACGTACTTAAAAGTCCATTTAATGCTTGGCATAGAGCTATTGCTTTCTACACTGAGTGCAAGCACACTTCAAGGGCACTGGGGATCCGATTACTATCCTGCAAAGTGTAGGGGTTGGCTGAACAACCCCAGAGTAACTCAAATACCAGGGAACCTGGCCTATTCCCTGTCCATAAAATACACAGAAAATGATCCCACTCCCTGACATTTTTTCAGCTGGGACAGCTGCTATAACAACTCAGAGCTTTTCAATCTCTGTATAGAGCTCATGTATAACCTCTTCAAGTTTTCAGCCTGGAACCACTTTTCTTCCAAGCCCATTTTGCTGGAGCAACCAAAAGTGTTCGGGGAAAAGCTGTTTGCTAGGTGGGGTGGAAGAGGGGGGGAGGGAGGGGGGGGGCATTAAATCAGTGAAGAATTTAAAAGGTGGGGAGCAAGACAGGGGGCGGGGGACTAGAGTAGAAAGATTTATAGCGAAAAACAACATACAGCTTGAACCTGGTCCAAGAGGAGCCGCAGGGGGCTGGTGCCAGTCACCACTGATGAAAAGGTTTGGATTTGTCAAGGAGAAAGATGCCGTGTAAAAATTGCGTTCAAAGCCCCAGTGAAATTGCATTAAGGGGCTGGTCCCTGCGAGTTTTGCCTGAGCAATGACTCTACATTTGTGGGCTCTGAGACACAGACTGGTCCCCTGCTTCGTGCCCCATTTTTCGCAGTGGCCCTGAGGCTCCCGCCAGGGCAGCGCTCCCCGAAAAGCCAACCCAAAGCTGGAGGGAAATGCCGTATTTAGAGAATCGGCTGCTTCAACACTCACTGCTGGATTTAACTGTTTAGCAATGTTTTCCAGCCACTTGACTCCCTCCATCACCCTGCCCAGCCAGAGGGTTTAGCCTCTTTGGAGTGGCTTTTTTTGGTTTGGTTTTTTTTTTCCCCTCATTGGAAATTTGCTGTAGCTATGATATGCCTCAAAATCCTCTCCCTGTGCTTGCTGATGGGGCAGAGAGCCCCACAGCCCACCCCTGCCCGGGGGGAGGTCTCAGCAAGCGGCCACAAAAGCTGCATCACATCTTTTCCTAAACTCTGACAGCCCCTCAGTGCCCCTGGCATCCGCCCCCTTAGCATCAGGGGATGGAGGGATTAGTAATTTGTAGTGCATTACTAGTAACCGTAATTTGCTTGATTTAAGGGGCTGATGGGGTCCCCTCTAGTATTTGGCATGGGGATGTTACCCTTGGCTATGCTCATGCTCAAGGGCAGAAGTTTCCATCAGCAACTTAAAAGCCTTATAATGAAAACAAAAAAGGCAGAGTTGATATAAAATCTCCACCAGTGAAATCCAAAGCATTCAGCAACTGAATGCAGAACAGAAAATAGCAGTCTTCCAGCAAGCCATACACTGTTACCTTTTGACCAAAGCAGTTGGTCAATATTCAGATTATTGTTCTTCCCAGTGGGCTGGAGAAATTAATGATAGTGCCAGGTATTTCTTTTATGCAATCCTATTTAGTTTGAAAGACTATAAACAGAGTCTTATTTCAACGAGCAAACTGGGAATCGAGCAGCAGATTTGCCTCTTTTTGGTCATGTTACGCTCAAAAATGCTTCAGAGCTGCTTCTCAGAGCGATGATGAGCTGTCTTCCACACTGTCTGCTTCTAGGTGCTGCTGCTCCCAGAGTGTTGAGCGGTGATACTCTGCATTTGCCCAGACCCCCCCAAAAAAAGGTCTGGCAGCCCCCCAGGTCAGCTGCTCGTCAGCTCCACACCCTGCTTGCCTGTTGGGCGGTGGGTGGCTCCTGCTGTTTCAGCCCTCTCAGCCCAAAATACATCCCCCTCTATTCACCCCAAATTAGGGAAGGCCAGACCCAGTGCCAGTCCTGGCAATGAGGACCAGGGCAGCCACCTCAGCCCCACATGTCCCCGCTCTGCCTCTCCGTCACCGGGGTGACCTCTGGAGAACGCACTGGCCTCTCGCCGCCTGGCTTTTCACAGGGATAAGTAAACACCCCGCTGCGAGCTCTGCTTCACCCCAGGGCAGAGCAGGGACCTTTTCAGAGGTGTTCATGAGATGCAAAGAGTTTTTCGTTGTCTGCTGTAACCTTGCATTATCCCCTCAGCTGCAAAGACACATATACCACACCTACATCTTTTGGGAATTTCCCTTTATTTCACTTTCTAAAATGTCACCCTCGTAATCTCTTAGGTTACAGGCCTTCCTCTCCTCACAACACCATCAGTCCCAAGGCTTGAGGGTTGAAAGTTTAAAGTCTTGCTGCGATCACCTGGACAGGTTCCTAGAAACCTTCACATCAGGCCTGGTTCTGCATGTCCAGACCAGGTTTTGCACTACATGCAAATGTAACTCCTGGTTTCAAGAAGGTTTGTTGGCCTATTGGGTTGTAGCCATGATGAGAATCTAGCTCCCTTTGGAAAAGAAGCAGTGTTATTTGTGCCACAAGACCCATAGCTGTCCTAAGATGTGGCCTAAGGAATCTGCAACATAGCTCCAGCAATGTGAGAGATAAATCTGGCCTTAAACCATGAGTTCATTTCTTGCTGCTTTTTTTCTAGCTGACTTGCAGCGTCACCGTTGGCATAAACAGCCCTGACTTCTCCATCAGCTATTTCCTTCTTCACTTCCTCCTGCACCAAGTGCGTGTTTTTCACATTTGTATAATACTTGCAAGCTCAGAAAAGCTCATCTGACTGTGACTGAAACTCTGGCACATAGCTTGATTTTTTTTTCCCCTTTTACTGAACTATTTTTTGCATGATATGCTGCCAACTTCACTTTTCCCCCTTCCTTCTATATAAACAATATTCCTCTTCCAGATATTTCTTACACATTTGATAAAATGTGTTGCATACATAAGATGACTTTGGCTCAATTTTATAAAGATTTGGCATAATGCAATATACTAACTCAACTTTGATTCACTAAAAAAATATATGTCATTAAGAGCTGTATATACTTTTGATTTTAGTGTACAGCCATGATTGACTATTTCAGTTGTAAGTGATGAAGGCATGGCCAAATATAAATAAAAGCTGTACACCACCTTTCAAAAACATGCCTTTTATTTATTTTATAGGAATGGATTAGGTTCTAAAGTTTTCAGGAGGTGTTGCTTTACCAGTGGCACTTCTGCAAGTACAGCGGTGTTAACCTTGGTTCCCTGGCCAGATTCCAATGTGGTTAATTATATTCTGCACACTGTGAAATTCCCACATAATTTTCAATTAAGGAAGTTATTTGCCACTTCTCCCACTCCTTGAAATTTGTTGGTAAAAGCTGCTGCATACAAAATGGCTGCTGGGCTCCATCCCAGCGGTGACTGTATGTTAGCCAACACTCATACACAAAGATGACTTGGACATAAAATAAGTTTAGTCCTTTATTCTAATCGAGGTCAGCAGAAATTCTTTGGTCTTGTGCTTCACAGTCAAAAAAGGAAGGACAGAGGCTGGGAACATATGAAGATTTCTAAATGCATGCGTGAACCTCACCTTGTTAGGACTATTTGGAGATGACCTGCACCCAAATTTTAACTTGAATAGCCAATTATTTGTATTAAAATCCACTTATTTGTTGCTGAACCCTAGAGAGGGTGACAGAAGGATTACATCTGGCTTTTAAAGTCTCCCCAAGAAGAGGAAGCATTCAAGCTAACATTCACACCACCCTTCCAAGGATCTCCCCGGACTGGGTGGCCTCTGGCAGTGAACTTTCTTGGCGAGCACACAGCTTGCTGGCTGAGATATCCTCAGACACAGCCAGAGTTGCTTTGCCCTTGTCTCACTGCATGCACGCAGTGTCCCAGCAGACTCCAGTCTTGTTTTCCAGTCCATCTGCCACCCCAGGACATTATTGTTGTTCATGAGGGTTGGGGAAGGGCAATGGGAAGGAGACAGTCTATGGGACTGTGACCCTATGTCAATAGCCTTAATTTCATGCCAGATACTCAACACTATGCCTTGTTTAGCTGGTGAAGAGCCTTTTCCAACATGATCAAGTCTACCATCCCACAGCCCTTGTGGCCTTGCACCTTCAGCACTTGCTGACAAGGATGGGTCATGCTCCAGCAGATATTGGAGAGGACACTGCCAGGATCACTGTGTGTTTCAGACTTCACAGACCACACCAAAAAGGGAAAAGCCCTTCCAATTCAGTACTGGAAAAAGGATTCATGCTGGAATGCTCTTGACCAAACCAAGGCTGACCTTGGCCATAGGCTCAGCAAATGTGTCCTGCAAGGACAGGGTTGTGTCACAAGTCGCATTCCTACATCATCATACTCTCCCCAATCCTTGTCTGCAGTGTCTTGTTCCTCTCCACCTCTGCATGCCCTTAAGGCACTTGAGTCTTCGTTCTTCCCTTCCAGCTCTTTCAAGTTTGAATCACGCCCTTATGACTAAACTCATAAACATTACAGAACACTTTTCACCAGCTCTTCTCCCCCTTTTTTTTCTTCACATTTACTATATCGCCTTGACACCACCAAAAACTGCCATGTTAGCCATGTTCAGAATGTTCACTAATTGTTGTATTTCCCTGTCCTTTCTAATCGAAGAATCACAGAATCTTCATGGTTGGAAGGGACTTTTGAGACCATCAAGTCCAACCATACACAAAAAAAAAATAAATTAGAAAATAAAAATAAAAATGCATAACACAAAAGCAAGTACTCAACCCAACAATCTCAGGTACTAGAGCATGCCCTGAATTGCCACGTCTACATGTTTCTTAAATAGCTCCAGGGTTTCTCACTTCACCAACTCCCTGGGCAGGCCATTCCAGTGCCTGACCACTCTCTAAGTAAAGGAATTCTTCCTAATATCTAATCTAAACCTCTGAAACTTCAGACCATTTCCTCTGACCCTGTCTTTATTCACTTGGGTGAAAAGACCAACACTCACCTCTACAATCTCCTTTCAGGTAGTTATAGGGGCCACTGAGGTCTCCCCTCAGCCTCCACTTTTCCAACTAAATGTGCCCAATTCCCTCTCCTGATATGACTTGTTCTCTAGACCCCTCACGTCTCATCAGAAATACATCCTTTTGTGAAGGAGAGAAAAAAAATTTTAAAAAAAAAAAAAAAAGAGAAAAGAGAAAAATCTTTGCTTTCTTCTCTATTTTATTCCAACCCTGGTTGAAGATATGTCTACACTGGAGAGGGTGGCTGTTCTCTCTTTTTTAACAACCTTATATGATACAGACTCATAGACTCTGTATACTGGATAGGCTGCCCTCCCTAAGGGTCTGTGCCAAATGTATGGCCCTCCTGTCTATCCCCGTTGTAAACACAAACACATGTGTAGATGCCAAGTCTTCAATACTGCAACACCCTCTCAAAATCATCGTGCAACCAAAGTCTCCTCTTGCAAGGTAGCTTGTAAACAGATCCTCCATCCACTCACTTTTGCCCAAGGGTCACACCTGAGCAGTTGTCCCCACCAGGTACACCCCAGACAAAGTCTTCTTGCCTCCCTAATATTGCACTCTCACTCCTCAACTCTTATTTCAATGTGACTTATAATTTCTGAGATTGTAAACAGGTAAATTGAGTTATCTTCAGGAGGAAATGACAGAAGCCATCATGTTAGTGAGAGGAGAGCGGTAGAAGAGTCCAACCTGGCATTGTTTTTTTTACCGACAATGCCTTCACCATCTCATTTATTAAAATGTTCTCAGGAGCAGCCTATTCCACATCGTTGACAACGTAAGGAAAGTCTCCCAAGGCATTATGTTATATTATGGATTGCTAAAATTGAGGTTGGCTATGCCAAAAGTACTTTTCCAAATACAGTCAGTTTTGAAGGCCAAATTGTTCAATAATGGCCTACATCTGTCAAACAGGGGCGCTTCCACTGACCAAGTGATAAATTTAATCCATGAGAAAGCTCAGAGCACATAAATTATATTGTTCCCTATCCAACTAAGCTAGAGAGTAGTTAACTCACTGTGAAGCTGTTATTTTATAACATCTGAAAAAATGTTCATAATAACGGTTCTGTGGAGGCCGTTTTAGAAGTGGGTATAATATTGGAGTGCCTGTGGTAGTGACCCCCTGGAAACAGCCCCTTGTAAACCATTCATAAACGACATGGAGAGGGGGAGCTCTGTGTGTGGTCTTGACTTGATCTTGCAATTTTGTGAACTGAACAGCTCAAGGTGGATCCATTTCATGATCGCCTTATTTGTTTTGAAATCTCTTAGCATCCTTCAGATGACCTTCATAGGAGCATGAGGCAAGAACTTTAATTATTATTGTACATAAATCTAATGCTTATCACAGAGAGGCCCTCAATCTCTGCTGGAATCTCTATGTCTTACTGTAATAAAGTAATAGTTCCACTAATTACAAAACAAGTACTTAATCTCTCCGTCAGTAAATCTGATGTTGCTAGCATGGCTCACAGACCTAGCCCTGGTAACTGGCAGACAATAAATTCTACAAATGCTACGTGACAGACATCTGTTTTGAAGGTCTCTCTCAGCTCCTTGACTTCCCATGAGGTTCTCAAAATAATTTGGTAAACAACCTGCTAACTGATGATGGGGGCACCGCTAAAATTGGTCCCTACTTGTCCACACAAGCCCTGGGATTCCAGGACTGCAGCAGTCCGAGCATTTTGTGGCCATGCTGGGTGTACAAAGTGACATATATTGAAGTTTCTTGACTAATCTGGATTAATAGTGGCATTCAGATCACCCCAGCTTGTAATTTTGAAAAGGTCACCTCAAAGGCCACCAGTGCAGACACAGGAAGAGATGGTGTTCTTATTTTATACCGCTGCACTGCAGAAAAGACCCAGCAACAGAAGCAAATAACGAATACTTGTGGATCCAGTATTTTTGAATAGTTTGGTGGTAGAAGCAACCACAGGAACCCAGCTTTGCAAAATATTCCCTTCCCCCAAATCTCAATTAATATAATAATATAAGGAATAACAATGTTTTATATCAGAAAGGAGAATATATTGAATGAGCTTTTTATACCTCTGAAATCGTCTGCCTGCCACTTCACAGAACAAACAAGAAGGTGTTGTCCTTGCCAGAAGGAGGTAAAATCTTATTTCAAAACTTGTTTAACAAAATGTTACCACAACAGAATATGAAGAGGGGGAGAAAGAAGAACAGAGATTACCCGAAGGAATAGTATGTGGGCCTTGTCACAGCAGGATGGGATATCATCATTTCGGCTAAAATATAAATAACATATCTTCACAGAGATGTAAGACTTCTTAAAGCTATGAATGATAACAGAAATAAGAATTGTTTCCTCAATGGACAATAAATGCAATCTAATCCTGCCATGCTTATCTTTTAACTGCATAATCAATAAAGTCAACTAGGAAAAAAACCCTGACAATTATGGCAATTGTTTCTTGTGCAGCAAGGTTTGACATCATCAGATGGGAGGTTAATTAATAGTTAACTTGGACAGCACAATTACCTAGTGAAACCACATTGTTAAACCTTTGGCTGTAACTAACTTGTAACTTGAGAAGAATTTGCTCACATCTGGCTCTGGCCCATGTTGGAGACTGGGGACTTTAATGGCTATTGACTCCTGCAGGTATTTAGATAAGTGTTCTGGGCTGCTGCATCGTTAAAACAGGCCCTTGTTTGCTCCTTGCATGCAATCATTGGGAATATCACCTGTATTTGTTCTGCTCTGGAGATAACAGTAATGGCCGGCTGTTGTGGAGTATCTGGACAGCAGCTTCCTGCTGTGCTCCAGTCTGACACAGGCAGGTCCCAATTCAACCATGTGATGTACAGCCAGCAAGGAGAGCATGGGTTTCTCCTGACTGATATCTAAACACCAGTTAAACAAACAGAGAATTATCTCAAAGGAAGAGCAAATAAGTCTGTCCTGACCTCTACAGCAGATAATGGTCAGTCCAGAACATGAACTGCATTTTTCCACTCCAGACTCTCCTAATGTAATGGTATGGTGCTTCACGGGTATATGATTTGTAACACATGTCCTTGGCCCAAATCCACATTGCCTGGGCTTCTCAATGACATTACATCTGTCACTATTGTCCCAAAGTGCAAGGACCAGCACATGGAGTGCCTGATGGATGAGCTGCTCCAGTTCTATAAGTTCATCATGCAGGGTCTGTGACCCACATTTCTCACTTTTCTGAGTCCCACTTGATATGTGCACAACCTTTAACTGAAAAGAGGCTGCTTTGCTTCTGAAAACTAGCTAATAAGTTACTCCTTATAACTTCAAAAGTTAAAGTCCACTTCTAAGACCTAGACAGTTAACAGACCTACAAAAAAGCAGAAATACTCTCCCTTTGTGTCTATACTACTACTTAGTTAAGCATTGCCTGGAAAGAGTCCTGAGTCCTGAAAAGTGAAGTCATCCCTACTGTTAAGCTGCTGGAGTGGCCCAATTAAGGCACGGTTTGGGCCAGTGCCAGCTAGAGTGTCTCCCAGCAGCTCCCAGGCACAGTTTGGGAGCCAAAGGGTGTCCAGGAGGAGGAGGTCTACATGTAGCCACCCTGCTCCAAGCGCCAAGGTCCTCTGCCTGCCCAGGCACTGGCTGCTTGGCCTCACGAAGGTCAAACCCAAACATGTTTCCTCTACTAACACACACGCAGCCTCAACTCCCAGAAGAAAAAGTTGGCTTAAAGCTGTCAGAAGATATAAAAAAGAGCAGATCTGCTTAGGACTTGATGATGACAAACGAAAAAAATAAAATAAAATAGTTAAACCAAACACTTTCCAAAGCTGAAATAAGGGCTTCACTGAGGGCAGAAATGTCTCTTCGTTGAAGTGCTACTGAGTGAGTTTTATACAGGAAAATGTAAAGTTATTTTTATCTTGATTTCAAAGGGAATTTATTTTCCTTTTTTTTCATTTTCAAATTAAAGTGCATTTTTGCTTTCACTTTCTCCATTTATCTCTGTTCTGCCTTTCTCCACTGCAAAAAAGCAGCTGAAAAGAAGGGGAGCTCTTTGGGATTCTGTTCTCACTTGTTTTTCTTGTGTTCAGAAGACAGTAAGGTAGAAGAATAAAACATTTCTCCTGCCAAAGAAGAAACAGCCACAAAATCTACCTAGTTGCTCAAAAAGAGATGGGAAATGAGAAAGAGAATTGATGAAAAAAAATAAATTATAATAGACAGAGGGCCTGGGCAGAGAGAGGTAAGGGATTGGAAGCAAGGTTGCATGTAACGGTTGACTGGAGATGAAATCCATCTGGAGCTGACCAGCTGCTTTGAGTGTTTGCTCAAGCTGTACCAACATGACTCGAACAATGAGTCTTCTGCTGGTCCAGGTCCAACCTCAATTCTTTAGCTCAGTCTGCACACTCTGGACGTCTGCATTTTTAACAAAAAATAATCATCAAGGTGAAAAGAAGGCTTTAATTGGGCATATGGCACCCTCAAATGGGAAGGACAGAGACAGAGCCTTCTTTCTGTAGAAAGGAATTTTGTTTAATTTCCTACTTGGGGAAAAGAGACAAGCACTGTATAGCATAAAAAAAAGGGGGGGAAATAGTGTGGTGTTGGTCAATAAAACAATGGGAGAAGAAAATCCAGAAAGGGTGATTAATATTGGTGATTAATATTAGTAATAATATTAATTGAATCAATTAAGATCCATTGAGTCAGCAAATTCACGTGTTTGAGATTTATTCCATTTGCACACTGAATCATGTCTATATGGAGATGTTTCCTAGAGAAGTCAGAAGTACTAAACACAATCTAGGACCAGATCCTGCCTATCTGCATTTCTTATGGGAGAAGATGCAAAGTAAGATGTCAGTGGCAGAATTTGGTCCACTGAAAGAACTCCAGCTCGCATTTATCCTGATAATGCATTCATTTCATTTGATAGCACACTAATTTGACAAATTTAAGGATAATTCAATTTGATATAAAAAGAAATTGGTTTTGATGTAAAGATAACTGTAAGGTTCCCCGTTGCTTCACAAAGACTGAAATAGAGTTTGTTTCTCTCATTTCTAATCTCAGGTCCGTCTCCATATTTAGCACAGCAGTATTGCCATGCAAACACTTGCACAGTGGCATCAAGAGCCATCAGCCCAAAAAAAAAACCATGGAGACAGTGCAAATCTGAGACATTGCTAAGCATTTTGCCATTTGTAGCTGGTCACGCTTACATGATGATTACCCATGCTCTGTTCCAGTTATTCAATTGGAATTGCCAACTGAGACTGAAACCCTGGTCACTACGTGGTCTGGTCCTGAGAGAATAGAGGATTTCATACTACATTGCATTTCGTAAATAACAATTTGTTGCATACAAAACCCCCATAAATATTATTTATCTTGATGTAGATCTCAAAACGTCAAAGAGCAGGGCTAATTGAGGTTCAATATGGATTCAATAATTCGGAATCCTTTTTTTTTGTTGTTGTTTTATTACAGAGAAGAAAAGCAATGGCCATTATGTCCTAATTTGTAAACACTTTATTTGATGGTTGAAACTGGAAAGTATGTTAGTGTTGTTTGTCCTGTCAAACGCTTTGGAATGGTCTGAAGTCTACAGAGCTACATCTGTTGCTATTTATTGAGGGTTTTTTTTCCCCCTATATCTAACACAGTTTATAAAATTAAGAAAAACCTTAAACATTACAATTAGAATTTAATAAGGGGACTTTTTCCTCCTAACAAAAATTAATTAAGTCTTTCTTTGAACTTCCAAAAAGAATATGTGTCTTGTAACACACAAACTCAAAATGTTCTTCAGTTTTCCATCTTGTGCGTGGGTGCAAATTCTTGTGGATACTGAAGTTTAGAAGTGGACTAACAGCAAGAGAGCTAAGCTTGCCAACCTCATTTCTGTCCTTTGCACATTCTTACACCGTGGAGGCACCTGAACATCTTCACAGGAGCTCCAAACCACACGATCCATCACTGCAGTGAGCTGCTTCCCCCAATCCACTCCTCACAGGACAGAACCCAAACCCAACACCCAGCTTCATCCTACTGCAACTTCAAGCACAGAGCTGGAAAACCACTGTCTGTGCCTCACCCCCCCAGCCACCAGCAATCCACAATTATTAGCGTGGTTTTGCTCTTACAACACCTTAGCAAGGAAGGAAAATTTCATACCTGTTGTACTGGAAACTGAGCCAAGGAATGAAACCAAGTTTGCTAAATACCATCTAAATACCCTGCCCTGTCTGCTGTTTGTCAGCTTTGACGGCGTGCACGCTGCTGTGCCAAAGCCCAGCCTAAAGAAAAGCCCTCTCTTTCCACCTTCCTCCCCTGCAGGACAGACACAAAAAAGGGCGACTCACCATCTGTGCTTTTGAGTATGCCATGGGCCTGGCAGAACGAACAGGATTTTAGCGTACAGTTAAATAAGACATAGTCTTCTTGCAAAAAAAAATAAAAAATAAAAGTGTTGGAAATTACTCCATTCCTAAGGGACAGCCTGGAAAGAGGCAGAGACAGCGCACAAAGCAGGTAATGAAGAGACCGTCAAGACTGGCACCCGCAGCAGAGCTGAAGTATTACAGGGAATGGGTGGAGAAGAGTTTTACACCCAGTATTTAAAGAAAGCATATCCTTGGAATAAAAGTGATGATTTAACAGTCAGAGCCATAGGCAGTGGATACGTATTAAGGAATTATATGGAAACATTGCATGAAGGGACTCAGGGATAAAGAAAACAGATGTAGAGGGGCATCCCAAACCTTAGCCTCCTTCAAAGTGGAAAAACTGGGCTATATAGGAAGGAGAGCGTCAGCTTGGAGAAGTGAGATACAAATTATAAGGATAGGTCTCTTTGGTGTCTCTGCCTCAGCTTTCTAGGATTTGGAGGAAAAATGCCTTTGCAATATTCCAGCTCCATTAAGAACCATGGAGCTGTGCTTTCATCCTGTCTTTGTAACAATCCTTCTCTAAAATGCAGAACAGTGCAGAAAAATTTTGAAATATTCTGTGGTAAAATTCATACAGCTCACATATTTATTGGCTTTGAAGCCAGTAGGGATCCAGCCTCCTGGTCAAATCTAAAAGCCAGTATTTATAGCAATAGCAGTACAAAACTGATTCATTTTTCCCCTTGAAATGAAAAAGCAAATGCCAAGAAAAAGGTTAACTAAAACCTGGAAAAAATATGCTGTCGTAGTGTTTTGTGGGAGCCATCATGCAGGTCTCCTGTGACTCTTTCCTCTTCTGTAACCTGAATTCCCTTATTATGCTGCATTTCCCATGCACCCCAGACTTAGCGCTTGCAGATAGGGCAAGGAAATCCTTAGCTATGGTCCATCATATAGGAGGTAGTTCTTCCTACTATTTTCACCTTTGATAGAATTAATTCAGAATATAATGACAAATTATTTAGAGAAACTTGAGTAGAGCTAACCCAAAATGCAGCAATACCACTTCACCACTCTGCAGACTGAAGAGGGAAGACCACTCACATCAGGAGAGATGCTGGAGCTGGATAAGGCAGCCTGGTCTGCTCTTTGTATAACAACCAGAGCAACTAAGACAAGGCTATGGTGACAGTAACAGGTGACTCTCTTTTGAGAGGTACACAGGCACCCATTTGCCAGCCTGGGGCACTCTCTAGAAAGCTGTGCTGCTTACCCAGAGCTCGTATCAGGGACGTCACCGAGAGACTGCCAAGCCTCATACAGTCCACTGACTATTATCCACTGCTATTTTTTCAAATGAACACCATGTGACACAGCCATTCCACATCCTGAGGAATATCAAGGATTACAGAGCCCTGGGAGCGTCAGTGAGGGACTCTGGGGCATAGGTAGCTTTTTTGTTAATCCTCCTGATCAAAGGGAAAAGTGTTGATAGGGATAGTTGAATCTGTCAAATCAACAAATGGCAACAGAACTGGTGCCACAGCCAGGGGTTTGGCTACTTAGACCATGGGACTCACCTTGAGAAGCCTGGTCTACTGACACCTGATGGGGTCCACTTGTCAGAGAAGAGCATCTTCAGTCAGAGGCTTGACAAGCTGGTGAAAAGGGCTTTAAACTAAAGTTGCCATAGGAGGAGAACCTCAATTCATCCTACTTCTACCAGTTTGACGCCAGTGCTAGCAATGATGCCCAGAGCCTGGGAAAGGATCACAGGTCAGCAGGAGATCACAAAGGAGTTCCGGATGCTCCAGCCAGCAAGTGTGCTTCATCAAGGCCCTACTTAAATGCTTCTATGCAAATGCACATAGCCTGGGTAATAAACAAAGAGACGCCCACACCTGCAGGGCTGTGATCTTATTGGCATCAGGGAGACGTGGAGGGATGGCTGTTATGACTGGAGTGTTGTGATGAAAGCATACAGGCTCTTTAGGAAGAACAGACAGGGGAGATGAGGACAAGTTATCACCCGTAGAGCTTGCCAAGGGCTTATGGGCCAGGATGAAAGGAAGAGAAGGGTCAGGTGATGTTACTGTGGGGGTCTGCCACAGGTGATCTGACCAGGAAGACCGAGTGAACAAGGCCCCCTATAGACTGATAGGAGCAGCCTGATGTTCACCACCCCTGGTCCTCATGGGCGACTTCAATCACCCCACTATCTGTTGGAGGGACAACATAGCAGGCATAAGCAATCCATGAGGTTCTTGGAATGCATTGATAATAACTTCTTTCTCCACATGATAGAGGATCTGCTCGGTAGAGTATCATGGGATAAAGCTCAAGAGGGAAGTGGGACTCAAGAAAACTGGTTAATATTCAAGGATCACCTCCTCCAAGCTCAGGAGCAATGCATCTCAACAAAGAGGAAGTCAGGCAAAAACACTGAAGGCCTGTATGGATAAGCAAGGATCTCCTGAACAAACTCAAACTCAAAAAGGGAGCCTACAGAGGGTGGGAGCAAGGACAGATAGCCTGGGAAGAATACAGAGAAATTGATTAAGCACCCAGGGATCTTGTTAGGAAAGCTAAAGCCCTGATAGAATTAAACCTGGTGAGGGACATCAAGGATAATGGACTTTAGCCTTCTAACAAAATAATAAGTAGGAAGCACATACAGAAAACTGATGTTTTCAAAGGAATGATTTCACTGAAATACTGACATCCTGGCATTGGTTGCTATTGCAAAATGTCGACCAGCACTGACAAGTATTTTGATTTTAACATTAGTAGCAGTTGAAGATATGTAAGCAAAATCCAGCCCAACGCTCTAACAAACCACTTGAGCTGTCTGCAACAACATTTTGTATGAGTTATTACACTAATGGACAATTTAGTTGTTACAATATGAGGAGTGCAATTCAATTTCCTTTTAATTTCATTTTTGCTCATTTTAATTAATTTTTATAATTATTATAGTAGTAATGTTGCTCAGCACTCACATTAATCACACTTAAAAAAAACCATTTCACTGTTTTCCAGATTCTCATCCTTTCCTTGCCTCTTTCACTGTACTGGTAGCATAAAAAAACCTTATAAACGCAGTGCAAAAGACACTACAAACCATCCATCTTCTGTGCCACATTCCATATTCCATTAGGAATATTTGTAGGACACAGGAGGCGGGTGGGATGTGTCACCACAGCTAAGTACAATTTAAACCAACTTATTCTTCCTTTAGGAAATTACAGAGTCCAGGAAAAGCAATGGGTGGCATGAAACCATGTTTACTTCATCTCCTCACCTAGCCCCTCTATTACTTTGGGCTAGGCTTCCCCTAGCCACACTGAAAACTCCTACATCTTAACAGACTCAGAAATGGTCTGCTCTATAAAGTGCTTCTTCTTGAAGAGCTGTTGGGCATGGCTCAAACAGCCCAGGAAAACCAGCCTAAGATACACTTTTTTTTTTGCTGAAATCAGTATCCCTGATACACTTTTAGGAACCATCATAAAATACCGCTTTCTGAACAGCATTCTTTGGAAACGGTCCTTTATTTTCAGATAGATAGTTTTCCAGTTTCAAATTTGCCCAAATATAACTGAACCCTAACAACTTGCTAGGAATCACAACAGAATATCACCACAGTTTATTAGAGAAGGTGATGAGTGTTAGATAACAACAGATCCATTAAATATTTTGGTCTTCAATGTAATGAATACTTCAAAACAGCCACATGAAAGTTAACAAAGTCACTATAGAAAGCAGCATATGCTTACACAGTAGGAACAACAGGATATACATTTAACACGCTTTATTAGTAAAATCAAAAAAGCATTGAAATTCCATCATGTTAGCCTACTCACAAACTCAGTGAGTTTGCAAGAATCAAATGACATAGTAAAAACTGTGCTCTTGCAGAAATAGTTCCTTCTTTAACTGTTTCTGTTCTTTTTATTTTTTAAAGCCCTCTTACCCACATATTCATTGTCACGGCCTTGAAATCCCCTTTTCTGATGAGTAACTCCACATTTTCTTCATTTCTATGTCACAGTGTCATCTTAGCCACAGACGTGCTGAGCCTTTGTTTTTTAAGGATTTCATCAAAAATGGGCAGCCAGGAGACTTGCAACTCAAACATCTCATCCACTTTGCAACAGTTCAAAATAATAAATTTCTGTGATACAGAATTAATGGACTTAATTGTTCCTTTACAAGGAATTACAGACCTCCCTCTTGAAACTTATCATTAAACCTTTGCCTCCGGAATTGGATGCTCATTTCTGTTATTCCAAATATACCTATGTCTGCTACGGAAATGAACCAATATTTTTGACAGGCATCTCAATCATGTTCCTAGTTTAACAATTCAATGCTAAATTTTGTAATGTAACAAATATTGTCACATAATTTTCAAAGGTCATGACCTCACTGTGATTTAGAGCCTTTAAGTGAGACTGGATATCATTTTTAGGAAACATGCACATATGCTTTGTTTCAGTTTCATGGGAAAAGTCTCCAATCTCTATGTGCAGGTATTGTGATGGCCATGACAGCCTATTCTGGACACACGGATTCTCTCGCCCATCCCTTCTGGAGCCTGAGCGTGTTCATGATACTTGCAGCTCCACATTAGGTTAACAGTCACAATTAAGTCTCACATTTCAAGCTTCACCTGCTCTTATCAGGTGCTTTCACATTCATGGGATCAACAGCTTTGAGGTCTGGATTTTCCCCTGGGCAGGCTGGGAGAAGTCTGTCATCTCTGCTACTCACAGAGCAATGCACTAACACGTATCACCTCGATCCGTCACAGTCACAGAGGCACAAGAGGCTTCCCATTCTCCACCAACAGCACTCATTTTTTGACAAGAGGAATATTCCTCCCCACCCTGGGAACTGAGTAAAATGTGACAGTGATGAGCAGGAGATTGGGCGTAATCTCTACAAAATCTACAAAATGTGACTTGGCTCCAGAATCCGAGCGCGTTTACTGTGTCTTTGGAGAATATGGTTATTGCCTTCTCAGTCACCGATGGCTAATACAATTAACAGGGTAAATGAATGTGACAACTGGCTCCTCCTGCCGTTGCTCGTAGATGACGCCACTTGGAAAGGATCAGTTACACCGATTACCAAAGGGACAGTGGGATCAGGAAATCTGGTTTGCTTGTAAAAGGCACACGACTGTAGGCTGAGGAAGCTACATGTCTTCCTTGGTTTAAATAAAAATGTTGTTTTTTCCGTCTTTCCCCAGTCTGATGTCACCACACCAATAGTGTGAATCCTTCATGGAAAGTAAGTAAAGGGTAAATGCTGCTTCATACCATGCCATGCCATGCCATGCCATGCCATGCCATGCCATACCATACCATACCATACCATACCATACCATACCTGTGGTGTAGGTGATAACATGAGGTGTCATTCCCAGAGAGAGAAAGGCACAGTGGCAATGGCACCCTTGAAAAGAAGCACTTCAGTTGTGGGATTTTGTAACCTTAATTTAGGTCCTACTTGGCTTTCTCTTTTCTCTTTTTTTCTATTGTGTCCTAATTCAGCCTCATAATAGCAGTAGTTCTAGTTCTCCCCTTGGATTAATAAAGCTACCTTTTCAGTTTAGTTGTGACCCGTCCATTTTTCTAGCTTCTAATAGTCAAACATGACCAAACCAATGCTTCCCAAGATAGCTACAGATAATGGCATGATTTTAATAAGTTTTGAGAACTTCAGTTCTCCAAAGGAGTCAGTGAGCACTGCAGGTATTTCACACCTCTGGAAAAGACTATGATACCTGACTTGAGGCGCTACGGATCATTTTAGCAAATGTTTTCACATGAGAGTACACAAAGGAGTTATTCAGTGAGACACAAGATCACAGTCGTAAGAGAGAGAGAGAGCTCTTTCCATCTCTGCAGTTATTTTATAGAAATAATGTACAAGGTCTAAGTATGGAAAAGATCCTACAGGGTTCAGTAAAACTTTGCAGAAGTCATCCAACACGTCTGAAATATATATGCATGTATTCTGTTCTTTGTCTTTTCACTGGTATGCTTGGTGGTGTTCTGAGCACCAGTTCAATGTTCATTGACATTCAACAATGAAAAACCATTAATCAATCCTTATAAAGAAATAAGGAAAATGTAGAAGCCCTAAAAAATGTCAAGCTTGACTTCTCCAAATTTATTTTCTTCCTCTATATAAATCAGAGTTCAGTTTACACTAATTGTTGTGGGTTGAATGTAAAAGGTATGGCTAAGCAGCCACTGAATGTTTGAGCTTATTTCAAATATTTGGACATATTTGGTAAGATTTTCAGACCCTGCTCCATCTCTGTCTCTTCTGCTCTGTGGGAAGGCTATTTCTTAACAGCTTGACAGTCCTCTCCAGATTTCCCCTGCCTTGGGTTGAAGTGGGTACAGGACACAGCTGGGGCTCTCAGCCAGCCTTACACTGTCAGGGCTTTAGCTAATTGCCTTTCTTCTCTTCCCTCCTACCCAGATCACTCATAAATGACAGACAAATGCCATTTAATATCTTATCTGCAATCTTTATGAGAAGGAGATTGGGAGTTCCTAGTGTCATTCCCAACAGAAGAGTGAAATCCACGTAGTAAATCCTTTCCCATCACTAGCACTATATTTTTTGTAAGTGGCAGACTGTTGTATTATCCCTATAATCTCTAGGATGATCTCTCTGCAATATTTCTTCAATTCTTGTCCTAACGAATCTCAAGCTGACTTAATGTAGAAATTAGGAAAGTTCCTGCTAGCCAGTGATATGTCTACTAGGGGGAAATATGAAGGATTTGAATTTCCAGGGCTACTTCCAGGGCAACTTGTGAGGGGCACAAGATGGGGTTGCTAGGAAAACAACATCAGGAGCATCTCACCCAGAGAAAAACTATTGCCTAATCACAGCCTAAATCCAGCCCCGATGCACAGGCAGGAGGGAAGAGCATCTGGTCCTCATGTAGCAGAACGTGGCTATCTGGGCGGCATCTTGCACAGAAACCCAAAATGTCTCACTGTGGTTATGTGTACCTCCCAATAAATGAATATACTGAAACAGAGGTAGCTCGGGTGGGGAAGGCTCTTGTGCCATATGAGACCATTCATTCATCCCTGCTGCTGGTGCCTCTCTTCTGCCACTGCTTTTCTTCCTGTTTCCTCTCAGGCAGGGAATGAGGTAGGTGGGAAATTAATAAAGCTACTTTTTCAGTTTAGTTGTGACCCGTCCATTTTTCTAGCTTCTAATAGTCAAACATGACCAAACCAATGCTTCCCAAGATAGCTACAGATAATGGCATGATTTTAATAAGTTTTGAGAACTTCAGTTCTCCAAAGGAGTCAGTGAGGGGGCTGTCCCCATGGCTGCCCCACTGCGCAAAGGGGAGGTAGGGAGAAAGGAAAAGGGAAAACAGCTGAAACAGCTGAGCCTGTTGGGACCTCTTCACCATCACCACCTTTTGACTCACAGGTTTGCCCACCTAAATGAACAGAGCTCAAAAAAATAAAACTGGGGAGCCTGTTCCTGAATCTGCAGATTCGCTATGTGTATTTGTGCAATTTCTTTAAATCCCCTGTATCCAAGATACTCTGTTTGTAAAATGGTGCTGCCATTTAGAAAGCATTTTCAAAACCTTGTATGAAAAGTACTTAGTGGTATGTCTCATTTTTACCAGTGCAGCTGTCCTGCTCAATTTATTTCTTCCTGGAGAAAGTGTGCTCTACAAAATAAGATAATACATTTTCTTGGCTCTGTTCCTCTAGCATATGAATATAGTCCCCAGCTTCACTGAACATTGTAGCAGAAAAGCAAAATACATTGTTCACAAAGTATTTTTGTGTTAGAGAAGCAGAGGAAATTAATTGGTTTTCCATACAGTCCCTTAGTCAATAGTGAGCTCATGCACAGTATCGAAACCACACCTCTTCAAAAATATACATATATCATATTTTATCTATATTTTATCTATTCTGCACTTCAGCAGCTTTCTCTAAAGCCCTTCAAGAGTCATAGATTTTAACTGGTTTTGGATTAGACCATAGATGCTTTACCTAGCATACAGTTAATCAACTGCATGAATTTCCATTATTACCTGAAAACAAGAGCCTGACTTAAAAATGGAAAATTTCACGCTTTACTCTCTAGTTCTGGTCTGCTGCCACATGTCACCCTAAATATACAGTGCCCACCTGAGCTTTTTAACCTCCAGTCAGGCTCTTTCAGTTAAGAGGCAGCATAAAAAGTAGGGAAGGAGGGTTCTCTGCAGCTCATAGTGAACTCCACCAGCCTTACAACATCCAGAGACCATCCTACTCATTCTTGAGTACTTGCATCTGGGACCCTGACAAAGCAGGTTTAGATCCAGCAGCAATGGGAGACAGTGGACAGAGTGGTGAGCTGCTCCATGTTGCCATAGAAGTAATGCAAAGAAAATGGAGGGAAGAGAAGGGGACAGGGCTACAAACCTGTTCCTTGCTCCCATGAAGGTGTTCTGGCTACCAAGAAATGCTCTCCTATGCCAAAACATGCACAGTACTGTTGTCTCCTAAGACTTCACTCTCATCACCATATGACGAAAGTAACAAATTTCCCTCGAAATCCCTTTCCAAATCATACATATGGCACCTCGTGAAAACACATAAATAGCTGCATGTGACTAACCAAGCTGCCACAGCTCATTGCATCTCAGTGAGCAATGGCTTTTTGTGTAAGCATGGAAAAATATCAGCTAAAATATTGAAACCTAGTCCCCCAGTCAGGCCTAAGAGGTCTTTTCCAAAGAAACCACACTTTTGCAGAGCTCACCAGCATTGCTGAAATCTAGTCGTGTCTAAGGGCACCAGCCTGGGATTCATGCTCCCTTGGGTGGCATTGGGACAGATAGAAAGTTCTTACAGAAAAGTAAGAACGCAGTCTGAAAAGTTGGTATAAATTTAAAATCTAAAGTTTAAATTGAATCCTTTCCTGACATTGGCTGTCCCAGATTTCAGAATTTTTCTATAAAACCTCCCTTAAAGATGGTACTATAGTTTCTAGACTACATTTATTCTGTGGTGGCTCTGGGCCCAAATGGGAAGCAAGTGTTTCCTGGGGATTGATCTGATCCTACATTTAATGAGGATGCTGTGGTGGAACAGCTATTGTTACTGCAGAGATATATGAGGATTAATCACCTTTTTGTTCTTTTGGGGAGGGTTTCTGTTTCTTTTGAACCTATGTTTGAATGGTCAAGGTTCCTATATCAATGCAAAACCTCAGTATACCCTGAAGAAAAAGGTTTACTTAGACACGGTGGGAAAAGAAGGTGGATTTTTGAAATGCAAATGATTTTTGCCCAACCGGCAAAGACAGTAAGAACAAACCACAGCCTGCTGTACAAAGCTGACGGCTTTTTTTATTTTATTTCTTTTTTAGTGAAAAAAATGGTGTTTTCTGTAAGATGAAAACAGGGAACACGATCTGGTAGCCACATGGTCAACACAAAAACAAATCATAGAGAATACAGTCTTCAAAATTGGTAGGCACACTACAAGGGTTGTGGCGTTTACTCCCTTGCATCTCATTAACCCTATAAAGCAGCAGGCAGGGAAGGCAAACTGTATGCAAGATGTTCTCCCAGCCAGGAAAAGAGAAGAATTAGTAGGATACAGAGGTTGAGAGTAGCCGGCTCACCAACCCTCCAGTGGCTGCTCCACCAGCCCACTGCCTTCTCTATGGTGGAGCAGCCAGGGCATCCACATGAGAGGAGGTCATGACCCAGAGGTGTCTGGTGTACAGAGCCACGCACCAACCCTGTCAAACCACTCCATCTCCATCCCCAAACCACTCTTCAGTTCCTGACACTGAAAGTATTGCACCACCTCAGTCTGGCCCAAACCAAGCCTTCAGCAATGCTGTTGAGGGGCACATTACTGTGGTGGGTTTATAGAGAAAAATGTGAGATACCAGGCATTCTGGGATCAGTTACTGAGAGCTTGTAGGGTGGGGAAGTTGCCATTTCTGCTGCAGTTTTACAGAGGAAAGGCTTTTTCTGCTTTCACCTTTAGCTTTTCTGTTTTTTCTGCTTCATTGCATACCCACATGAAGGCCAGCACCAATAACTGCACTTTAAGCAATGTTCACCGGTCCAATTTCTCCTGCTTTTTCTGTCTGTTGAGTTAAACTCTAGACATTTTATCTAACCCTGGTACAGGTTTCAATAACAGAAAGAAGTTTGTTTGTTTTTCTTGTTTCCTTTCCCTGTGAAAGGGGAGGAAAGGGCAGAGGAAAAGGATGAAGCGCTGGACAGCTTTAACTACAGCTAAGGCAGATGCAGCCCCTCTCTTAAAGCTTATACGCATGTAATTGGTAACAGTGCTTGGGCCTTGGACTAAAACTATACAAATTTCCTCTTATTTAGCCAGTCCTTCTCCCCCAAACCCCCCCAAAAAGGCCCTAATCTAAATCAGATCTGGATACTCAGGAAACGTACAGGCCACTACAATGAGCAAAACATTTGTGAGATCCAGAGACTCAATTTCCTTCCTAAAGGAATAGCACAACAGGGTTTATTTTGTAAGGAGAAAAAAATCTCTTTCTGGGTGCCTACAGTAGGTTTGCTGTCTCTTTGGCTAAGCACCTCTGGAGCATCCAGGAGCTGAGGACAAGTTGTTCGCTTTTTAATGATTTTTTATCACTACCTTGTCCACTTCCAAATGTGGAAAAAATTCTAGCATCACACTGCTAACACCAAATAAAAACTTTAGTCATTTCCACCCTCTCAACAATAAAGAGAGAAAAGTGATGATAGTAGAATTTTATTGGCTTTATTTAAACAGGCTTCTTCTCCACCAACAATACTGTGCTACTACTATAAAACTTTTCTGACATATTACTTTAAACATTAGCGCATGGACATGCCAGCTCTGCACTTCAGGAGCTACAGTTCAATGCCAAGAGCTATTAGTCACATTAAGAAGTCTATTCACAATACGGCGGATAGAGAGGAGAGCGTCTGAATCCTCCTTCCTCCAGTGCTGCCCTGCATCCTGTCCCCATCCCTGACTGTGGCCGGACTCGTATATGGGGCAGCTAAGAGAGGTTTTCTACCAGCGGTTGGAAGCAGGAGAGGTTTTGGGGAGGGGGATCTTTCTTTCCCCTGGCTTTAAGGTGGATGCCGCTGCAGCTCTCCGCCGGGGCTGCTGCAGTCAGCTGAGGACAAGTGATGAGAGAAGGGAAGAACAATGAAGTTAAGCAAACAGAGGAATGTCTCGTCTAGGTCTGGGGAACTTCTAGTCTAAATACGTCGCTATCCTCCTTTGGTATACATGTGTGTGCTGCTTTTCAGGACAAATGGGGCCTTTCTTTTCAGCCCCTTTGACTTCGGCAAGGATTGCACAGCTGGGACGATGAGTTGTCTCCTCTTATTAAAACCACTTCTTAAAAGAAGTGCTGGCTGTGTCTACGTGTTCCTCTGAGTCACTTCTTCAGAGGAAAAAGACAAAATATATTGAGACCAAATCTATGATCTTTATGCACTTATGCCAATATTTAATCTGGTTTGGGGTGAGAAAAAGATAGATATCTAATATTATTTAAAATTATGATTTATTAAGTAACCATCCTGGGTGTTTATCTGTCTGCATTTTTCCCCATGTATGGGAAAAGACAAGAGAATCTGAAATGACCAGGGCACTCCTAAGCAAAGACACAGCCTAGCCAAGGCAGGAGGAATATTCCAGCAGAGACAGAGAGGGAGGCAGCATCCAGAGGGAATCAGACAAACCACATTTGTGACTGTAGGGAAGTCTTAACTATAGGTATAAAAATAGCAATATCAGTGGGTTGTTTTTTGTTTGTTTCTTTTACTTGTGCATTTAAAACAAGAACGTTCTCCTACTGATCTTAGGCAGCGCCTGTTTGTGACATAACACACATGCTGAAAAGACGGTATGGAAAATGTGTACACACACTGCATAAGAGAGCCTACAATCTGCAAAAGTGAATGTTGCATCCATATATCAATTGAAATGGCCTACAATTCAAGGAGTAATTGTTTTGAAACAATCTCACATGAATTCACCTTCACGAGATTAGAGGCTGATGTCACCACGAGGGTGAAGTCATCAGCAATGACTTAAGCTAATGGGATAATGCCAGAAGAACTCGATCGGGGCTGTTGTGCAGAGCTTAACTCCTTCCGAGCAACGAGGAATGCTGAGAACTATTTACCTCTTTTGTTTGCAGCATTTCCTGAGTGGGTTTTAGCACAGGAAAGCTCGTGGTTGACTAATGGGGACAGGGAATGAAATCTCCTTCCTACAGCGCTGCTGGTGATCTCCGTTTGGAGATTTTAAAGCCATATGTCTGCATTCAGGTTGAGCTTCAGGACAGAGAAAGCTGGCAGCAAGCTGTGGGGGGAAATTTAGTGATGCACGGTGGAGTTCCTGCACTACAAGCTCCTGGGGGTAGTCCCTGCTCACTTGAGGTCACCGGCACAGTGGGATTCGTGCAAGGGGACTTGGGCCCAGCTTTTCATTCCTTAGAGACAAAGATGTGGAAAAGCGGCGTGGCCTACAGCGAGCGCGGCGAGCTTTTCCAAGGCGCCGTGAGGAAACCCAGCGACCCGTAAGTGGGGTGGCATGGCGTGGTGTGGCTGACGCAAGGCCGTACCAGGTAGCCCTGCCAGCTCCACACGAGTTGGGTGTCTTCCTGAGGCGGCAGCAAAGCACATGATTTTAGAGTCAGCGGCGTTAAAAAAAAAATAAAAAATAAAAAAATATATAAATCATGGGAGTCATCCCGGAAAGTACAGATATTTCTGTTTGACTGTGTCATGCGTGCTTGTGTGGGAGTGGTGTGAGTTTGTTCTATTTCCAGGCTATGAGCACCGAGGTGTGACGGGCCCAGCTTCACCGCTTGTTGGGCGAACGGTGCCGGCGGTGCCACTCCCTGGCGATGATGAGGCGTGAGGGCGAAGCAAAAAGCTACCTGAAAGAGGGGTAAACCTGAAAAGTGAGCCTGGCCCTTGGGGTCTCACTGAGCTCACCAGCTCCTCGCACCGGAGACGGGCGTACGGGCAGGATTTGTCAACGCGGACAAGCAGCCTTTGCCAAGGTGGGGAGCACACACTGCCCTGGTGTCCTGGATGTACACAGTCAATATGGCAGCCGGGGCAGCTCGTCTGGCACTGGTTTAAGAGAGGCCCCCAAGCCGCACGTTCCTGTGCTACAGCTTCACACACAGCTGCAGAGCTCAGGTGGGCTCCAACTCTGCTGAAGCCAGCTTTGCTCCGCTCTGCTGGAAATAAGATTACCGCTTGGCCCTCTGTCTCCTTAAATGGATGGGGTTTTTTTCATGTTTTAAAGCCAAATATTTTATTTAACCCCCTCTTACCCTGCAGTGCAACTCGTTTGCTTTGTGAACTTTGAAAGAGAAAAAAGCAGAGCAAGCGTTTTTGCATTCTCTCATAAAACAAGCCTACGTTTTTGGGTTTAAATGCCAAAAGTTAAATGTTGAAAGCTCCTCAACCCAGTACATGTTGAACGAATTGTACACATGGAGATGCACGAGGACATATCTGTCCTGAAAGACCTTAAGTTACGACCTTTCCAATGTGGCTCAGCTGGTAGCCTGTAGGCCAGATGTTGCTAAGCAGGTGAGCCTATCATCCTTTCCACAGAGGAGATAAAGGATGGCTATTTGGACAGCAGGCACAGCCGAACGTCCCCTCTGCCTGCCCAGCTCTCAGACCTGGCAGGCGCATGGGACTGCTGCCCACTCCTGACAGACTGTCAGAGCAGCCCGGGCTTCTGGCCCCTCTGGCCATGTCACTGCAGCTTCACAAGGTGGAAAGGGATCCCAGAAATAAATGTGGAGCCTTTTTGGCCATCAAAATGAAAACACCTTCACTTAAAAAACCCCTATGATTTAGTTTCAAATGGCCTCGTGTTTAATAGCATTTTCTCCTGAGCAGGAAGTATTTGTTGAAGAAAAAATTTACAACTGCAATCAAAGGACACTACACTACTTTAGGGCCAGCTTGTCCTTATTTCACAGGACCCACGCCATACCAGACAGAGAAATATCAAATGGTTCAGAAGTTTACTGCAGGCAAACATATTACCCTTCCTCCTTCCCCCTTCCACTGCATTCTCCACCCAGGCAGCTCCATTTCAAAGCAATCTCTCCACCCTAAAAATGGATCAACTGTGTATGAACTGACCACAGTCCCACATGCTGGAATAGAAGACATCTTCCACGCAGGTAACTCATGCCTGTTTTGAAGGAACGAAGAGTCCACGAACTGGGAGGGGGTAGCTCAGTTTCTGCATTTCCTATTTAGGCCCTGTGTTCTGACATCTCACACAGGCAAAGGTTTTGTTGTTCCTGCTAGCACTGAAGGGAACACAAAATGCTCAGCCTCTTCTGATCCTCTTTAGCCAAGAGGCAACTTTTCAGCTGCCCAATGTGCTTGCAATAAAACAAAAGGTCAGGGCAGATATAAGAGTATTGCTGTGGTTTCTAAGGAGTGGGAACTACCATGCCTTCACCCCAAACTCACCATCCCCTATCTGAAGAAGAGTGATCCTGTAGGGCTTACTGAACTAGCATAGTTGGATGCTTCCTCTACAAATCAATACTTGGGTCCGCGCCCTACTGCCACACAGATAAATGAAAAAAGATCCTCTAAATCCTGTGGTACCAGAGTTGGACAGAAGTGCAGGGACCTGAACTCCCTTTACAGATAGTGAAGGTGAGGGAGCTCTTCCAGAGCTCAGTTCGGGTCACCGACAGGCTGCCTTGACCTCTGAATGACCTACCTCCTTTCACTGACCACGGAGGGACCTCAGAGACACCAGGCACCTGACAGAGGTGACAGAGGTGCTGAAGGTAAGTACCTGAAGTTTGCTGTAAGGTGACAAGCATTTCATGCCCTGGGAAAGCAGCTGGCACAGACTTTGCACTGATGGACTTGGACATGGGTTGTGGTGCCCAGTTCCTTAGGAGACACTCTGAACCTTTCCTTCGAATAGAGAACTGTGGTGGGACCATCTATCTCCTCTGCTGAAGGTAGGAGAGGAAGTAATTATCCCTTGTCATTATCCTAGTGTGCCTTACACTGGAAGCCTATAAAAAATATTGAGACCTTATATTCTGCAAACCAAGTCCTGAAAAGGGAAATTTCTACAATCTTAATTACAATTTGCTGTAGGAGGTCCAATCCCAGCCAGTTAGCCGAGGCTTGTGGCAGCTGACTTATTATTCCAGCACGCTTGATGGAAATACAAAATTGCATATCCTTCCTTGTAAGATGACTTCTCGGGCTCTGGCGCTCGCTGGCTGTCAGTGGATTATATATTGGATTTTTCTGTCAGCATGTAATAAAAGGAAAGTTTGGAGAAAAAAAAAAAAAAGCAATACATGAAAATAATTCCATTCATATTAGGTTTTGTAAAACCCACCAGCTAGTTTTGGGCTGCCCATGTATGGATAACTGAATGTAAAGGAAGAGGTCTCCAACCCCTCACAGAGCTATGCAAGGGCTGGCCATTAATTTCATTTTTATGCTACCATGGAGGACTGGGGATTTCCTGCTACCAGCAGTGCTCGCACACTGCAAAGGATCAACTCTAGACTTTGCCCACCTTCTATACCCAGAGCTGTGGAAAATGGCCAGGGGGTTTATGTTGTGTTTTCTCCCATTGCACTCATCAGAAGGCTTTCTCCATGCGATCTGGCTGAGGTTAGCCAGAAAAGCACTAGGACATTACTGTGGGGATGCCTTCCCCTTCCTCCTCCTTTTTCGCCACTCCTTCAAACTGCACAGAACAGAGCAGAACAGTGAATGTCTGTCTTAAATGCACTCACACCATCCTTCTCAGAGATAGCTATCCACCATTTCAAGCTATTCAACCTATTGGTGGGTGGCACTATCCAGTCTTCCCCAAGCAAAACCCACACACACACATTCAGCAGCGCTGGTCTTTGATGGGTCCAATGGGATGCAATGCACACAATCGCACATCACGCAGCATGAAGCACACCTTTGTAGACCACTGCAATCATCTCACCCCAGGTCCCCACTTCATGCAGGAGCCTGCTGTCCTACAGCAAGCAAAAATGATAACATGTCTGCTTGAGAAGCAGCACCAAAATGGTTAAGTAAGTCAACAGTGCTACTTTGCTGGTAAGATTTTAGCGAACTGGAAAGGACAGGAGAGTTATCCCAGCCACATATCTGCTCTCTGACTCAGGAGAAACATTTCAATTGTTTTATTAAAACATGCCTGAATTAGCAGAGCTACTTAAAAATGATCCACGACTCATATTGTATCTGGATTTGTGCAAATAATCTGTTCCTCAGTTCCTTGGCAAAGAAACAACAACACAAAAAAAAGAACAAAATCATTTTCTTTTGGTTCAAACATGATTAATTTTAAAGCACAATTTAATTCCTGTATTTAAAGTTAGACATATTTATAAACAAAATACCATTTTGGAAACAAAAAGGCTTTTTATTTAGAAAACAACCTTAAATATTTTCTTAAAGGAACCAGGTCTTTTTCAGCCAAAATAATTTGATGAACTCAACACAAATTTTGCCAGCAGATTCAGTAACCCAAATCTACGTTCTTTCCGCACATAAATTGAAAGACCAAAACATTTCACCCAGCTCTAATTGCAGCTTTAGTCCTGAAAGACGTCCATGTTTCACTTCTCTGAGTTGGATGTGGCATATTTTTCTTTACTTGCTCTTAATATCTTACATGATATCAGGGAATGTGAATAGTAAACACTGAAAAGAAAATCTTACTTTTTGTTATCTGATCTTTAATCCCAGCTTCCCCCTTTGTACATTATGTCTAGGGAGCTATGTTTTTCAAAAACATAAGGGAAACTCATCTGCTAATCTGTCAACAAGCCATCCATCTGTAATGTCTGCTCTACATTTGTTTTGCTATGTCACTGTGCACCGAATGTTTGATGCAGATGTTTTGACACGAGTGGTAGAGCAAAATGAAATTTGTTGTTTCCTACCACCACCACCCTCAAATGAAGATTTATTTAAACAATAAAATCTGCCCTGCAGAGTATTCCATGACAGTGACTTCTCAGTACCTTCAGCCAAGGTGTCGCCTTGCTGCTTTAAGGAAATCACACCAGCAAACAATATTAACATTCCAAATGTTTTATACCTTTTAAAAACATACAGAAGAGTGATTTGACTCTGATTTACATATGTATGTTGGAATCCAACACTCACCTTCTGTTAAAAACAGGCAAAAAAGATAGTTTGCAACCCAGACGACAAGTAGCCCAAACACTCAAAGCCAAAACCGAAACGCTCCTGTCTGTCCGGTGCGTTGCATCAGTACTTGTGCCAGACATCTTACCACCTGAGGACAGATGGAAAGACATCTGCTTCCTTTCAGACAGTGTCTTGCACCGAGCTCTGGGTTCCTGCTTACTCAGTCCACTTTCCTTAACTGCATCTGCTTCAGGAGAAGGGAAGAAAAAGCCCAAATCCCTCTTTTCAGCAAATACTACATGGGCAGTGTCGATCATGTAGAGATAGTTGGTGGGACACCCAAACCCAAAGTTTCAGGTTCGACTTACATTGTCAATAGGTCAGGAGATATGTCAAGGCTATGTTTGTAAAGGCATGTGAAGCCACATTGCCAGGGTGCTACTGGGTTGCTGGATGGTAGTCCAATGGCAGTTTTCATTCAAAACACCCCACAGTATGTAGAAAAGGGCCATATTGCCTGGGAGGGGACTGGTTCACAGCCTGCATGTGAGCCCATGCACTGTAGGAGACATGGATGGGTGCTTGTGCCTCACTTGACACCCCAACCCAGCCTGACTTGCTCTCCCAGGGCAAAAAACAGGGCTGTCCTCGAGAGAACCTGCTAATAGTGAGGCTGGCACGTGAGTTTGGATTTGGGAACAAACTCAGATCCATGCTTAGGTGGTTACACAGATATATCATAAGGGTAGAAATTTGTCCCATTGGACAGTATTCATGGGCACCCTCAAGCCACTGGGTTGAGACAGACTCCTCCCAGAAATAATGCCTCACTTTGGGGTCAAAGTGGATCACACCCTGGAGCACCTCTTTCTCCATAAGCTCTCAAAAACCCCTAACAACTATCCTTAACTAGATGTTTAAAGGTAGATGGAATTAGCTTAGCCATAGTGTCAACACAAGTACATTTTACACTTTTTTTTAAACTACATTTCTATCCCTCTTCGCTGCCAACAGGATCCTTGAAAATATTTTCTCTTAAATTTACAATGGAGATAACTATCTCACAGTCACCTTTCTAAGCCTGGTCAAAGTGTCCCAAGAAGCTATCCAGGGAAGGTTTTTTAGGTGTGAGAAAACCCTCAACCTGTAGAGGCATAAAATGAATTCAAAACTGTGAAGATGATGCCACCTGGACTACTTCCAGAGGCCCTAGGACCATCATAAACTCTCGCATGGCTGCCAGCCAACATCTTGCAGCTGAGGCAGGTTTTCTGCTATCCAGCTGGGAGGATGAGACACCTCGGGAGAGGCAGATTGGGAGCAGGGAAAATGAGAAGGAGAGAAAACAGGAGAGAGAGCAAAGGACTGCTGTCTTCTAGTGAGTCTCATTGCACGAGTAGGCTCAGTAAGCTGGAAGACCCAGTAATACTTTTATTACTTTACACCACCTCATCCTCTGATACAGATCAGCTCTTCAAGTCATTGCCTCTCCCCAGTGCTGTAAGCAGAAGTATGTCTGACTCTGTCCCATTTCCTATTTTTACATCCAGATTTCCTCGGTGTACTCACCACAGGAAAAATGAACATGAAATGAAAGCCAAAATGACATTTTCTGGAACCACCATGTTTGTTGGAGAGTTGCAGACAATGCAACTGCCTGTTTCCTTCTTGAGTCAAGTGGCTACAAAGATAAAGCAGCAGTATGTGTCTTCAGAGGAACCAGTTAAGAGGTTTTCACTGTAAAAAATGTCATCTGAGACCTTGAAGCAAGAATTTCTGACTTTCTAGTTCCATTACCTGCGCTGGCTGCTCTCCTGATTTCAGGTTTTGAGGGCTGATAATATCAAAGTTGACTAACCTTTTAATACAACTGTTATTATTGCTACTTATCCAAGAAGTGGATATCCTCAGCGTTATATGAGGAATGAACTGTGGTTATCTGAAATGTGATAACAAGCACCTCTTTTCTGTTCAGGGATTCGTAGTCCCTCTCCCATCCCAACACCTGCTCTTGTAATTTTGCAGGGGGGGGCGGGGAGTGTGCTCTGTGGATTTTCGTTTCCCTGACGCAATGCACAGACAATTCAAGACAGCAAAATTTAAAAAGTGCTCTAGATGCTTCAGCTACTTTCAGAGTCTGAGAATGATTTGGTTTCAAATCAGAAAAATCACCACTGATCCATTAAAGAGAACCCACTGTATGAGTACTAAATGACTCAAAGAGGAAATTAAGAACTAGCAGGTGGCACAAGAAGTTGTACATGGCTTCAGAAGTACCAATTTAATCTGGCTGGCTTTTACCAAAATTAGCAGAGACACCAATCATGTAAATCAAGATGAAGTTTTTCCTCACAAATCAGTCCCTTCCTGGACGTGCTTTTACTTTGAACTCTTTGGAATTGCTTTGCACCTCTAGGGATGAAAATATTAAGTAACAGGAAACAAATCTGGCATTCAAGTGTGCTTTCACCAGAGTTTAGGGGCAAAAAAGAATGGCTGTGCAAGGCATTGTGTCTTTCTGCAGGCACTTCCAAATAATGCTGATCTTCTTTTCTTGTTGACATGTTGCGTTGTAGACTCCTGTCTATTGTGTAATTCTCTGTCCCGCCTTTCAGCATTTCCTCTCCTTTTGGAACCTGCATTTGGGATCCTTTTTCAGCAGCTGCTTTCCAGAATTCATTCCATTGACACACTCTTCATGTGTCAAAGGGCCATGAGGGTAATTCTTCCATTTCCATGGGTCGAGATGGATGCAAGTTTTTAATCCTTGTGATTGAATGGGTACGTCTACTTTGGGGTGGATTTATTTTTTTTGGTCAGGTGCATAATTTGAAGCTGGCTGTCTCCACTGAACGTGCATTGGTTCACATCACAGAGCGGTGTCAGAGCATAAAAACTGGATTCCTTTCAAATGAAGCTGTTGCAGAAGGTAGACCTGTGGAGCCAAACTGCTCCAGCAGCTAAAGGACATGCCGTGCATGGCCCAGACTAGAACCAGTGCAAAGTAAACCCACCCCCCCACCCCATCCCCGAAGAGTATGGATGCCAGGACCTCAGCCACAACTGGTTTGCTTCACAAACCTCCTCCTGCTGATCTGCACCACCTGCTAATGCAGATGCAGGCAGCAGATGCTATAGGAAGTCTAGGCTAAAGTCTGAGCCTAAAATCTTTAAAATGGGTATATAAAGAACTTACTTAAAACAAAGGAAAAGATGTCCAGCAGTTTTGTTTTATAAGCCTTATCTTTGTGTGAATACAGTTAACCTGCAATACAAGCGGTCCCAGGAGCACAGCTTATTCCTGGTGTAACTTGAGTTTACATTTGGTCTTTTACTAGTATAAATATTTTAGTAAAACAGGCCAGATCACAACTGGTACAGTTCTCGTGGTAAGCTTTTAAGTCTAAACTGTTCACAGAGTGAAAAAGATTCTGTCCTTGATCCACAGCACAAGCGACTGGCATAAGAGCACTGTAAAACTGATCCTGAGGAAGACTGTGTTCCCACTGAAACAGAGATCAAGGTTGGGCAGAACATCCAAAGGATGTTGCTGGGCCAGATCCAAGTCTGTGGCCTCTCCTGAGAACCTATAAAACTGTGGTGATTAGGGAACAGGTGATTTTGTATGCTAAATATTTAAGAAGTTGCTCTCCTAACAGCTAGTAGAAAATTTAGCATGGGAAAAAATCCCCTATTACCTTTGGGAAACCAATAAGTGTGAAATTTCTACAAGGTACCATATAATGAAATTCTTTAAAGATACTAGAGATGACTTGTCATGTACAACATGACTTTTGGGGTTGGGCCTGGTTACCTTTTCACTGGATTTATCCTGATGTGAAGCTGGCTTACTATAGTACAGCTATTCCTGTATAACACAGCACTGCAAGTGTTAAACAATCTGTCTACTTGGGCGTATGGATATTTCAAAAGGCATGAGGCCAATGGATAAATAGGCTTACTGAAGGATAACACTGATCTCTGAAATACAGTGTGGCATATCCCATTTCTATTATAAAATGAAAATTCACAAGAAAATAAAAGAAATGGCTCTATCTCCATTTACAGGAAAATATTTTACAGGATGTGACACCATTGGGAGCTGGCAGCTCTCTCTGTTCAGATCCATAGATCTAATACCGTTTCAAAATCACTCCCTATATTGTTGCCTCCTATTCCAAGAAACTAGGGCTCTGATCTAAGAGCAAATTCCTTTTGACAAAGGTGGTTTTTAGTGTGTAAGCTCATATGTTGACGATACGCTCAAGTGTTTTCCTAAACTGAGCCCTGGAACTGGTGGAATATAACATAAGAAGTCCAGGGCATTGACTTGTAGAGGAGCTGCCCTCATCGCACACATTACCATACTTACTTGCTCATCAGCACCATTCACACAAATGTATTAGTTCACCTCACTCTTATTATTTAAGTTAGTGCTCCTACCTGCCCCTACCCAGTAACCTTTGCTATTCACATCTAATTGGTTTTCAGCCCAGTTTCTTTGTTTAAAATTTTGATTTGCCAAACTGGAGGACAGAAATAACGTCGTGTGAAACTGGTGGCGGTCTGCACCGTACAAATAAAAGAGCATCAAAATGCCACAGAGAATAAAATGAACACTGCATGCACCAAAAGCAATAGACAAAATACTTGGCAGACATTTGCTCTACTGAAAATGAGAGTGAACTTTCAACATATTTGCAGTGAATACTGCACAAATCTTCTGAATTTTGAATAACTTTCATGTTAACTTTGACAGCACTCAGAGTGGGTCTTGTCTGATGTACCAAGTTTATACAATGGGCTTATACCTTTTCATACAACTTTTGTTTTGTATTGTTCTTAGTAATTATTTGTACTTTGGTGATTTGTAGGAGCCCCGGGTCTGGACTAGGACCCGAGGGAGCACTGTACAGACACAGAAAGAGAGCACGCATGGAAATGTTAACAGTAATCTGCAAGTTGCACTGTATCTGAATATGCTGTACTTTGGGAATGACTTTGTAAGCAATTTTTTCAAAGCATCTACCACTCAGATAATGGACTAAAATACCCTTGGGAAGGCTCCACATGACAGCATGCATTCGTATTAGACATAGTAAATTTAAAAACTCTCTCCCATATTACACAATAGTATTAGGCCTTTTGAGTTCTGGTAAAATGAAAATGTCTCAAGACTGTTATAGTTCTGCTAAACATTTTTTGAAGACTAAAAGAAAGAAAATAATGTACAGAACTGCATACTCTTATAATTCAACTGTATAGCTGTGTCATATTAAACTATGACCAGGACTCCTAAAAAAAATCAGACGCTGAAATAATTCTCCATTTATGATTCAGACAAACATGTTTTATTGTTAGCACTCTGCAGATCAAAGAAAGAACATGTAGAAAAGCTGGGGAGAGTTTCTTTGCTCGCTGGAATGAGAGTTTTGTGAATATAAAGCACAAGAGAAGCCTCTTTATTTAGAAGCCTCTTTAGTAGCTGAGTCACGTACATATTGTTGGACATGAAGGACAGTTTTAAAACAGCCTGGCAAAATCTTGCCTTCCAGGGTTATTATTTCTTTAATTGAAAATATCACCAGTGTTTTCATTATTATAGTAAAGGGCAGGCAGTGAGTTCAGTACCTTGGTTGGCATATTTCCACGGTAATTTTGCAGAAATGCTTTAGGATAACATATCAACCAGAAAATAAGCAATCAGCGAGCTTTTTCAATTTTTAAGCAAGCGTGTGCCTGCCGTTCTTGTTGCCAGCATGTCTGAGCCCCTCTCTGCCTTGCATGGGTGTTTCCTTTGCACGAGAGGCTTTGCTGGGACCAACGGGACAGACATAGGATGACAGCACGGGATGCTAAGAGCCATACCTCCACCTGGAGTGAGGACAGGAACCTCCATCCTCTCACTTCCCTTCTCTCCACCTCCCATCCTCCTGGAGCAGCGTGGATGTCCCCAGTGCTGGATGTTTCCAGCCTGAGAGGAGATAGAGCCACAGCAGCAGACAGATGGGGTGCTGGTAGAAGGGAGGGAGACCACCTCCAGCCCAAAAATGGTGTATCCTCCAGGAGAAGGATGCGTGATGAGGGGCCACCATGAGACCAAGGACACCTGTCAGGAGGCTCAACCTCGTCAACTCATGTCGACTCTCCCCATGACAGTTCCCATCCAAAAAGGCCCCTGACTAAACTGTGAGGGACACTGCATGACATAAAATAGCACTGCATTTGTAATGAATCCTGCTTACTGCTGTAGCAAACAAAGAGCTCAGGCCATATGGAACAGGGACCCCACAGTGACCCCAGCAGGGACAGAGTGAGATGTCCCTTGCCACACTCTTAACTTCTGCATGCCATGAGTTGGGGACATCTGAGTCTGAAAGTCCCATCTCTTTCACCCTGGGTGGACTAGGTCTGCAGCCTCAACTCAATATATGGGAGCACTGATGTTTTATACAGGTGGATGCTACAGTTTCTCTTTTATTCAGTACCCTCTTTGTAATAACACCTAACGCTTGCTTTGTCTTTTTGACTATTAATATGCAGGGAGCAAGTGTTAACACTTTCTTGAGGCAGAAGTTAGGTAGAGGCCTTATGAAGTATGTATGTATGCAGCTGGTCTTTCCTTTTTTTTCTTGTGCCTCACTTTGCATATTTTGATAGTGAATTCCTGATCCCTGTGTAGTTTTTCATTTATCTACAAGATTACAAGAGTTGCCTCTTTTTCATGACCCTGTCACTCAGTCTTGTAAGATCTTCATGGAACTTGCTTCAGTTGCCTTTAAGTTTACAATCCTAAATAGTTTTTAATTTCCCCATAGACATTGCTACTTTGGTACCATCCCTTTTACTAGGTCATTTATGAAGATACTGACCTATACAGGTGTCTATGGGTACCTTCAGGTAGCCTTTCTCCATTGTGTAAATTAATCGCTTAAATTAATCACTTCTTGCTTGTCCTCTTTTCCCATCTTTCAGTCAAACATTAATCCGGATTTCCACTCTGATTCCACACCAGCTGATTTTCATTGAGAGTTTTAAATTGAAGTTTTTGAAAAATCCAATCCACTATTTTAACCAGACGACCCTTACCTGCTGCCTGTTTGTGGACAAGAATCCCTAACTTTTAGGTTAGGCTCTAGCCAGATTCTTGAAATAAACTGCACATTTAAAGCAAATGTTTTTAATTTTTCTGTCTTCATATAGTCCCTGGGGGTATCATAACAATAAACAAGCAAAGCAAACTTTTCACTCTGGCCTGAAGTACAACTTTCTACTTTAAATGTGCCAAGTTTTTTCAATTAGTTTATTCTCCCAGTTATGTCAGCGTGCTGTGTAGATGTCTAGTTACCTGATTTGTGGGGGTAGTCAGGTACTCAAATGACCTAAACTGAGCAATTACTGGTGCTGGCAGATTATAGATGGAAAACTAAGACCAGGCCATAAAAATTTGATCCTTTATGTCCATAGTCATAATAAAACAGTTATGGTCGGTGATTGATTATAGGAATATTAAAATTCCGAAAAAAAGAGCGAAAAAAAAAGAGCTGTTTTAAATTGCATTGTATTCTCATGTTTAGGGGGAAAAAATTATTGCGATTATCTTGACATGTTTATCATTTTGAGGCTGAGCCAGTCATTATTGTGTGAGTTCATTCTGTCCTGTAGCTGACAAACACTATCATGTACTATAAAAATTATTATGGCTCACTTTTGCAGCTGTAATAAAACAGGAAAGCAAATACCGTAACTATTTGTATTTAAGACTTTAGTCCTAGCACACATCCAGTAAGACAGTGGCTTTAAAGTTTAGACAGAAAACAAGCCAGATTCTCAACTTGGTTGCACAGGTTTTATTCCAGAATTGATCTCAATGGCAATCATTTGTCATTTTTGCAAGGAAAAAAAAAAAAAACAAAAAACCAGAATCAGAGGCAATATATTAACACGACTCATCTGTATTTTTATCTTTTGGAGTGAACCTCAGAGGTCTCAAAGTGTTTCCTGGATGCACCTCCTATCTGAATTTTCTTTGCATAGCCCATTTTGCAGCTACTGTTTCCAAGGAAGAGTTCTGCAGGGCCTTCTCCTCTGAGCACTGCCCCATGGATGTGTGAGGACCGCTGCCACATCTCAGTTTTGTGCTCAAACCCTATTCCCTCAGTTGTCCCAACAACCTAACAGTTTTGGGTTATCCTCTGGCATGCACCAAACTGCTCCCTTACCAGGATACCAGGGTACAGTCAGACACTGCTGCCAGGGGTAACCAAAACAGCCTTAGAGATGTCTATTGCTTGCACTTTTTCCCTGTAGATAGAATCACAGAATGGTTTGGGTTGGAAGGGACCTTAAAGATCACTAAGTTCCAACCTGCCTACCATAGGTAGGGATAATACATATAGCAATTCAGCAGTGAGATCGGAATCATATCTACCACAATTCCTACTCTTCTAGGAGAAATGGAGTGGAGTTTGTTTTATGCCTCAGTCATGCACCTCGACTAGGACCAGATGTACATCATGTTCATGTCAATTTGCACCTTCCCTTTGGAGTCTGCTGCCACTGTCCCACCCAACGGATTTAGGGGCTGAAACAGTTGAGCAATCTCACATGCCCCGCATGTTTTGCTTTGTTCCACTTTCAGCATGCTTGAAAATACTTGAAATAGCTTTTGGTTTGGTCATAGAAACTAAATCAGGAAAATTTTACACCCGTCATTTAGCTTTCACACCCAAAAAAAGAAAGTCAGATTGCAACTGTAACATAGCTGTGGACACCTGCAGCATAAAGACACAGATGGCCTTTGCTTGCATTTATAAAAAGACAGGTGTGCTCCAAGAAGTGAGATTAATGGGTTCTATCACGTTTTCTCATTTCAGGATGCCAGAATTTTGAAGTCTAAAAGCATGCCAAGCAAACAGAGAAGTTAAATGCACAACATTCAACAATAACAAGAGGCTCCAGGGCCAATCTCATCACTTCATATCGGTGTCTTCACGGACTCACCTCCCATCAAGGGTATGTGTGAGAGCTGCTTTGGTAGGATGACCAAATTCGGCACCTTGCAAGATCAGATGTGAGTCAGCATCCTTGGAAGAGCCAACCTCATTTTCAAAGAGAACTGGAAAGATACAAGAAAAATATCATACCCCGGACACTTCTTCCATGGTTAAACACCCTCCAGATGATTCACCAGAGCCCGTAGCAGCCTAACTCTCTTAAAGTTACTATTCATGCATGATGTTAGTCTCCATGCTCTTATGGAAATAAAATAATGACAAATAAGCACCTGTGACAGAACAGCAGCCCCTATAACACTGTATTAAAACAGTCTGATGAGCTATATTTTCTATATGCATATGCTGCTGCTGTGTGTTATGAGGGCTACAAGCAAAAGCAAGAAGAACTGCTCAGGATCAACTACCACCACTTCCTTGTACTCATTTTGGATAAGTTAAGAGGCAATGGTCACATTTTTTGTTCTGGATATTCTTTATATTACCTCTGAGAAGCTCCTAGAAGCAATGCTGAGAACCAAGACCAAAGACCAGCAATGGAGAGCAGCCAAGGGATGACTTTCAGGTGGTAGTGCAGGTGAAGCCAAATGAAACAGGCACACACAAACGCATGCAAAGAATTTATGCCTGCTTCCCCAACACCAGGGAAAGAAGCTTCTTTCCATCTGATGTTGATAGTTTGCAGTTTTAAAACCCTTTCGTTTCAACAGCTTGCAAACTACCCTGTTGAAAAAGCAAAGACTTGGTGTTTGACTGTCTATGAACATCATCAGCGAGAAGAACCGTGGGTTCTTCATCACCCTTAGCAAGAGGAACCATGGGTAGTAAGTCCAGTTAGGTAGGTGAGGTAAATACAATGCCACAAAGTACTGAAGGCTCATCTGAAAAGTAGAAAAAAAAAATCCTACCTTGGGAGAAATAAAGGCATTTATGGCATAATGCATCAAGCTAGCAGGGATCAGCTCCTAGCAGCTGATCCAGAAACCATTTGTTCAGAACGTCTTTTAGACAGAACAAAACAAAAAGTACTTTTAAGCTCCTTTCCCTTTTTTTTTTTTTTTTCCTGTGTGCCTCAGGAATATAACCACATGAAATGCTTCAGCACTGATTGGCAAGTTTCTGTATTGATTGGCTTCAGAGTCTGATTAGATAAGACAGAGCCAACTAATGAGAGCCACTAGAAAAATCTACTGGAGTATTATATCTGCTGAGATAGATAAACTCCCAAAACCCCCAAGCCAGTCTATTTAGTAGATCTTTTATCTAAACATATCCTGATATTGCTGACATATTGTGCACAAACAAAACATGGATATTAACAAAAGGGCTTTGTAAAAAAAGGTGACTACTGTCCTGGAGAGAAAAAGAAATCAAATAGCCTGGACTTTAAATCCAGAAGTAAGAAGTGAAAGACTGGCATTAACACTTCCCATTCCTTACCTGCAATTCAACTCTCCTCTCACCCCCAAAACATAAAAGGGGATTCTAGGATATTTTTGTTAGATACCTCCCATCCCATCACATCAACAACATTAGCCAGTGCCTCCTTTTTCAGAGGATTAGCTGGATATTAGATGCTCTGTCTAGCAGTAGCGCTTTTCTTAAGCCGGGTGTTCTGCTTATCTTCCTTCGTTTTACTTTGTCGCACTGTTTTTCAGCTATTGTACTGGATCTGCCTGAAGCCCTCCCTCAGTTTTCACACAGCTCTTTTGGAAGTGAAAAATCTTGCTGACTCAGTAGGAGTTTTGGCTGATTAAAAGCTAAGTAAGAGAGGCAGGGCAAAGCCTGGTGTTTGTGCTTCAGCCTTCCCCTGTTCAGTTCTGCCTTCAGTCCTGCTCTTTATTCTCCACAGGGTGCAAATACCACTTGTTGGAAGTGATTTGGGTGCTTGTAGGACACGAGGGGAACATCCTGTGACCCAGCAATCTGTTGGGATCTACAAGATGCACAGCACTCATTTAAGGTGGATGTCCAGGAAAGAATCCAGCCCAGCCCTGAGCTTGTGCATCAACCTAAAATAATTAATAAGTCTGAAGAGGAAAAAAGGAGTTTAATCAAACCTTGTGCTCTGAATTTCCTCAGAGGAGTTTGCCTGGGAAAGGCAAGAAGCATTCCTCACCCTGCTCTGGCTCACACTGACAGGAGGTTAAGCCGCAGGGATGTTCAAGAGTACTCAACTAGGCAAGGGGTTTTCAGAGCTGTTATCTATTTTAAAATAAACATTCCAGTGTGTATTGTTGCACTAGTCGTTTAGGGGAAAAAAAAAAAAACACCAAACCCTAAAGGCTTCTGAATGTCACATTCAGGGGGGTATTTGTATATCATCTGGCTCACATACAAAAGAGAAAAAAAATATATAAATTGTCTGTCCACTCTTCTGTTCAGGTTTTTATCTTAAGAAGACTTCATTTCCCAAGAAGGCAATTACTCCTTGAGACTGATGAAACAGGGTGATTATTAGGAATACACAGCAAGGCAGATGGAAGCTGCTTCTAGGATTTTTCTTTTGGGGGGCTGTCATTACACCAATTAAAGGTCTCTCACCTAATATCTTAAGTCCAGAAACTCCAAATCATCCATGTGAAATTTCAAATGGTTTCAGACAGCCTTCCCTTCCATTTATGGTACAGCTTGCCATAAAAACACAGTTTTTTTGTGCGCCCCACAATCTGCTCACAGACCTTATGGCCCCAGATCTGGAATGCTGATGCTGCCTGCAGAGCTCACAGGGTACAGTCATGGTTTAAGTTTTTTATTGAGGTTAAGTAGTGTATGGATTCCTTAGATAACAAAGCAGCAGCAAAGCTGAGTGCGCTTCTACTGCCTCAAAACAAGAGTGGCAGGAAACAACCAACTGGCTGCATAAGAGCTTCAAACTCTTGGCCACCACTGAGATCCAGGTAACTGAGCAGACAGTCAATGCTTTGTTTCTATTTGGTTCCTAACACAGCAGCAGTACACGTTCAAAGCTGCTGTTATCTTAACAATCCTGTAATAAAAGCTCAACCTTCCATGCCAGTGCAAAGGTTATCAACTTGTTTCTGAAACACAAATTCCCTATAAACCTCCAAGAGAGCTGGGACAACTGAGGTGGCCCCTTCACAGGTGACAAGGGGAGAGGGCTGGTCTCCAGACTGCCAAGCAGCTAGTGAGGGAGCTGAACGCCAACCTCACATTCCCTCCAAAGGGAAAAATGTTGATTTATCTATGCCACTTCACATAGGTTATTGTGTTAAAAGGAGAAAGCCTTTTGGAAATCCCAGGGATTTGTATCTTTGCTTGGATATCTCTTAGATTTGGAAATGAGAGCTCCTTTGTGGGATCATGCATAGACAAGTCACTAATATGAAGCTTATCCTGGATTTTGTCTTCATTTTGTCTTCTCCCAACTAGAGGAGGGGCAGTTTTTTAAGGGCTCACTTTCCAGGTAGAGGTAAAGAAAAGGGATATCCAAGTGCTAAGAAGGAGCTCAGAAATCGGCATGTGGATGCGCCTACTCACTCTGATGCTTTGGCAAGAGCTGGACAATTCTGAAAACCTGCAACTGATTGTGGGCTCTGAGTCCTTTAGAAAAATCTGGCCCTTAAAGCTGTGTAATTGTTGAACAGTTTATAATTACTCACAGATTTAAATTGTGAGTTACAAACAGACAGAGACTAAGGATTTCCTTGGCTGCTGAACTTTGAAAGCTGTTATATTTTTTTCCAATGACTTATTTATGGCTAAACTGCAAGGTTCAGTTGCCTATTTATATAATTTATCAATAGGAGCAAAAATCTCAAGTATGAATTTAAGCAAAAAACATGAAGGGATAATACACATTTTCTAAAATTTAAAGCTATTTGTAAAGCATTCAAGGATTTTGCACCTTTGATATGGATGAGTCAATTCTAACATACTGCACTAGTAAGGAGTAGTTTCACATACTGAAACTGAGGCACACACTATGAAAATGAAGAACAGCCTATATTCTGTGTCCAGAAGTGCTTTGCATCCTGAATTGGACAGAACAAATGAAGACGAGAGTCTGCAATCTTTACTCAAAAGAAACTGAGCTGAAGTTGAAATTGGCTCAGCAGATAGCAGCTAGTAGTAGGAGAATGGGAATTACATCAGGTCATATTTAAACCATGTATCCCATGATGAATTTATTCACAGCCAACAAAAACAACAGTCTAACATTTTGTTCTCGTATAAGCTGTCTGCTCTAAGGGTGTCTAAAAATCTGTCTGTTGAAGAAGCAAAACACCACTGGACTTTGTTTTCCTTCCAGATCTGCATTCTTGCCTTAAAGCAATTGTATTCATTAACACTATATTAATGAGTTACTTAATTTGGGTCCACTGGAAAAAACAGAACACATTTGCTACCAAGTGTACCCTTTCCATGTGGAAAATCATTAAAACCTCAGAGACATTTCAGCCCTGATGGGAGGTGTCTTTCACTAAGTTGAATCAAACCATGCATATGAGGAAATGTTGACAGAATGTTGCTGAGTTGTAAATTATCTACAAATGTGAAATTGTTCTGTGTTAACTGTGGTGTTGCTTAAAATAATATTTGCTGATGATATATCTCCTGAAGTCACATAGGTAATAATGCTGTTTCCCTCATTTCGGCTACTTCTTTGCACAGTAAGATATTTTCCCTGAAAACTTATGTTGTATTGGATCCTGTCTTTTCATGTCTTAGTTCTCATGTCTGCTCATCAACACACTTTGATTCTCATTGGTAATAATTAAATTCACATTTGACTATGTGATTTCTTGGTACCTAGTATAGACCTTTCATGTACGTGAAAGGTATATGTAGTGAGAGTGCATATTCCCATTGGTACGTCTCCTGCTTGTCGTGTTCAAATGCAATTATTAAAATGGAGTACCACTGTGAAATACAACTATGTGAAAAACTCTTAAGCATTCCACCTTTGCTGTTACACTGAATGCTGGAGCCAAAATGCTTAGCTGGGAAGTAAAAATCGGGCTTTATATATTGTAATGTAGTAAAGTAAAGTGAAATGCAAAAAAAATTCAAGGTGGACTTTAATTATGGTGTGAAGTTTTTGCCTGAGAACTATTTGTTTTGATGGGCAAGAAGGAACTTATTTAGTTTGCCTATCCGTTATCAGAATGAGATTGCAAGGCAGGAGTTTACCCGAATAAATGTGCTCAGCATGAGCAGCAGTTCACCTGGAGCTCCCTGAACCCTTTCTGCATTAGGAGCTGTCTGAAAGCAACCAATGATCAAAGGAAAATACAAGAATCACATCAGCTGATCTCTTACATTTAGACTGCTAAAGAAAGGCATGGAGTACTTCCAGATCTCTGACTGAACCTCTAAGTCCTTGCTTAATTTTTACAGAGTTCTTACTGGGGCACGTTCTGCTTGCACTAAAACAAAGTTCACGCTGTGAGTCATGTCCATCATCACACACAGAGCTGCATATCCCACCTCTGCAGGGCCAGGCTCTCAGTTAGCCCCTGAAGATGCAGCCCTGTCTTTGTACATTTATTGCCATATTTTATTAATAACATTGTGCTGTGGCCAGCGAAATCAGAAACAGGCTGGCGTACAGCTTTGATGGCTAGCCCAGTCTTTCTATGAAATTTGGGTTAAACCCTTTGCAACTTCTGCTGGCAGGGAGAAAAAAAGATGGTCTCACAGCTCAGGCTGTTGAATGCTGCTTTAGAGAACTGGGTCTACCCCTGCTGCTGTGGCAGGTTTTCTGTGCGATGTCAAATTAAGGAAACCAAACTTGTCACTCGAGTTCACTAATCACTTGTGCCTCTTTTTCCAGCATGCTCAGCTTGGTAATCAGAGGTCTGAAACATTAAGCACTCACAAATGCAAATTAAGCCAGTGGAAACAAGCCTGAATATATCTGTGCTACATAATGCAGGGCAGAGCAAGGCTTCATCTCACCCAAAACCTATATCGACGCTCTAGCTATAACCAGTGGAGGAAAAAGGACAGGTTTGTGCCTGTCGCAGACAGGTTTGTGTCTGTCTCAGGTGGAGACAGACCTACCAGTGGAGATGTCCTTGTTAGTGAGTTGAGTCCTTTCCTAGAGGGTTCGCATGTGGCACGATGGTGGTGGTAGATCCCGATCTTAAATTTTTCACGTGCCTGTTCCCTGTGTGTAAAATAGAGGGGTCAGTTTCTGCCTTGTGAATGTTAATAAGCAAAGCACAGGAAAAAGACTGTCGTTAAAACATAGCATACATTGCAAAAGACAGGAGGTTACACCTTGACTAGAGAGGACAAAACAGGTCCTCAGAGTCCTCAAGGAAGAGAAAATGTCCTCAGGTGGCACCAGGGGAGGTTCAGATTGGATATTAGGAAAAATTGTTACACTGAAAGGGTTATAAAGC
>BJBW01002582.1:0-176745 GCA_004320125.1 Scolopax mira
GATGCTGCCTGCAGAAATTAAAGGTAATTATTGTCAGGCATTTTTGAGCTCCCTAACCAGACACAGCTGCCATAAGGACAACAGCCAAAAAACAGTGATGTATCAGAAATCTATGCTGTGCCATCTGCCACACCAAAGTCACTCTACTTCAGCATTAAAAGTTTAAAGAATAAAGCACAATCCTGATGTAGAAAACACTACAGTCTGAAGAGCCTGAGCAGTCAGGCATAAAGGTGAAGCAGATATAGCCAACACTCTCTCCAACCTCAGCATAAGCAAACTTTTTATACTCTCATTCACTTATTCCCCAGTCTATATAATTTCTTACTTGAATTGTGATACCAGTAAAAGCCCCAGAATCTGACTGCACGAGGCACTTTAAAAAACAGCATACTAATTCTTCAGCATTTCTGAAAGCTAATAAAATTGAGGTTAAAGCAGATGGTTTCAGCAGTAAGGGTGTGCTACTGATTGAAACGATGGAAGAAAACGTACAGCAAATCACCCACTGGCATAATCTTCAACTAAGGGTACTGTCGTGGCAGACGTTACTGAAGTTATTCCTTAATTTAACTATTAATAAAACTCCTTTCTGTAATTGACTCTGCTCCGTCTGGCTGTGGCAGTGAGGGGCTATTCTTCAACTGACTTATCTGAAGATCTACAAAGAACTGAAGAATCATTTCCATCTTCTTGGATGAATCATTATCAGCAGCAGAATCTCAGTTAGTGTGCCCCACTTTGAAAAATGTACTTGAAAACTGCTGTAACATATACATCTACCCCTCTACTTTCACCTTAAACAAAAATAAAAAGGATCACTAGGAAAATCAACATTGTGGATTACATACTTCAAAGCTTCCGTTTCTTCCTCTCCATTTACACTTCAAATTTTCCTTCGTTCAGTTATCTTCTGCCAGCTGTGATCAATCACTAAACACTCAGGAAATAAACTATGTACCACTGATTATCAAACACGTACAACCTTTACAATACTAACAATAACCAAAAAAAAAAGCAGGAGTCTCATCACAGTTGCAATGAAGTGTTTTCAGAACTGCTAGAAGCCATGTGGACAGTGGAACTAGTTCTGCTAACAGTAGCCCACAACCAACCAGTCGCCTCGGCTGAAAGACAGCAGCTCCTTGAAGAGCTGGTAGGGATTTTTAAGACCCATCAGCCCCAATGCAGAAATCTCAGAACCATGTTCTGGGTCAGCTCTCTATATATGAATCTTGATTACAACTGCATAACAGATTGTGATGGTGTGCACTCAGGTACACCTGCATCGTGCATATGGCAAAACAACCAACTGCCATTAGTAATCTGCATCCCATAATTTCAGTTTTGTCAGGACACTGCGTACTCTCCCCTTTGACAAGTCTGCACAGCTCTGCTGTACAACACACAAATTTAGCCCTGAAATAACCCTTCAAGGACACACAAACCAGCACGCTTTACTCTCAGATTGCACTGAAGTAAAGTTCTCCTATTATTTTCTGAGTCACAGTTAAAATCTGTTTTTTAACTGTTTGCAAATGTAGATTTTTTGATTCAAATTAAGACCAAACTGAGCTTAGTCAACATGACCCTCTGTTTATAGGGCACTGGAGATGGAATAGACTTGAATGTGCTGTGAGGCTTGGTTGCTCCTGTGAGGGCTGGACCCCCTGAACACATCCTCTGCTCCTAAAGCCCAGGTACCTGCAGTACTTGAGAGGGTGTGAAAAGCAGAGGGGTTTCTCCATCCCTTCTCTGAATCCTACTGAAGTTAGCAGTTAATAGTTTACTCAGATATCCCCTACACAGACATGTGGACTACTGAAGCTTATTCCTCTGTGAAGTCTCAGGAATTATTTCAACAACAAAAAAAGCATTATCACTGCATGGCCCAAAGATCACAACTCAAGGCTGTTTGCAGTGTATCCTCCTCACGGCCAGTTTCCCGGTTCCCATTACAGGGCGGTGCTGAAGCCACCAGCTTCCCTGAGCACCAGGCAACAAGGGGACAGTGTCTTTTCCTTCAAGTAAACATCACTCATTAGCAAATACCTGCTTGGAGACACACCTGGGAATACAACTGAGTTTTGAGGTACCCAGAGTGTCTTGCATGCAAGTGAATCCTCCATGTTTAACTAATGTCCAGTCACTGAAAACTGGTTTTTGATGGTAAATACAAAGACTCTGAGCATTTTAAGGTGACCCTGAGTATCTGCTAATCACGTACTCTAGCTACAGCTATTTTTTTCAGTTCCTTAATTAGACTGTGCCCCCCCTTCATATTAGTTTGAAAGCTTTTCTGTCAAAACTGTGAACAAGTAAATTAAGTAAAAGAGAACTATGAGTAATCAAATCTTGGGGTTTGCAATTAATTAAATGAAATGGTGAGTCAGTGAACTGAAGAATGGTCTTCTATTAAAACAAAACATTTCATTAAATTAACAGTCAACACATTGCAATTAATAATATTCAAAAGGAAAAATGAAAACCAGTTTAGCCTTGCCATATTATTTCAGTCTAACAGTCAAGCATTGTGCATCGCCTTGTTTGTTATTTGCATTCAAAGCTGCTATGGGTCAAGTATGATGTGCTAAAACAGGAATAATGAAACATCTGGTAGTATGAAATGTTAATATGAGATACCATATTGCAAACAGTGAAAACAATTCTGAAACATCTAATAAATTAGGCCTTGGAAGACTGAAAAGGATACGCTTTCTTTTCTATTTTCTTCAATAAGGAAATTATTAAAAATAAAGCTTGAGAAGTGAACCTCATAAGGTTCAGCCTGGAGCAGGGGAACCCCCAGTATCCATACAGGCTGGGGGATGAGGGAATTGAGAGTAGCCCTGCTGAGTAGGACATAGGGGTATTGATGGCTGAAAAGCTGGACATGAACCTACAATGTACGCCTGCAGCCCAGAAACCCAACAGTATCGTGGGCTGCATCAAAAGAAGTGTGGCCAGCAGGGCAAGGGAGGTGATTCTGCCCCTCTACCCACTGTGGCGAGACCTCCCTTGGAGTACCGTGTCCAGCTCTGGGGCCCACAATGCAAGAACGACATGGAGCTGTTGGAACAAGCCCACAAAGATGATCAGAAGGAATCAGAGCACCTCTCCTGTGTGGACGGGCTGAGAGTTGGGGTTTTTCAGCCTGGAGAAGAGAAGCCTGAGGGAAGCCTTAAAGGAGACCTATAGGTAAGATGGGGGCAAACTTTTTAGCAGGGCCTTTTATGACAGGACAGGGCATTTAACTAAAAGAGAGTAGATTTAGACTAGATATAAGCAAGAAAGGTTTTTAGAATGAGGGTGGTGAAACACTGGCCGAGGTTGCCCAGAGAAGTGGTAGGTGCCCCATCCTTGGAAACATTCAAGGTGAGTTTGTACAGGGCTCTGAGCAACCTGGTCTAATTGAAGATGTCACTGTGTATTGCAGGGCAGGTTGGACTAGCTGACCTTTAAAATTCCCTTCCAACCCAAACTATTCTATGATTCTACGATAAATACATATAATTAACTTCTCTGTTTTCAGAATGCCTGCAAGAATTTACTATGATTAGTAAACATTCACATTAGAAAGTGGATGCTTCTCTGTTGCCAAAATGAATCATCTTTGTTTAGACATAAACTGGTTGGTAAAATCCAGCTATTAACGCGAAGGACTGAAACCAAATTTTTTGAATAGGAACATTAAAATGACCAAAGTGTTAGAGCAGTTTGGAGACAGGTCCAAACATGTACAATCTTTCCCATTTCTGTAAACTGACTCAACTAGAAACGATAGGAAAGTTTTAGCTCTAGTGCATGTTCTGTTTTCCATGGCTGTTCAAAGATATTCTGGCTACCATAACAATCCATCAACGTGAAACATTTGAGAGACTGTAAAGAAAGAACTTAGTGAGTAATTGGCCACTGCAGGCAGAGGATGGAATTTCAGTGTAAGTGCCGTAGTGCAAAGCTTTATCATGGGGGAAGGTGTGTGAGGATTCACTCCAGGCCCTAGGAGGACACTTTGGAGCCCAGACTGAAATCCATGCTACATCCATTTGACGATGCCAAACTGAAATGTAGCCAATAGCCAAGATATGCATTACAACAGTTGAGTTTCTTTCATATGTTCTGATACCTGCAGCCAGTCATTCTGCTTATTACAAACATATTTTAAAAATATGTTCTTCTTTCCCATTTTGCAACAGGAAAGCACCCCAGCAAAAATTGATTTTTAGAGTAGGAAATGGGAAAGTATTTATATAGTATTTATCCAGCTACATGTTCAAAGTGAATGAGAAAATAAAGATTAATTCTCTAAACACATTCAGTTAATGAAAGTTCAGAAAATACTGAAGATCATCCTTAGCAAAACATTTTAGATAATACCTGAAATTTTTGAGTGGCATACAATTTTTAAAAAGCATTACTTTAAAATTTCAAGAAAATTATACTACGGTAAAAGCACCTTACTGAGGGAGGAAAAAAAACCCAAACAAATATTGTGCACATTTGTCAGGAATTGTGAGAAACTAATTTTCCACAGAGAAGCTCCAGTTTCCTCACTTCTGCAAGGAATTGTCACACAGCCTTTACTTAAGAGACCTTTTTCTTTGCCTTTGCGCAGTCCCTGAGTATTCCCTACACAGCTTCCACTCCTGCAGCAGATAGATAGGGACAGACCCATAGACAGGTCTCTTCATCATACAACCTTGCTTCCCCCAGAGGTCAATCGATTCTCTATCACCAACCAGGCAGCTATGCTGGGGAAAAAATAGTATGTGATAACGTAATATAAAGACTTTGCCCAATGCTCAAGGGATCAGAATTAGGGCTGCACAAATGTTTCTGAATTTTTGACAACTTGCTTTTGCAATCATAGTAATTTTTGCTTAACAGGGTGTGCTTACTCGCTTTATTTTAATTCTAAAGTATAATTTCATGCAAAAGCTGACATGAACATAAACAAGATTAAAACCTTTACATGGCAAAACATCCCTGCCATTCCCTGGAATAACTCACAGAAGTAACAGGTTGCCATGCTCTAATTTCACACATACTTAGTAGCAAAAGTCCTGATACTTACAAATTTGGGTGTTCACTTTAAAATCAGGGAGAGTTTGCTTTCCAGATGTTTTCATCCCATGTCTGCCTCTATTCTTTATAATTTTCACCCCCGTTATAAACTCTGTGTTTTGTATAGCCTACTCTTATCCTCCTTGATATCCATACATTTTGAACATCTTTCATCAAGTCTCTGTACCTCAGTTATTTCTTATCTTTGAACCACATGAAGTTATGATGACCAAAGACCTGTCAGATTTCTTGTCGAAACCCAAGGGGCTCACTTTGAAGTATACAGAAATTCTAATCCTGAATTTGTGCTTAAACAGCATTAACATGAGCATTCATGTTAAGCTGATATATAACAATACGCAACGACATATTTTACAGATGACTTCATATCCAAAAAGGTAGCCTGTATCATGTCAAATAAAACTGCAGCTTACTTTATTGGAGGAAAACCAAAAACTCAGCACTACAAAAAGCACTAGGGGTTATAGTAATATTTTTTTATTTCATTCTTACAGTGTGGCTCAAGAAAATTGATTAATTTTGTGACATTTTCTGCTCTTTTTTACAATGTACTCCATGATGATGATTTGTCAAGACTGTAATGTGTAATAATTTTACTATGCTGCACTACTGTGACCTTTACCTTCTTCTCTATATTTGATTGAGTGACCACCCCACTTTTGATCTACAGGTTTCAGAAGATGGAAGCATACATGAGACAGACATGTCAGCCATTGAATTATTTTTTAACAGATCACAATCACTTTATACAGATAATTTATATGATGTTCTTTGCATATCTGATGCAATTTTAATCACATCATTGAAAATTTTCAATGGAAAATGAAAACTCTTATACTATGCGCTGTATTTAAGAAGTGTTTTTCAAAAAATGACAAATTAACACATTAGGACTCAGATTTCGGTAAGGATAAGACAAGTTAAACAAATATTCATAATCATCCAAATTCTCAAAATATCCCCTTAGGCTTTCATAATGCTGTCACAGACTAAAGATTACAGTTCTTTGAGATAAGGACTTGACAAATAAAAAAGTAAATGAGAAACATGTTAAATTAACTCCATGAGAGCAACATGTTAACTCCAAAGTTCTAAATATTCAGAAGCCACGGGAAAGAACACAGGAAAGATGGTTATCACCAGCTCCAAAAGGAAGCTAGACCTTTGACATGGGCCTCACAACCTGCAGAGTAGGAATGCACCCATAGCTTCAGTAATTCTGTCAGTATCAGGACAAATAAGGATATTGGCACACACTGGCACCTCACCAGTGCTGTGCACCACCATCTAGCTACGTAGACCAGGTGGGCAATCTCAGATTTACTGGAGTCAAATTCAAAACAACCTGGACTGCCCAGCGGCCTGGAAAGCTCTCACACAGACAGGGCCCTGAATGCACTAAGACAGCTTGATGGTCACCTTCTCTTGGGCTTCCATGCTCACTGCATTTGCTTCTGACTGCATTATCCATTTTAGAATACATTTGGGTTCATGGGAACCTAAAAGTATGTTAATAATTACATTTAAAACCCGACAGCCCTCATATTCACCATGGATATTCTGTCATCACAGAAGACTGTCATGGTGTATGTGCTGTCATCTGAAATTAGAATTAGCTGTTAGTTTTTTGTCCATGTTTATTCCTTTGCCATTAAATAAATTTCTGTGGGTTTAAAGCACTTGTGCGTTAAGTGGAAATGATGGAGAAATTGCTGAAGTTTGTGGAGGTCCTTTCTGTTAAGTACCAAGAAGTCTCAAAGCTTATCTGGAGTTGGCACAAATCTCTTGAGTTTGTAAAATTAATTGGGCTGGAAGGTCTTCTGAGAATAAGCATATCTTTGTGAGTGATTTCAAGCTACTTCATACTTCTGATTGGAAAATACCATACAAATTTTTTTCTTTGGTATCAGATGGCACAGCTCAGCTACATCCCAGCTGTCCCAAATCACAATTTTAAAAAATGGTATATTTCAAGGATTTTATGTGAATACCGAGTTCCATAAATTCACTGTACTACAGTATTTCAGACTAAATGTCACTATACTGTCAAAATCAGCATTGCTGTTAGAGACTGGATTGCTAAAATATTACCCCTGCTAGCTACTGTTCACTTCAGCTGGGCCAGCCCGACCAGTGCCATGGGCTTTCGAGGATTGTACTGTGCAAATCCCTTACTCAATCTCCCCTAGAAGCTGAAGCGTTAGAGGAGAAAAATGTTACTCCAATCTTTCCTCAGATGTTTTCACTAAACTGAAACTGAGAAAATAACGATTTCACACTATTACTCAACAAACTACAAACTGAAGCAGTGGGCTCCCTCTTTACTTAAATGGCAACTCCACCATAGAAAGTTTGCTTGCAATGAACAGCAGAATGGTAACCTGTTCTCCACTATAGCTTGCAATGGCTAGGAGGAGGGAAAACAATTTGTATTCATCTAACTCAAAGTAGTTTAACTTGCAAGCCTAGATGAAGTACTCAACCAATTCTGCCTTCCTCATAGGCATTGGGATCCCCCAAATTTGCAATAAGTCTTCTGCAATCAATTTAAAATTAGTGAAATTGTTTGCAAAGGTTAGATTCTTCTTACAGAAATTAGTGAGACTAAACCATTGGTTGGGATGACAATTAGTTGGTAGCTTAGACAGTAAAATTTAAGTCAGACTTCTCCTCTTACACATCTTTGTAGAATCAACCCCTACATGACATTTCTTCCACATAAGTGATTTTTCAAGACCTCTACCAGAATAGAAACCGAATGGTATGATAACACAGCCACCACTGCTCTTAGTTGGCTGAGAAGTTTGTGGGTAGTTTGTAAAGACCACAACAATATTATGCTTATTTGAAGCACAATAACCTAAGCAATGAAAAAAGGGAGTCAATGCACTCCTCTCCAAATGGCGTTTAATTAACGTGACCTCAAAAGAAGTAAGTTTGAAAGCAGTATACGAAAGAACATGATTTCATGGAATATTCTTCTCAGACCTATAAGCATTTTCCAATTCTGGCTGTTGAATCAAAGTGAAATATTAGCGCTTTAACATCATTTGAAATACCACAGCTTATTCAAAGAGAAAAATAAATTTTTGGATGGTATTAGGAAAGACTAGTAAAGCAGTAATGTCTCTGGCAAGAAAGCAAATATTTCAGTAAAAACTGAAGCCATCAGTGACACAGTCTCCAAGCAAATCTCCAGCTTTAGGGTAGAACCTACTGCATTTAACAATTACTATCAATTTGAGAAAAGATGTAGAGCATAGTGCAGACACATAACTTAAATTTTCTTGGAATGGCTGATTCATAATTTTCCCTAACAAATTTCCCATTGATTGCTCAATGCAAAATAAAGGAACACATGGGGGAGCAAGGACTAAACTCTAGGTCTCTACTACCTTATGTGAAGACTCTACGTACTATTAGGTTTGGATCTCTTTCTCTGTACACTTTTTTCATAACAAAACCTCACAGTTTGGTTTTTTTCCTTTCCTTTTTTAATTCAGGGAGTGGACAAACACATCCATCCCAGTTATAACCTGATTCCTCACACAGTCATTGTGAAAGTAGCTTTTGCCACAAAGTCCCTTTCATCAGTATTGATTATTTTAAGCAGGATTCTGTGGTGAGTTGGCATTAGTGGTGTGTTGTGGCACATAGGTACCATCTATTTCTTCCTTCTAAGAAGGAAATTAGATATTTTAGATTAGTTTTTTGTTGTTTTTTTTTTTTTCAGCAGGGCTTGGACAGCAATTCAATTGGCTGTACTTGGGAAAGGACAAGCTTTTATGCAACTTTCCAGCAAATTTCTGGAATTTGAGGCACTGACACATCAGGCAGTGAACTCCTAGGCTCAAAGCTGAGTTACTGCTTTGGGCACCTTCTGCACGTAGGTGATGGATATGTGAATTTCTAATACTGCAACAGAAGAAAGAGGCAGCAGCCCACAGGCCAGAGAAACCAGATTTAACTTCTAGCTATGTTTAGACCACAAGTAAAGAAACATAAAGAACTGTATTTTCCTCCAGGGCATAAATTAATGACTATTGATCACACAACCAGAGTGTGTGGAACATGATTATATAGGAGTGTGTACCTTAACTTTTTTGTTTTCTAGGTATTTTTTACTTATGATTGATATAGTTTGTTGAAACTTATTCATACATATTTACTTACCCAAATAACACAGGAGACAAATATTTTAGTCCCAATAGGTTAATATCTTCTTTGTTTATTAAGTTATGCCAAAATAGCTATTTCTGTTTTATGTTACTCAAGATAAAGAAGATTTTTCAAAGCTGAGATGCTGATTGGAAGCTTATTTTCTTGTTCCAGGCAATGAATAAAAATAACATGTAGAAGATGAACTACATAATTTTTAAAATCTTAAAGGATGTGTTTCTACTTATTGGTCAAGCTGAATTAACTACCAGCCTCCGAGTCAAAGGCAGGCTCGAGAAAGAGAGTCATTGAACTGAAACACTCAGTAATCTAAAATGATGCAAATATTCTCTTTGTCCTTGGAAATCTTTACAGATAAACTCTACTGGTCTTTACTCCCGAGTTTGCATTAGTGTGGCAGTTAGTTTATCCTGAAACTATGGCAACAAGCATTTTTAGTTTACGTTTTGTGCAACTATTTCAGTAGTCAAATTATATCCTGATCTTAAAATAGACTCTCAGACTTTTTATTCAAAATAATGAAATTTACTTTAAAAATAAAAAAAAAAATATTTAATATAAATGATGTCCAAAGTACATTGAAATTTTTTTTTGACAATTCATAAAAAATTCACAGGTATCTTTTCATCCTGCTTTTCCAGAAGTCTAAGAAACCCCTTGCAAGCATTCCCTTTCAAATTATATAAAGTTATTATAAAGTTATATAAAAGTTATTATACTCTGCAGTCCTCAGTATACTTTTCTCAGTATGAAAACTGTACTTTTTGCAGCTATTTTTCTGGAGCTGAGAGGTTTAAATTTAATTTAAGATGTTTTCCTACATTGATAGATTGATATTATATATTATTATAAACTTACTTAGGCAATATCCCAATGTGTTTCCAATAAGCATTTAACTCTGGTTTTAAAAGTTTAATATATGATAGCTCGGTCAATTTAATAGTTTATTTAAAAGACCTTCTGTTTCTTCTATGGATATTGCTTTTAAATATTTTTTTTCAGTAGTTATCTACTATATCCTTTAATTGAGATTTCTGTAATAGTGGCAGTACATTGATGAGTAAGCTTAACAGAATAGTTATTATAGATTATTTAATTGATCACTTCACTATGGTAAATATAAATCTAAACTGTAATTTTATTCCTCTGTAGAGTTTTAGGAACTAGTATGTATTTAAAAGAGACATACTCACTTCACTTAAGACGAAAAGTGAATTTGAGACAGCTAGGCTGCCCTAATGTGTAGAAACTTACAGATGACCAAGAAACATCTTTAAAATTCTATTCAGGAAATAAAGGATGTAATATCCACAAACCCATCTGTCCTTCTTTCTTTCAAAAAGCCACTAAACTGCTCATACTTGAGAAGAAAATTAACCTTTTTACTGATTAATCACTAGGTGGCTTTGACTGGTGAAGAGAAAATTGTATTACAAATGAACAGCTACCTGTTATCAAATTACAGGGCGTTTTCATCAAAGGACCAGAAATTGCAGCACATTGACCAGTTAACATGTTTCCACTGACCTGGGGGGATTTTTCCAGTTAACAGCTTCTGAAGAATGTTTCCTTTTGATTCTTGTCTCTGACACAAAAATGATTGTCCCATTTAACTGCTGTTCTATCACATACATCAGAGAATCCTATTTACTCACACACTACTGGAACATTAAAACACAATAGTGTGATTGTCTCTGGAAGAAAATTTTAAAGATTGACTTTTTTTCTTTTTTGTAAAAAAGGGAGTAAGATCAAAAGCTAACTTTAATAGATGTTTGACTAAGGTCATACTCCTAGGAAATGGAACACTGAAGATGAAAGAGAACAAATAGATTTGGCTTTTGATCTCAGCCAAATGCATTTGGCATTGTTTAGCTTTTATAAAATACTTTAACTTTAGGCCATATCATGACTAAAATGAATTGGTTGAAGTCCCAAGGTTTTAATTGTAAAGTAAGATTTTAGCATGCTCAACTTTTGGAAAAAAAAATCTCTCTTAAGTATTTGGCTAGATTTTTTTCTTACTGGAACGAAGACAGGTCAAACCTGGCTATTGTTGCTAATGCTAGATATGCATAAACAATTTAAACAATATATTTTCTTAATTATAGACAAATTTAACAGTTATTATCTACTAGTGCTGTTAAATCAGGACCACTGGTATTCCTAGCAAGGTGTTTTAGGGGAAATTGTAGAGTATTGAGAAAAGATACTGGATTAATCAAATAAAACAAATAACTGTGTCCATAGCCAAAAGTGCCTATCAGATCATTTTACCAAACTACTTAACAGTTCTAATTCTTCTTAAAAGTATTGGGACCATGCAAGTTTGTAAACTAAATAGCAGTGGGGGAGGAATGGATTACCGTCTACAAACTATTACTTTCAAATTCTCCAGTATTAACGGTGTTTGTGTAACTGCAACTTTGTTAATTAAGGAAAAAGATGAGATAATATTTATTAAAGCAACATGTTTAAATTATTCTTATTGTTAGAAAACAATAATTAACATTAGCCATTAGAAGCATGGCAAAACTCTACAAACCACTTACTGGCAACACAGGCAAAAATTACAAAGGAGTTTCATTGGCCAAACCACGCTCAGCCCTCTGATAAACCACAGTGATGGCAAGAAACACCCCAGCCCCAAGCTTCAAATTGCCTTTAGAGTTTTGATAAAAATTAACAATTTTCACCAGAGAATACATTACAATAGAAAATATTTTCTAATCTGCGTTATGCAAACATTTGACCTTAAGAGCTATATAGAAATTAGACACAAGGAAAGAACTTCTTGGTCTTACTTTAAAATTATTATATTACTCTATTATAACAACGATAAAGAACTGAGAAAATCCCAAGACAGAAGGTCAGGTATTTATCATCATGAAGGGAGACATATCTGACCACAAACCCTAACAATAACCTAGGGAAGGAAGAGGTGATTTCCCATATACTTCTCCACTCAGCACAACACCTTTCTCAAGGGCCACTTAAAACAAAACAAAAAGGCACAAGAAGCCTCAGCCATTTGCTCTCCAACATCTACCCGCAAATTTAACCACACAAAGCAGTAATTCATTCCTTTTTTATAATCATAGAATCATATAATGTTTATCTCTTAAAAAGGGAAAATATCACAGGCTTCTCCCCTCCCCCATTTTTTAAAAAAAGGACATGGTTTATTACTCCTTTTTATATTATTTATTACTTTATGTACCATATTTCTGCTGCTGAGGCAATACATATGATTTGCTGAACCCACCTGGACACTGAAGATCTCTGCAGACCAGAACCTAATAAGCTTAGATCTGATTCTCCCAGGTACAGAACACCTGCATCCAACAATATTTTAGCTATGTCATTCTCAAATATTACAAATATGCATCTCTCTTTACATACTAAGCCTACCTGCAAGACTCTACCATCCATCACAAATAAACCTTTTCTTGTTTCTCAGCACGTCAGTTACTTCTGTTTTCTGTCACATAAAGACTTTATTTACCCTTTCAGCCAAACTAGAACCTCATTATTCAAATTCTACACAACTTTAAATGCAAGTGGGTATTGATCTACACTAATGCAATGTTGAAAATGCTGAAAAATCCCTGCCTTTAAACATAGGGACTAGAAACAGGGGAAAAAAATATCTAAAAAGACAGCTGATTTTTAAACAAACATAGAAAAAGTATTCAGAGAAGTATTAAAATATCTTGTTTTTAAGGACAGAGAACATTGAAAATAGAAGTCATCAAAGCAAGATGGTTATTAGCTTAAGTGTAAACGTGCATTTTAGAGAGTGAGGTTGCATACTCACCCCTTGTTTCTCTCTTGGCAACACAGAAGTAGGATGCAAAAGAACCAGGCAATGAGAAAAGAAAAATGCGGGACAGTCAATGCTGGAGTCTTATTGCCTGCTGCAGGAGGGTATATGTTAAACCCCTATATTCCACGGAAATGGGGGGGGTGGAGGTGTGGGTAGTGGAAAGGCACAAACACAGAGATTTATTGGATCTACTGTCAGTCGATGTCAAAGTCGACAGCAATTACATATGTACCTATAGACACACACACACATTTGCACAGAGAGAGGTTTTATTATATATATATATATTAAAGCATTTTTATATATAGAATATATATATTTATAAATATATATAAATATTCTATATATAAAAATATAAAACCCCCACATAGATATGCTTTCATTCTCAATATTTTCTGTTGATAAAAAAACCAAACACATTCAACATGGAAACCATTCCCTGTTTCTCTTCTTAGTTGTATTTCTTCAGGTATTAAAAACTTTCTAATCCTCTTGAAGCTAAGATTATTGTCACTTCTCCACCCTTAAGACAATCAGCCTACGGAACTTCAACAGATAATTCCCTTTGTTTAAAGAGCCAGGCACCTGCTATTCTGCAGTCCTTGTTTTTCTTAAAGGATACAAAACTTACAGCATTAATTACACAGTAGATTTAATCATCATCACAGTAAGTCTTGGTCTCATCCTTTTCACTATTTAGCAGCTCAAAACTACATCCTGCATTTTATACATTTCCTGGAGAAGGTGTAAGTTTATCTCCTGATTAAACATTGGAATTTATTGCTACTGGAATTTCCAAAGAAAGAAGTTCAAAATCAGAAAGGACTTCTTCATATGAAATACATAGAAATTTGCTAAAAGACAGAAAAAGATTTAGAATTAAATCAATTGGTAGAATATTATACAAATACTTCAGATGTACAGTAAACAGTTATCTAGAGTTTTCCAAGTGATCTGCTAGTGGGCTCAAGTTTCAAAACACTCTACCTCTTAAATAATGAAATAAACTCTTCATAATCTTCTGTGCCTAGTTCTGTGCAAGAAAAGGAATTTTTTTAAAGAACAAGAGTGTATTTATGGATAAAAATTAACTTCTACCAAACAAAATACACAAGAATATAAAGCAAAAATTAAGCAAAATAATGCTTGATTAAATTGGTCCTTATCAGGAATATAAAAGGACCAGCCTCATCTGTTGGAACATATCATAAGACTGATTTACATTATGAACACTGAACTACTGAGATATATGCTTAAATATCACATTTTAAAGAGGCATAACGGGATCATATCATCTGGTATGGAGACATCAAAAACCACACCTTTAAAAAAATAATAGCCAGAAACCAGAAATTATTACTGAGGTTTTCTTTTGATTTCTTTTTAAAACCAAAATTTCAAAAAAAAACCCCCTAGCACCACAGAAACATGCAAGGGAACTAAGGCCAAGCTTTGGCTGCTGCTTGCAGGTGGCACAGGAGTCCTCTGCATCCTCACACCAGCGCGTCTTGCCGCTGGTGCACAGGCTCTGCAGCAACAGGCAAAGGCAGGCAGAGAAGTACTGTACTGATGCTTCATTTATGCTTGAGATGAAGCACTCGTCTTCTTAAAAGAATAATTTGCATTAGGTAACATCATAGACAAAAATATTTGATTAAAATAAGTTAACTAGCTCCATCCCATAGAACTGTTTTCTCCTAAATAACATAAAACGTAGTAAAGCACATGCTGCTGTATTTTGCTTATTTATTACTGGAAGAAAACCACAACGCTGACAAGCTACAGTCTCACGTTATATGCGTGTCAAGACATACATTGAATTTGATTGTCAGGATATTCTGGACTCAGCAGCACTCACAACTGCAGTGATGAAATACAACTGCACCCAATGAATTTCACTGCTTTTCTCAGGCACTTAGCAGTAACACTCCTATTAATACCCATGTGATGATGATGTATGCGTGACAAAAGCACGCCCAAAATTTTTGCCTTCGAGCTCCCAAACCGCTGGATTTTAGACTAAGTCATGTAAGCACCAGTGAGAATGATTACTTTTTTATGCAACATCTGTGAAGCCCTTTAGGAGAAAGAAATAGCATACGTGGCAAGTTCTTAGGTAATTTTTGTTGTCACAAGCAAAACATTATAAGACTATAAAAATATCATCTGTGACCACTTTAACAAATGTCCCTTTCATTTTATCTACTACAAACTACATTTAAGGTAATCCATTACGGGTACCACATTCCACATGGATAACAGTGAACAAGTTCTGATAACTAAATCTAGTATGCGGGCTCCTTACTTAGAAAAAAATAGCCCTGAACCATTTTAACCACAGGTGAAGAGACATATCCCTATCTAATAAAACTAGATTTTGTCCTATCTGTTAAACCTGTGATAGGTGTATCTGAGTAGATACCCAGATTTACTGAAGATACCATTACTTTGATTTTGTCCAGAAGATTAAATATTTTTGTTCTTAAGCAAAAATATTTAGTCTAGTTATAAGTGCAGAAAACAAATTATCTCCAGGAAATGAGTTACTTTTCCCTTCCTGAAAGAGCTCATAATATGATGAGTATAACATCACCATTAATGAGATGAAATGGTATTATAAACAACTGTAGAAATAACAAATCTGTTACAAATAATTCCCACCAGAAATCTTGGAAACTGGACAACCTACTGCCTGTTCTTATTTCATTTACTTGATACAGAAAAACGAGAGGGAAATCTGTTAAACTGGATTTCAATTTGCTTTACTCACAACTTCCAGTTGCATTCACTCACAGATGACTAATTGTTGTCTTCCGTTCTTGTCTTTCCTATTTGGCCAAACTGAACAGAAGGCAAAGATGTCTATTGTCCCCTGACACATTAGTACTCATTATGGTGAAAAGTAAATGAGAACTATTTCATCTTCAGAGTACTATCCTAAGACATTAACATCTAATAACAATATTAAAGTCACATTACAGGTCTTTAATCTGTGGCAGTAATAATGCTGTCTAGTTTAATAAAAATACACATTAAAATAAATATTTTGGCTATCCACTTTTAGGAGTTTACAAACAGTATTATTACCAAGTTGAAGAGACTTCAAGATAGTTAGGAGCTAAATTTTGAGAGCAGTCCTGTTGTAGTTACAGCAAGTTTTCCTTGCTCACCCATAATCTTCTAGAGAGAAATGAACATTATTTTGTCAGGATTTCTCATGGTAATACTCTTTAAAAAAGAAATAAACACACAACAAAAGTGGTCATGTATCTTGAAATCACTAAGTAAGTAAATAATCACAATGAACCAGAGGTCAGGAATTCTGGACATCTCCTGTAAACGTTATCTGCAGCACAGCTAGTACATTGCTCACTCCTGAGATATTCCTTACCAAATTTTTATTGGAATTCTACCAGAGGGACCAGCTCTGAGAGAGAGCTTTTCATGCCATCCAGCAAACTGTAATATCATAAATGTTGCTTAGCCAGAAAAGCAATCTTTGAAGCAGGAGTCTTTCATATCAAAGACTTCTGGCCAAAACAGACTGGCAATGATTATTTGCTACCAAATCATCTGGCACGATTAGAGGTACTTTGCATACACTGACATGTTTCATAAGGTAATTTACTGGTGAGTATATTTAAAAGTTAGTAAATAATGTGTATGGCTGTAAGAGCTGCCCTTCCAATTTGTTAAGGAGTTTGAAAACGTATCTTACTAAGTTCTTGCTGGTTTACATTTATAAAATTGAGTGCCAGCTTCAAAGTTTTGGGAGCTCCAACAGTCAAACATGAAGACATGCTGCAGGCACGGCATTAGCCAATGAGATACTTATTAACTAAGCTGTTTACCAAAACTAAGAAATAAAATAAGCATATTTTATGCTGTTGGCTTCACAGAAAGTGCAATCAGCACTTTCAGCTTGCAAGGTAGTGTCTCTTTGTGTTTGTTTTTGGCTGAATTATGACATTTGCCCGCCAATAATGTGTTACTGCTTGCTCTTTTTTTCATAAATTGCTAGATTGAAATAATTGAAAGGCTTCTAAATAGGATTCCAGCACTCCCTTAACAGCACATGAAACACTTGGGAAATGGAATTTCCTTAATTTTATTTTATAAACTCTATGGCTCCTATTTACCCCTTTTTCCCCAGCTACTCTCATAGTATGCAGTGCCTAGATACAGTGGCAGATGACAAGCTAGATGATATCAATTACAAGTGATGGCAGATGAGGCCAGCTCGTCCAAAGAACAACATCTTTCATGTGAAATTTCTGCTCTTTATCTTTCTTGGAGAGATCATTCCTGTTGGCCTGGTCTTGTGCATTTGATGAATGGATCAGCAGCTAGAATCTGTATGAGCAAATGAGTAAGATGCACATCTCATCCCTCAAACCATAATGAAAATCTTTACGAGATTGGATTCATGCATTGAGATGACCTAAGAATATGTTCCTGGTTTTTTACATACTACAATTTAGTTATCAAGTGACAGCATGAAGACAAACCTGCACCAACCATTCCTGGAAGATGGAAAAATAACTCATATGTGGGTGGCACTACTATAGGCACATATTTAATATTAAATGAATTTAATAAATAAATAAATAAATAAATAAATAAAAACCATCATAAAGACAAGCTTTTCTCATCATGTATGTTCCACTGGTTTTTGTCATTGTTTTTTGAGGAAAAATTCTGAAATTAAGTTTCATGGGCAGAAAAACTTTCTAAATTGCTAGAAGTTCTCAGTCTTATATTTTTTTTTCTTAAGTAGCATGTAATGAGACCACTGAACTAATCTAAAAGAAATATCTGTATACACTTGAGAGTAAAGGACAGTATCATTTATGCTTATACCTGTACATATACCCAGACCTCTGTGTTGTCAGAACCGATCATACTTACCATAAGTAGGATCTTATTTCTCTAAACTTCACTCCTGCAAACCTTCTTTGAATTATAAATTCCATTTACACTTACTAGTACACCTTTCTGTGTACTAGTACCCTTCTCTGGCTACAGCTGTCCTTGGAGTAACTAGTAAATACTGGGTCAGGAGAGACCAACTTGTCACGGCTGTTATTCTTCTCTTGGTGCAAATTGGGCCCATTGGAGAAGCAGATGCATGAAGCCAAACCTTGCATACCTTAGTCCGCACACTGAAATTCTAGCTACACCAAAGTCATCCTGCAGGATGCAGAGCTCCCCTTTACACCTTGGGAAAAGGACCAAGGTGGATCTTAAAAACTTCTCTTGTTAAAACTGGCGTGTAAGTTCTCTCCCAGAAAGTTTCTGTTTTCACAAAAAAAAAAAAAAACCCAAACAAACAACCCCAAACTGTTTCAGAAATTCTTGGTCAGTTTTTCATAGAAGTTTACTACCTCTAGAAGCTCGTAGTTGTTGATTTACTGACACGAACTAAAAATTGAGGAAAACCATTCACTTCCTTTGCTCAACCCATGTCGAGTTTGCTTAAGCTTGTGTTTCCTCAGCACAGCCATTAACTGATATAAATTATATTTAGCAGGTAGAGATTCATTCCTCCATTCTCTCTCTTTCACGATGGAAAAAGATTTTTCTTTCAATTATTAAAAGCCACGAATAATGATACCCTAAAGAAGGTGAAGAAGTACAACAAAAATATATATCAACTGTTACAGTCTGGACAATGAAATACAAAAATATGATGAAGAATATCCACAATCAGCACATAATTTATTGATTGCCCTTTTTCAAACGCAGGGCCATCAGCTAGTTTAAAAGTAAAATTACATATTAAAATAACAGCAGAGAGATAAAAATTACGAGGGTCATGCAAGGGGAAAAAGATGTATTTTCAGCAAAGATTTTTAAATGAGATGGAGAGTCAATGAGACAGAGAAATACAGGAAAGCCCTTCCATGCCAGAAAGAACTGCAGAAAAGAATGTTCTTCTAGCATTAGTTGTGAAATGTTGAGTGGCAGAGTATGGGAAAGAAAACTAAAAAAGCAAACTAGACACTCTTGAAATAACTGCTGTAATCCTGCTTTTTAGAATGTACATTAATTACATTAGCATAATGGCAGTTGTCTGAAAGGCCAGACAAACTGGGTAGAAGAAAATAAATGACTTGCTAAAAATGTGCTAACAAGTTATATGACTGTAAACAGAAGTTTAAATTGTATATAAATCACAAATCTCATCACCCAGCTCTCTCTTAAACATACAGCTTTGAAACTGTCCTCCCAATGGCCAATCCCAGTCCCTGCCCCTACTCGAAGCCTCTACATCAGCTTTTGTTACCAAAAGTTACCACTGTAATTTCTCTCACTAGGTACATCTGCCACTGGCTCACTGAAGGGTCCAGTGAGGGAAAAAGGAAACGGTTTACAGAAAAACAGCAGGCACTTGACCATGGAGTTAAGTTCAATGAATTTGCAGCAATAGGCAGAAAGTTTAATGCAAACTAGAAAAAAAGGTCAACTTTTAACAGCACAAATAAACAAACACTGGAACAATTTATGAGGACATGGGATGAATTCTCCGTCACTTGAATCATTGAGCTGGGCCTGGATGTGCTTTTCAGGTAGTGATCTAGTTCAGTTAAAAGTTGCAGGCTTAACACAGTAATATCTTAGTGAAATTTCATAGCCCAGATTACACAAGAGGCCTACACAGATTATCAGTATGGCCCTCTAACACATTTCTATTTACTCATGCATATAATCCAAGAGCAATCCAGGTCCACAGACTGCCACTTGCACTGTAAATTTACCCTACCAGCTGCAAAATTCTTTGTGGAAGAGTCAAAATCATTGCAAATGGTGAACTCCTTGGAATACTACATAACTTTCTTTTTGTGTACTGTGGATGTAAACAGACTGTTTGCACTCAGTAATTATTTCCACAGATTTTTTTTTTTAATATTTTGGTGAAATGTAAACTTTTAAGGAAAAAAATATTCTAACAGCCTATTGATTTCAGTTGCATATGCCCTCTCAAAATGTATCTATTCATTAGAAATATACCTTTGTAACAAGCAAGAAGTGTTAGTTAAAACCTGTGTCCCTGATGGCCAGGTTTTTTTCCCCACATTTATCCATGCCAATTAAGAAGTTTAACCTTGCCTCATCATGGAAATCACGTTGTGTCCCTGAGGTCATTTTAATCCACCTACAATAGTGGTGGATAACCAACTGAAGAGAGTTTCTGTTTGTGCCCTGTGCTTTGTCTCTGCTTCATGCTTCAGGTAGCTGTGCAGAGGATGGTGTTGAGCTGAGGTCTGCATCCCAGTGATAGGGCACAGCGGGAGCCACACCAGCCCTGAGGGCATCTGTACAACCCAAGGGTGATTTTGGGAGAGTCTGCAACAGCACACAACCCGCTGCTGCCCTGCCCTTCACCTGCCACATGCAGGTGAGCACCTCCTGCGCTCCACAGCTTCCTCTGATCCACCACTTGCTGCCTCTCAGTCCCTGCCAAAGCATCTCAGGATAATGTTAGGATTACTATTCTTAAAAGACAGCACAATTTAACTAACAGTCAACTCACAGGTACCAGCGGGGACTCTCCCCCTCTGCGCTCACTAGCCTGATTCAGCAGTTACTAAAAAGGAGGGCTCACATTGTCAGAGGACTGTCAACCACGGTAAGCTCTTTGGGTGTCGCTTTATTTTAATCCATCAATCTGTAAACTATAGCATTTCTGAAGTAGACATTGGCCCTCTCCACACTACAGACAGCTTGGGAGGGAGCGTTCTCCTTCTAATCTCCATCCTAAAACATACAGAACAATACCCCTGAGTCTCTCCTGCAAGTCTCAGGCCTTCAGAATTATACCCTACACAGTCCAGTTGAAGTGCTAAATACTAAATGAGTATTAAATCTATAAGAGTACCATACTCTTTCAGAATATTGCATTGATTTATATATAACCTTTCATAACCATAACCTTGCAGATATGTTTGAAGAACAGGCTATAAGGATACCAAATTACAAATAAGTATTTTTTTTCAAATACTTATTAAACTTTTTTCCCTTGAATTGTGAAATACAATTTAAAAAAGCCAAAAACCCCAAAAGGACCCAAAATCCTCACAGAAACAAAAACCCCCAAATTACTCAATTGCGAAATCATACTTAAACCTAAGACCTTATCTGACTATTAAAACACCTCAGCCCAAGTTGCACTGCAGAGCAATTCCCTAACCTGTGTAATTTAGGGCTGATTTTAATTCAGCCCAAACTGCTGTGCTAGAACTGCTCTTAAGTCTGTCCTGACCCTGCTATGGCTCTGATAGCATGGACACAATGATTGCAATGAAAGCACAGAGGACTGCATTAGCAAGGATGAGCAGCTGATGAGGTGTGTTAACTCATTTCTAGGTCTATCTAGTTTGAGCATCCACAATGATTGGGCTTCAAGCCTTGGCCTATAGAATTTTAAGCATCACTTCGCTCATACTAGAGATTTTGAATATAGACAAAACACAGATTATGGATGACTTCTATTGTCAGCAGGAAAGAAAATCCTTTATGGTCAAGTTTATTTATTTACTGAAGATTTGTTTAACTACAAAATAAAAAAAAATCCTTCTAAACTCATAACTGCAAATTAAGTTTGAACTAAGTAGATGTGATTGTTGCTAAGTACACAAATAAATGAAGTTTAAGTTATAGTCAGTAGTTACAGTCAGACACTAAACAGTTTCTCCTAAGAGTTCTTACCATTGCTATCAGAAACGAAAAAAATATTATTTCATGTACTCAGTCTACTCCTCTCTGTTTCATCCAGTTAACCACTCTTAACTTGTCTATTTGATGGAAAAAGGCTCAAAGAGAAACCTTAAAAAATATTAAGAAATATCACAGAACAGCTGAGGTTGGAAAGGATCTCTGAAGAACATATAGTCCAACCCCCCACTACAAAAAAGGGTCTCCTACAGCAGATTGCCCAGGATAGCGTCCAGATGGACACTGCAAAGATGGAGACTCCACTCCACTGGGTGCTCCAGTATTCAACCATCCTAAGAGTTTTAAAAAAAAAAAAAAGAAACACCAAACTTCAGTGCAGGAGAGAAAGCTACCTGCCAAGAAAAAAGTGCATACAATATGCTGGTATTTGCCAGCTCTCTTTGGCAAACATTCCTTGCCCAAGAGCTGATTACTCAAACTAAAAATCAGCCTCAAAAGTAGGGAAAACTTCCTGAAAAAAATCCTTAGTATTTCTAATAAGGAAGAAACACATTTATGTAGAAAAAAAGTGTACAGGCTTTGCTAACCAGCACTGGCAGAAAAATGAGAGTATGCAGAATATCCAACCAAATCTCAGACATGTTAGAAGTGTTAATTCAGTTCTAAACATTCTAGTCTCCACAATAATCCAAGAAAAATCAAATTTCTTGAAGAACATGTAGGAAAGAATACCGTATCTGCAACCAAACTATCATTAGTCACTGTTTCATTCTTTGTCACCAGCTCTGACTCTTTTATAACGACATAAATACACAATCCTAGAATCTTTGCTTTGTATTTTCAAAGTGAGTCTTTAAATTTAATTCTTTCTCTGCTCAGAATAATTAAAAAAAATCCCGCAATTATAACATTAGATGCATTTGTTAGTGCCCTGGTTTGAGGATAGCAATTGCTATCCAATGAAGTCTGTCCAGCAAGAATTTTCTTTCTAAGAAATCTATCAAAGCCCCAGAATGAAGTTACACAAGTATTGATATGGTAAACAAATGTTTTAGGTGACAGCAGAAAATCAAAACCACTCCCGCCTTGGTAATAATCAGTGGATTAAATACTGCCATACATGTCTTATTTCAAGTATCAGTATGTGTATGATTAAAGAGGTCATTTAATTTCACACACTTAAGTGATATTGTGATGACAATGTACTAACTTACTATCTTTACTATCACATCCTTATATCAGTGACAATGCAAAAATGCCAAAAACACATAATGCAAACCAACCAGGGAGTCTACCTGATACTCAGAAACCAAACTAAAAAAACCTGTCAATACTTAAGTTCAAGTTCCCTAGTGATAGGCTGCTATGACTGCTCAAGAGCAAATAAAAATAGCTATCAGAAAATCTTATCCTGGAATTAAACAAGAACATTTATAATAAAACACACTTCTCCTATATGTGTACAGATGAATGCTTATATATGTTTGTGTACATGTGTGTGTTTATGCATGTATACATGAAAGTATAAAGTTTGATCCATGGTTTTAACCCCATGAAAAGAGAAAAGGAAGGAAAACAGACTTCAATATAGCTGAAGCCTGAAGAGTCACATTGAATTTATGATCCCAGTATGATATATCAGGTCAAGAGCTCTAGACTTTGTATTTCATTTACATAAAATAAAAAATAATAACACTGCATCCACACTGGCTCGCTCAGAAGTTGAAACAAGAAGCAGACCTGTCTGTAACCTGTATCCCCTGTGCATTTATTAGACATAACTACAGCAACAGAATAACCTGGGCTTATGAAAGGCACACCTGGCTATTAGAACTAGGAACAGCAATTAGACATGCTTCTTTCTGTTGAAATTGTACCTCCAGTCTCTTTAGCAATATACATGATTGTTGCAGTTTCAAGATTTCATGTTACATCTTTAATTGTGAGCATTTAGCAGACTGCCTCTTATTATTAAGATACTGCTGACTTTTATTGTCAGTGTGGCCACAGGACAAGGCTAATAATTACTAGCACCAGAAGCAGCTTGTGGTTTTATATTACATTGAGGTAAATTACACTGGAATTAGAGTGGATTACTTTTATCAAATGGGGAATAAGCTGTTAATTAACTCCCCGCTGTAGCAATCTTTTTCTGAGCTTGCAACTGTTATTAGCTCTAGATTAAACTGTTGAATTAATTTCCCACTTACTTACTATTTCAAGAGTTTTTAATTTACCTGGCAGCAGTTTTAATGGGAAATTGTATTAGTGAGCATAAATTGTTTTTGGGAAGGGTAAACAGTTTGTGATAATGTTTATTAAGTCGTTTTGTTTGAGCAAAAATATAATTGCAGTTTTAATTAGTGCACTGTTGTTGGAGTATTAGGTTTGAGATTACATTATGGCATTCTGAGAAAACAATCGCCCAGGTAATCCCAGCACTTATAACTGATAGCAAACAGAAAAGCTCTGTCAACATTGCTCTGACTTGTGTGTGTACACACGTGTGGACGTGCACACAGGCCAATGCTCGTGTGCCTGTGCACACAAGCACAAGCATGTTTTGGTAAGTAGCAGAGTAGTGTGCTTTGGGAAGAACATGTCATTTCCCTCTGCAATTAGGCAAAGGCATATTAAGCACTGCACTGTGTGGGCATGTGTGTATAAACACGTGAATGGAAGATGTCAATAAAGTATTGGGATTTTGTGCATGCTAACTGGATGCATCCCTAATGTTTCATATATAAAATGTGAAATGTTCAGATCTTCTAATAGGGCAAACTTGTTTTAAATGCACGGTATTTTCTAGCCCTGCTACTCTGGTGCCAGTGGCGAGCCTAAGAGATAACACTAAGTCATTAGAAGAAATATTTTTAAAAGATAACAAGAACACAAAATAATTCATCCACTACAATAAACTGCTATTTTGGGTAGCAATTTATACAAACTATTTTCATTCTACAGTCTAGTGCCTAAGATTAAGGAAATTCCAGTAGTTTGGTGTGTCCTAATACATCCTACTCAGCAACAGCTGCTACTCCAGAAGACATGGTCTTGTGCCGTATCTACTTGCCCTGTGTGATATCCCAAATAGCAAAGGGCATCACAAGCAGCACAGGGTACCCACCTTAGGAAACATCCAAACTCGCAGCAAACCACAAGTGAAACAAGGGCAATAGGACTACATTCATATACCCAAACTGGAGAGTGGAGACGATTTTAAAAAGATCTTAACTCTGTCCTTTCCAGCTACAGTGTTACTGGATGTAGAAGTTTCCACCTAGATGCCCAGCAGCACACATTATCAAATTCCCTAAGACATTGCTGTCAGATGTCTCAGCTGTGCTACCACTGTAGTAGCCATGTAACGCAAAAATATGTTGCAAAAATAAGTTAAATTGTTAAACTAACCTGACTGAAAAGAGTTATGAAGGGGCAGCTCATCCAGAAGATATGAGGCAACAATTGCTCTCTGAAGAGGAGCAGTAATGAGGACTGCATGAAGACAGAGACATTAACATCTAACCACCACCCCTAGAAGACAGGCTGCAACCAAGCCCATAGGCTCCACTTCCAGGAACCTTTTGTGGTTCTTCCTAGCATGGAATGGAAGCTGCTGTTGCTTCTTATGAAAAAGAGCATTGTTACTCATTTTTGGGAGCCTAGTGGAGGAGAACTGAAATGCCAAGATAAGATAACAATCGCAAAAAAAAGTTCCTTGCCCTCACAAGCACAGCAAACTCCATGTTACAGGGTTTCTATCTTTTTACCTTGACGTCTGGTATGGACAGCATTCACAGGTGTAAACACAGCCAGCAAACTACTTAAACTGCTTCAAAAGACCAAGCATCATTTCAAAATGGAACTGCACCCAAACAGCTTTAAACAGCTTTGTTTAAAGCATCACACAGTGATGCAAAAGGGGTTAATGAGCATCAGTTATTTGGTAGCTTTAAATATATATTGATTTAGAGAATACAATAAACATCAACAGGAAATAAAAAGTTTCAATACTAATTTTCCAATTTGTATCTTGAAATTTGGTTTAATGCAAAATTTGTTAATGGAAACCTTTTACCTATGGATTCAGAAATCTTTTTAATGCTTTAAGAAATTGGCACTAATCCATTCTAGGCCTTGATGAGAACAAGTCTTCAGATTAAAATTGTCAGGAATCAGTTCCAATGGATTCTAGTATTTTTTTAATTCACTGTCATTAATAACAACAGGTTTTTGCTGTAAGTGGTTGTTCTAGTTATATTAATAAACTCCTATGAAAATACATTGTTAATACAAGAGTATCCTGGTTTTACTAAATGCTGACTTCTACATTTGTTGCTACAGTTATTTATACTTTAAAATTTATGTTAGATTTCCTGAAAATCATAACACTTCTGGAAGTTATAGGATAACAGAACACGATTAATGCTTTACCACAACATTTTTCAACCATTAGAAACAATGACCGAACGGTAACATCTTTGATTTGTATCTCCTCTAATTAACATATTTGGGTTATTTTGTGATTTATATTATACTAAATGGATTGTAGCTGTATTCAAGGTCAGGCAAAAAGGAGGCCCTTTTAGAGTTTGCCATTGACAATCAAGATACACTAGAAGCAGGAAATAAGCCATAGTATTGGCTCAAAATTTGCAGGTAACACTGCTTCGAGCTGAGGGACTGGGAAAAAAAACAAACCCAAACAGCATTCTTGGTTTCCAGAAGCATTTGGAACCTTTCAGAGATGCAGAGGAGTTGCTCATATTCTGCATTCTGCCATCCACTCTGGTTTACAGTGATTATTTGTCACAGCCCAGTTCCACCTCATCTCCTGTTGTAAAGCCCACTGTGTATAACAATGGGAAGTCATTACTGCAGCATAAGAGATACTACCAAACTCTAACAAGTGAGGAGAATCTACCTCTTTCTCCAATTGGGATGCTCACCCTTCTCTACACCCAGTATTACAGCCCAGGCCTCCCCTGCAATGCACATGCCAGCACAGTTGCACATTATTATTATACCCCAAAAGTAAGAACTAGTTTTTTACAACAACAACAAAAAAACCCAACCCCAAACCAAGTCACCATGAACAACCAATTCCATTTGTGACTCACCTTAGCCTACGGATTCTTTTTTCTCATTCAGTTTCTTGGCCAGATAGCTCACACCCTATAATTATTTGCCTAGAGCTCGGAGTGCTAGCAGCAGTACGTGTGCAGCAGCAGCCTCTGCTCTCCTGCTATGGCCAACTCTTCTATAATACCAATGTAATATAAAGTCTCCTTGCGAGGGGTTTGGATAAACTAAAGCAGGAACCTACTCAGCTTAAAAGTGACCTGGCAAAACTAAGTTATCTGGGTGAAGCCCGTAGCTCGTTTCTCCAGGTAGGCCCCTGTGCTGAACTGCTCCAAGGTGCTGGCTCTAAGGCTGGAAAAAGCAGTGGCTGATAATGTTTTTTTACTGGATGGAGAAGTATGTTTTAGCAATAGAGAGGGGCAACTGTATTACAGCAGTAAACACTGCTGTAAATCATATTATGCTAATTAACAGCTGTTCTTGGTTTTTGTTTCTCTCCATCAGCACTTTTTTCCTGTACTGCGTTTGAGGTGTGGTCAATGTTAGAAACCATTAAATGTTCTTGACAAAGTCTAAAATATCCTTTTTAAATTCAAACAGAACATAAAAATGTTCAACTGAAGTTTATTCAATTAATGTTAGTTCTCAATTTATAAAGATTTTACTATTCATGCAAAGGAAAATGAGAATTACGATGCAATGTGCTGACTTTCAGTGTAGTTTTACAGCCTTTTTAATAGAGAAGTAATTTTAAAAATAACAGGCTTAAAATACTAAAAAACCCAAAACCTAATAGTTTTGCTAAATTGTGTTTTTATTACATGGTTTCAATTAGCATTCCCTCATCCTCCCACCCAACACGCAGATTGTTCTCTCTTTGCTCTGAAGGAAATGAGATTATAGAAGTACAGAAGATACTTCAACCAAATGCTGGAACTTCCAATTGAAAATACGGCATCAAATCATTCCCAGAATGATTTGTTGCAGCAAATTCTATAAAAGTTAACCATTCTTAGAGATATATATAACTTATGAAACATGTTTCTTGCATATGGTAATAGAGATTATTCTACTAAACTCATCAGTTATTACATTTAATACACACTATGCTAAAAATTACAAACAATAAAATGCTTTCAATCTGAATGTGGTTTTTCCACTTCTTTGAAGTCATTAGAAAGCTGCTGTGGTTTTACTTAAGGTATTATTCTGTAGCATGAGGAAAATGTTATACTACAGGTGCAGAGAAGATTTAATCCACATGTTGCAAGGTTACATATGGATATAAACAATGGATTAATCCTCAACTCCCTTCAGTTTTGACCCTCACAGGTCAGAAGAAAAATGGCCTAATTCTGAAACTGTATGGTTCCCTATATTGTCAACACCTTTTATTTCATCTGCAGAAGGTTCTGTGAGACAGACCTTAACTGGCTGTAATTTCATCATCATTTATAAAACTAAAGATCAGAAAATAGGTAGAAATACCCATACTGAGAGACAGAAAAGAGGTCCCACCTGCAGACATTACAGGTGAGCACAGCAACATAAAAACCACCCAGCCTTCTCCATACTGCTGTAACTACAGTGTGCAGAACAACCTCAACTAGACTTAACTTCGGCAGCTCCAGTACTCAAATACACAAGAAAATAGTATCAGAGATATGACTCAAACCCTCAAGAGTGCTGTAAATACCTGAAGTAAATTTCAAGATGTTCTACTAAGACCCAATTTAATACATGCTTGGGTATAAAGAGTTTTTAATTCTCTTCCCTGACTTAACGAGCATAGATTTTAATGTCTGAGGTTCTGTAGTGAAAGTTTGCATTTGACAATTCCAAATGCCTTCTCAGTATTTTTTAATTATTCCCGTTTCAAGGCATAAATATTTTACCCTAATAAAATCCATCATATTTCCAAAAAGATCATAAGTTATATAAAACTATAGCACTTAAGAATTCCGCAAAAAAAACGTTTGTCACCTCCTGTTCTATTTTCTCTCTGAAACAGAAAAGGACAGTTATGCTAAAGAGTACTCAGAAAAAGCCAGGCTGTGACCACAGTATATGTGGAACTGGGAACCCATTTCCAAAAAGAACTTACCAGGGGACTCAATCAATTTTAACTATTAAACCTCTGGTTTGTTCTGGTTTCTTTTTAAGAAAAATGGGCAGCCTAATTAGAACAAATATCTTAAAGCTTTCTTTGGGGAATTTAATAGCTGTCTATGAACAATATCATATATACTGTCTTCATATTTTATTCTCTATGGTGCCTTAAAAAGAATATTTGTCAAATACAAAACTGTCAGGCTACAGTAGATCTGGGTTAAGATTAGCTCTCAAAACCAGGTTCATCGACCTGAATCTGCTTGACATACCTATTACAGGACAGAAGTTAAAAACAACCAGGTTCAATCACATTATCCAGAACAAAAACCCAAAGCTGTTAGATGTAAAAGACTTAAAGTTTTTTAAAAAAAATTTTTTTTTAGGAATTGCATATAATAGAAATCTATTGAGAGATTTATGGAAATCTAGAGAGCTCAATTTGACATGATGCTATTTAGGTATGTGCAAACACACATAAAAATCGAAGTATCTTCCTAATAAGCTAGATAGCAATTTTATAATTGTGATTCTTATGTCTAAAAGCAGCCAATTTTCAACAGCTGTATGAAACGACAAGTAAACACAGTTTAGAACCAGAGCCAAATACATTAATTCATATGAAATATAAATAGTAGTAAACACCTTGGATTTGAAGAGTCTTGAGCTTTTCAAACTTTATCTGAGTTTCATCAGGAAAAAACAAAGTTCTTAAATCTGGAAAAAAAGAACACTATTAAAAGCACATATATGCTACTAAAACTACTACTACCCTTAAACAATACAAACTTGTATTTATTGGTGAGGGGGAAGAAGTGACCATCAGCAATACAGAAATCTTTTAAAAGGTTAACAAGCAACAAAGGTTCAAATGTTTTCCAGTATATTCACCCATGCATGTCTATGAAGTACTGTGTGTATAACACGGTCTCCACACGTGTTCAGCTGTTATATCTATCTCCGGGTGAAAGTTTCAAGCACAGAAAGATTATGCACAGAAGCTTTGTACATTCTCCAAGGAGAGATGTGAAGGTGCAGTGCCCTAAGACTATTTACCTCCTCTGAATGACAGCTGTGGATCAGTCTAAGTAAGACTCCCTGTGATGGGTAATCACAACGAGGAGCCAATACTCTGCAAACCTCACTCAGTACTAGCCCTGTTGTGTCTGAGTCGGGTACGCTGTAAAATTTCAATGATGCCTTTAAATTCTAATGATTTCAAGCTGCTGTAAACTTCTGCAGCAATCAAAAATAATCTGTCATGGGACTAAGGGGTATGAACATCATGTCATAGCCACTCTGCTGTTAGATTTATTGGTGGGTAAAGCATGTCATTTATGCATCAACTCACAGGAGAAAAAAGCTATCCCTATGAAGTTAATCTAATAATAGACTGAAAAGCAATGATTACTGTTTCATGTGCAGTAGCTATTTGTAGCAGTGGTTGGCCTAATTCAGCAGGCCTTGCCTGTCAGAGCTCTGGGATTAGCAAGTGTTTAGATGAAAATCTATTGGGAAACATCAAGATACAGTTTAATGAGAGGAACAAAAGTCTTCATTGTTGCATTTAATATTTGCCGAAACTTTTCCATTTGCACCAAAACATTTTTAAAAAGCTGACTGGAAGTGACTTCCCAAGTAGAATACAAATGTTGAGGGACTGTAACTTTAATTAACCTAAGATAGCTTTCTACAGTTTCAACACAAAAGTCTGCTCTCACTGTTCTTATGCAGGCAGAATTTTTTTTAAAGACATGACTAATAATCAGAGCCTCACTGTACTATATAAATTTACAATCAATTAAATATTTCACATATATTGACTAATCAACTAATCCTCTGATTTTCAGATATTCAGATTCTGATATTCAGAACCCAAACATACAGCAAAATGTCACAACGGGGACTGAACACCAGAAACTCCTGAGATGATCCCAGACCATTCTCATGCCAGTGGCCATGGACCTCTATCTAGAAGGTGCCTGAAACAGTTCTTAAAACAATTTATACAAAAAGGGGATCTCAAATCCCTTAATTAGGCTCAAGTTATGATGTTAAAGACTCGTGAGGAAGAGGTTGCCTTTCATCTTCCTTCATCCTTTAGGCAAAATTAAAACTAACCCAAGGTAGATATTTCAATTCCCTTTTGCTTATAGATACTGTTCCCCAGAGATCAGAATGAATGCCTCAAATGGAGAAACAAGACATTCTTATCAAAAGGAAAAATCAGAAGTTCATCTGATTAACGCATACGTTACATAGCTAAATTCTCACCGAATTCTCAGCGAAGAACAAAAAAGAAATATTGAAAATAAGACACTGCAGTGTACTTTCACATGTCAGACACACAAGTTCTTGTTTTCATAGACAAGCAGTCATTTCCACACCCTCTACCAGAAAATTACCTAACCAGCAGAACCCTCCTTCAGATAATCACCAGAAGCTACAGAAAACCTAGATAAGCCCAGTTACTACAGCTAAATTGTCTTCTTCTCACAGAATGTCATATAAAAGATGAGACACCATGGACTAACAAATGAGACCATGCATCAAGTCCCTGCTCCAACCATCACAGTCCTCCTCCATGCGCTGTCCATGTCTAGCCCCTAGCAGAACACCAACCCACTGAAAGCCTTCTAAAATCAAGATACGACCAGCTCTGTGCTATCCTTAATAACTACTGTCATCCCAAGTACTTTTCCTGAAAAAGTTGCCACAAGTCCCTGAATTCCCCGTAATACAAATAATGCTGCAAAATGTTATGTCTTTATGAACTGTTCTCATCTAGTCTATTTAACTGCAAAGGTAATCTGGAATTTGAAATTTTTCCAAACAAAAAATTGGAAAGTAAAAGCATAATCACAAATATTTACACTAGAAATACAGTGTTACTAAGACTTAAACAAATGTATATGGGGGAATGCAATGTAAGTGCTGGAGAAAAAATATTATCTAGGACTAGCTCAGACCTCATGCCGTTTCTTTAAATGCATAGCAAGAAGCAAACATGGACTACTTTATCAATACTAAATACTGACACACTTTGAAGTCTGGACTGACTGCTTTTGGTTATTGAAACACAAAAGTAACTTTTCTAAAATAAAATAAAAAGCCTACATAAAGGTGAAAAAAAATAAAAAATTAAGATGTGGCTAAAATAATGTATTGTTTCTTGAGAACATTTTGAAAGAGATGCATATAGCCCCATAGCTGGTATTTGTGAAAAATCATTTCACTATGATATACAATTGCAATTGAAAGGCATCCCACAAAATCCATTGCAGAATTTCCATTTGTTACTTCACAGGAGATGTATAAAGACAGAATCTGATGATGCAGAAGATACACATATTGGAGTTCTATTACTGGCTGTCATCTAGCAAAAAACCATGTGTGACATGTGAGTGATAACATTAGACGTCACAGTTCACACATTCTTTTAAGGACCAGTATGATCTTCTTAAGCTGGAAAACAGGACAACAGAAAAAAAAAATAGCTCACTACCAAGATCAGCTAGTTCCTCAATTAACATAGCAGCTAATCATCTTAACCTTTAAATATATGCAGGTAGTAGATCCTGAAACTAACCAATATTTAACTACATAGGAAACTACGTTGATCTCATTGTTATTTTTACTGTATCAGCACAGAAGTTCTAGAGAGATGTTACACAAATACACTTTTGGAATGTTGCTGCTCCATAGGTCAGAATCTGAAAAGCAGAAAAATACCAGATGAATGAAAAGAGAAAGGTAAAAAAGAACAGAAAGTAGCCAGGGTAATCAAAGGTCCTTTCATCATACCACATCTTCTATGGTAACAGCAGAAACTACCCTCATCTCTGTCTACTCACAAGCCAGAACCACTCCCCACCTAGCCATTAGATAGCAAGGCTTCTTCTTGTCAGTACAGAACTCTGTGCAGAGAGCAAATTCCAATACAGAATGGGGACAGCTAAAGAAGAGTGGCCGACACTGGCTTTCCATACAGAGGGCATGGCATGCAGCCAAGTGTAGCCACAGGAGGAGACATGAGAGCAGGGTGTTGGGGCTTCTGTCCTCAATGGCAAAGAACCCAACTGTACTGCAATCCGGCCGCTCTTAACCCTCCTCCTACTTAGGGTCACACATGGGGCCAGACTGACCTGCTGTCTGACAATTATTCATCAAATTCCTGATCTTGATCCCTGGCAGCCATCCTTTGGATTCTGAGGGGTTTGTTGAACTTTCAAGGGTAAGATTTATCTCTCTCATACAAACCTTTCCTAATCCTCCTCCTTTTGCAGGTGGCACAGACATGCAGGCATGAGCACAGGAAACCTACCAGAAGCAATCCTATGATTTATTGCTTCTGATTTCTATCTCTTTTGTATCACTCCTTCTCTTTATTGCCTGGAAATAAACACTAACTTGAAAGGAAAAGAAAAATGGTCATAGACCAGTTTCTAGGATGGCCCTGCTTTTCAAATCAGAAGCACACTGTGGAGGATTTTGGTGTGGGCCATGATACTGAAACGCCTCGGCTAATTGAGGGCAACCTCAAGGTCAATACAAATTGTAGTGTAGACATAAAAGTCAAGGGCAAAAAAATAAAGAGGAAAGGCAGAGTAATATGATGCAATGAAAAATGGAGATCAGGAGAGAAACATCAGAAAGGGAAGGACATGACCATATCAACAGGCCAAAAAACTATTCCCAGGAAATTATCCTACACACGATATGAAGTGAGAACTTTCCATCAATGAATAAAAACTCTCAACCAAATCAGGATTCATGCTTAGCTTATACATAGGTCTGATAAGGTACCACGAAGAAATATTATCTGTAATTAAAAATTGTAATGAAGCAGTTCCAAAACAGGAAGGCCAAAACAATTTATGGTACGTTTCCTTGGTGTTTAACAGATTTGAAAAAGAGATTCTGGTGACAAGTTTTCAGCAATCTAACCCAGCTGCAAGCACAAAATAACCTTCTGAAGCCTAATACAGACTAATCTAATACATTTCAGGGGAAAAAAAATAGAGATCAATATATCCATATGTCATACAAGACAACACAGAACAATTTTGTACTGGGAAATACCAAAACCACTATCTAAATGGCAGAGCCTTCCGAATTGCCATTGAAAGATGGCATGGCTTTCTGGGTCAGCTGAATTTGAATAATAGGGTGTTCTTAGCCCAAATAACCTATTGACTTCCATATATAACAAAATAGAGAGACTCTTTCAAGTGCCTCCTAGATTTAGCAGCTGTTGCTCTGACATTGTCAGCAACGCATCCATCTTAATCACAGTATGATCCTTTCAACTTTTCTTTTTGAGGCTCTGCTTACTTCCTTCCACCCTTCCAGTCCCCTCATCTGCCCAAGATGTATGTCAGCTCAAAGTGCTGTGTGACTACGAGTTAAAACAATGTATCTAGCTTCTCTTGAATCATGCCTCTGTCTTAACATATGAGACATATACACCTACATATTTTTGTAGTTATACATAGAGGAGACCTATATTTAGATGCCTATGGGAGGTACCTTCTGGCTTACTTATGTTTTCCTATTCTGATACACTCTGCTGCAGCAAGTCCCCTGTAACATCCTTTGCCTATCACCACAGGCATTTTACTTTTTATTCTCATTATTCTTTTTGATTTTTCTTTGCTCGAAATAAAAGACTCCATATGTTTTGCTCCTTTTATTGGAAAATGTTAATGCTGTGTACCAGAGGGCACAGTCAAATGAAGGATTGCCATTTGGACAGAATTACGTACCCAAGTCCTGCCTACGGTCTATCACCTGTATGAATGCTTTAAGCAGATCTCAGCTTTGTGTCTGACAGAATTTAAGGCAATATTTTAATGCTAGAAACAATATTCAATGCTTTCCAAGAGAATATTTTTTCTGTCAAACTCTTTCAAATTAACTGGTACTTAACGGCCTATAACTCATCGCAGATATGTTTCTAACTCTTAAAAATTTGACCCATCTGAATTTCTGCTCTCAAAAGAAAGCTCAACCATATGCACTTTTAGGTAATTTTAAATCATATTCAAACTATTCTCCTCATTCAAGTTCTCATCTGAAAAACTGAAATACTATTTTAACTGCATAGGTCATACCAGTTGGGAGTCCCTGGAAGGAGAGCAGCTCTCGTATTTCAACACTAAAGCATGAGAACGCTGCGCATCTGAAACAGCTTTAATATACTGGGTAATTCACATTCACTAAGCAGATTAGCTGAAATAAGCATAATAAATGAAAGAGAATAAAATAAAAAACAATTTCACACTAAGTGAAGGCTTGACTTATAGGAAGTGGCAGCTCTGATGGCCCAAGGCACAGCATTAGTTTTGCCACTCGATAATTTGACTGATTCACTCGAGTGGCCAGAAGAGGACATTTTCTGCCTGATTTCAGTGTAATCAAGTCACCTGCTCTGCGAGTGCCAGGGCCCAGTCACCTGCAGGCTGCTGCACCCCGCCTGCCCCGCGAGCACAAGAGCAGTGTGTTCTGAGTGTGTGTGTGTGTGTGTGTGTGTGCGCAACTACTGAGCCCTTAACGATACTGAGATTTGCCTACATCTCTACATTAGTGCATTTTCATTTCAGACCCTAAACGCAATATTAAAATAATCTATGCCATTAACTCCCTTATTTACATAAAGTTCAGGGCTACTGATGGGATGTTCTGTTACACATACAGCAATACGTATGCATAACTTTGAGTTAAACAAAAGAGGTGACATGCAAATACAGAAAAAAAAGTAATTTCGAGAGACAGGAAGTATAAATGACATTTTCTGTCTTAATTAGAAATTATTATGAATTTCTTCACAAACGATTACAGCATGATTTTGTGTTAAAATTGTATAACACACTTTAAATATGATTTCCCTCCTCATATATATAATATATAAAAAGGCTATAATACACATGCATAGATTTGGGAATGGATACGAACAACTTGAATGACATGATGTCAGTTTTATTCCTGCTTTGCTGAACTGGTGTCAGACAGACAAATGCAATACATATGCTCATCTTTAAGCATATGACCAGTTTTACTGGTTATTATTTATAGCCTTTCAGAGTAGTGATTGTATACTGCATGTCAAACAGAACAGAATTTTGTATTACTATTGAAAAGAATATTTCCTTCCCTTTGTGCAAATATTAGGCTGACACTACCCCAGTCAGGAGACATAATCCACTTAGAAATATCATTATTATTAAGCACATCCCATCAATATGCAAATATGAAAAACAGTAATTAAGCATTTTTATTTTTTACAATTGTGCAATTTTTAAAACAAAGATATGTATCAAAATGATTTAACATTCTATAACCAATTTTCTACTTGACATATGTTTCTGCATGATTCATCCACATTTTCCAGAATCAAAGTCCATGATCTGGCAACCTAAATCTGTTAATCTGCTAATAAAATGAAAAGGTGACCTTGCTTAATTTAATAAGTCTGTGTAGAAATACTCTTTCAACATGTTAAAGAATTACAAAAAGGTTATCATAGCTCACTTCCATGGGAGAGTACCCTACCATTTCCAGCTCATTTCTCAGGCTTTTACTGTAATTCATTAGATTACATAAAAACAATGTAGATCATTATATTTTAATAAAGGCTTTTCTTTCCTAATGAAATGTCTGTCATTTACGTTCAGGCATGTATTATATAAAATGTTTCTCCTTCTGAAGTAAAGCTTTTCATATTCAAGTCACAGGAGGTTGGTAGCTTTAGGAATTATTTTTCTTTGCAAAAGATTTTCAGGATAAATTCAGATTCTAGACTGAATCCTCCAGACCTGTGATCCTACATTTATCTTAAAAATAAGTACAACAAGGTAGCAGCAATACCACTTGCTATCAGCATGCCTCTCTGCAAAATGAACAGGTCTCTCTCTTCAGCAAAAGGATGGCGTATAATACTATACTCATTAAGTCAGCTTGTTTTTCTTTACACCCATTAATGTTGACCATGATAAAATATTTTATACTATACAAACACATTTTCAGTGAAATTAAGTGACTGGTCCCAGTCACTTAATGAGAACTATCAGACAACGAAATCTATTTTAGTTATGCTAGCTTCAAAATAAAAACACGCACCTCTTTAATATGCTCAGTAAGAGATGTTTCCTTTTCATCATGAATCCTAATTTGTTGCCAGCACTTGGCATCATGTGTCATTACTTGGTTAGGGCTGAAAGAAGAGTACATTCTTCTTGCGCAGGAGGAAACACCAACTGCAGCCACTGTACTTTCTACGTAGCAAAGGTCTGCTCCTTGGGAGATCAGCTACACGAGCAGCCTTCATTGCTAAACTTGCTTCTCTCCATCTTCAACAGACTTCTAAAAAGTCTGCCAAAAATCTTCTCTCACAGATTACCAGGGCAGTTTTTCACTACTTTATAGACTCAAATTGTCCCTTCCTGATCACACACAACATTCTTTGCCTAGTTTGAACATATTTAACCCTCTTGCCTTCAGCATACCAATTTCTCCCCTCTGCAAAACCAATGAAAAGGCTAAAGCAGAAATCAGCAGCAGCAAATGAAAAAATTTCTACCATTTGTTATTGATGCCTTAACTCCAGAAGAAATATTTTCAGGAGAAGGGAGAACTAGAATCGCTGTTTTGCAAATCATCATCCTCAGACAAACAGGATTTCTATCTATCAACTTGGTTTTCCAAGTGCAAGCCACTCCCATCACTCTGAGCCGCCCAATGTGGCCAAAAATAAATAAGCATTATCTTTCAGGTGACTTCCCAATCAGCACCCATTTCATAAAGTTCTTTCCAAATTTTTTTTCAAAGAACGTGTTTCATTTCACAAACCCTAGTCTCACAAGAGAGTACAAAAATGAAGACTGCTAGGACAATCAAAAGGGAGCATTGGTTTGACACAGGCACTGAATTCACAATTTTGCAAAAAAGCCTTATGGAACATGCTCTCCAACCTCTATAACAAGCTCTCCAAACACTATAATAAGTAAGTAGCAAAATGCTTTTTAAGCAAACAAGTAATCCAATCCAAATCAACAGAATTATTTATTTGGCTAATCTTAAAAACATACCAAGTATTTCACTTGCTTAAAACTCTAGAGGTCTGTATGACAAGGACCGAAGCACAACAGCTGTTAAATTACATTAAAAGTAATTACTACCTGACTAGAACTATAAGTATGCAAATACTTGGGATTTACGCATAGTACATGCTTACTTTTTAATCCAGTGAGATTTATTCTCTATTTTTTCTGAGCAATTTGCAGCTGTGTTGTGTACCAGAAATTTTCCCAAAATACAGCCTTATGAAGCTTTCTTTTAGAAAACCACTACTCAATTCTAACATAGATCTAAATATTGCATTTTAAGGTAATATTATTTATGTAAATGCAGTAAATTTTAGCATTGCAAACAGACGACGGATCAACTTTTTTTATGAAACCAGAGATGTATTAGCCAATTACAGTTGTATCTATTTAAACACTTATAGACCATTACCTCTCAAAGTCATACGAATAAAAATTTAAGTGTACGCTGGTATTCCAAGTTTAACCAGTGCTCTGAAATACTGTTGCATAAACCTAAACAGAGTAGAGGTATCAGTGAGGATCTACGCTCTTTATCTTTGATGATGTATGCAATAATATTCCAATTTCTGTTTTTAGCGTAAAATATTCTTCTTTTGAAATGGAGACTTATGGACAGTCTTACCTTATGTCACCCAAGGTAAAAGTCCAGAATCTGAAGATCCTTGTTTTGCCTACTAGAGGATTATCACTGTACAGTGTATTTGATGAGCCTTGTAACCAGCTAAATCAACAAGCCATTCTCCATTAAGGGGAATGTAAAAACTCTTCAATGACAATACAACTTCAGTGAATCCAAAAAACAGCTTCCTGTATTAAAATGTAAGACTATACAATATGCAGCCAGTCTAGAATTCTTACACAAACACTCTTAAGGCACTTAAATATCCTTACTGTGATACCAGTTAAAGGTACCAAATGGAAAACATTTCAGACTCTTAACTATTTGTTCAACTTAATCATGCTACTGTAAAGGAAAATAAAATGTAAGAAGAACTATTAAATTATACTAGTGTTATGCTGTTATTGTCAAAACAGTCCTCCATAAAACAGAGAGTGTTAAAGATAAATCTTTTATACTTCACAGTACTATTTTGGACTTTAAGACATTTCTTAATCATGACTTTAAAAAGCCCAAAAAGTTTCAAAGTCAGTGAAAGACGTGAGCAAGAGCAGTAGAGAGGTATTATGATCATTACAGATCTCAGTGCCTTCAGACACCAGTCTAACAGAAAACCTGGCAGGAAAGAATGTCACAGATTATAAAAGCAGAGAGAGAAAAACCTACTCATTTAATTAACTCTTTGATACTTTGAACAACTTTTTTCAAATAGTTTCCTTCCATCAAATAAAGATAAATTATCAAGATAATCAAGATAAATTCAGTGCAGACCTGCCTGGAGTGTCCAGACAATATAGTCTCAATCTTCTCAGTGTGACCACTTTGGTTGAACTTTTTCACCTCAAAAGATGTAGGAACTCAGTAGGATCAAATTTTTTAAATGCTTAAGAATGAAAGTATATTACTGAGTTTCACACTTCTTGGACAATATTTAGTAGTTGAGGCTATATGTAAATTAAATGTACAAGGTTAACCGATCAGTAAATTCCCAACAGCTTTAACCATCCATTTATCAAAAACATAATGTCCCACTGAGATAAAACAGACACTAAAAATGGATCCCTAAAGAAAGATAATATTAAAAGAGAAAAGGAAAGAGAGGAAGCAAGTGACTCATAGTCACCAAGTATAGTTTTTAGATTATCAGGACTCTCCTGAATGGCTGTATTTTAAAGAGTAATGATATGATCCTGCATTCCTCATTCACTCAAATTCATACTCGCTTCAGCACAGAAATTTGCTGGCATGAGATGGGGTGGTACTCAATCATGCAGCATACACGGTCTTTAATTTTAAAATCCAGTTAAATAGACGTTCTAACATCATTTTTTATCTAAGAACATTTCATGATAAAATAAAGAGTGAGCATGTAACTTATTTGTCAGCTTTACTGTGTAGTGGATAACTTTCCTATGTTACTCACGCGAGCTTTCATTTCCCAAAGCTATACGCATTCATTATGACAGTAAAAATGAAGAGTTGCTAAAGAGACGTATGCATTTTTATTATTGTTTGAAAAAATAGATCTTTCTACAATCCTTTGAGCTTCTGAGTGTGTGATTTGTATAAAATATTTCTCATTTTGGGGACACACCAGATGGAGTGCAGGGCACTGTGGGATATGCCATTTATCACAATGACAGTGCGTAGGTAGCACTGATCCTCTCACCACAGGGGGAAGCTAGAGCTGCAAATGTGGAGCAGCATTAAAAGCCTGACGAGTGGAGTTTGGCAACACTTGTACTACTCATTAACTTAATCATATTAATTTATTAGCCATATATATCAAAGTAATTCACTACCAAATTGTCACCAAGAACAATTTATAAACTGTTAACGTTCCCCATAGGCAGGGAGTGTTGTGGCATCCTAAATCAGTGTGTTTGCTTTTGATTAAAAATAATAATTTTTACCAAGCCAGGTAATGCCAACAACAACAAAGTCACGCATATGTTTCGCATAATAAATGGAACTTTAAAATGACATCTATGACAACTGGGAAAAAAAAGAGGTAATTGTAAACAGTGAAATGAGCCACAGAAATAGAATGTAAACATAGAAAAATGTTCAGTTAAGTGTGCTGAGAAAGGAAAGGATTCCCTTAACGTTACAATCATCTGCTCCCTGCTTTCAGAGGCTTCAGGCCTCCTGCCAGCAGCTGCCAGCCACAGCAGCCCTACATCAAACACTCTAAAAGGTGAAATCGGTCAATAGATGTTCTGTAGGGTTACCCTGAGTGAACGCTTATTCTTCAAATAACAGTTCTTTCTTGGAAGCAGGCTTTACAACAGAGAGAGGAAAACCTTCAGAGCCTGGTTTTGGCAATCCCAATCTCTGAGCCAACACTACACGTGGAACAGATTTGCTGCCTCCAGCCCAACTGTGCCCCTCTGTAACGGAACGTCCTTCCTTCTCCTGTGGCTCTTCTAACCCTGAGAACATCTTACAGTTCCTCAGCCAGGAAAGGATGGTGGGCACTGGAACAGCAGCTGCCTCAGATGGAAATAAGGAGGATGATCTCCACGGGGCCAATGGCAACCAGGGAGTTCTGACAGGCAGCTGTGAGCATCCACAGAGCTGTGCTGGCTGACCATGTGTCCACCTTGATAAACAGCAACTGCATAGCAAAGATCTTGAAAACCTCTGCTCTCATTCATTTCTATAACAAAGATATACCAAATTAAAGTGCCTAAAGACTGTAGCAAATACTGATTTATCCTCTCTTTTCTGTAGAAAGACAAAGTGGCTGCTACTATCACTGCTGAATTGAAGCAACAAGTGAAGTTATAGTACTCCTGTGAGCTGCTCTATTTATTTACTTGAGTACTACAATGATGTGACTTGGTACAGCTATTAAAATAAATAGTAATTTCACTAAAATATTAATTACATGAAACTATTCCGTTCACAGCAGCATCTCTTAACTAGAAGACAAAACTATAATGAAAACGTGTTCATATCTGTTTAAACAGGTCAATATTTTAACTATTACATTCTTTAAAACTAGACAAACAGCTAGTAAGACAGTGTCTAGTTTAGCTGTCTGCTTATGAAATTAAAAAGGATCACTTCAAGGGAATGAAACTAATCTAGATGATAATGAAAATAGCAGTTTATTTTACACATTTGGACATGCAGGTGGTTTACTTCTGTCACCTGGGCAGACCAATGTAAGAAAACAGCAGAAACTTGCTAATAGGTGCTGGCAGTGGGTTTAGTCAGGAGATATTTACACCAAGGAGGACCTTAGATATCCTGCCTGCTCATGGAAGCACCAGCCACTATCACTCCACACAGTACTAAATACCACAAAGCTTTCCCTGGGAGGGAAACAATCAACTGGGGGTGAACCTCTGCCTAACCTATGACATTCTGAATCCTCCTGCCTCCCATCCAGCCATGGCCACCAAAGTCAAGTACCCATTTGAAAAGTCCTCATTTTCCTCTCCTAACACACAATTGCCCATCAGTCAGGCTTCCTCCTGTCTCCTGCACTGAGTGCTTGTCATCCCTCAGCCCTAAATCCTCATTGCAATCTATGGGCTAACCTATACTGCACATACCCTGCCAAGGGACACTGGATCAGGCTGATCAGGCCTACCAGGCTGCCCACGGCTCCAAACACCAAATCACAGAAATATAAAACAGTAATGTTTCAAACATCTTCCTGGCACCCAGTCTCACCAGACCTTCCAGCACCCCATCAGCTTCAGCTGTGGGAATCCCAGCACATATGCAGTCAGAGAGATGCTCATCCTACCACTTGAAATAAAAAACAAAACCCAACACCTGAACACCTGCCACACCTGCACCAGAAAGCAGGTTTTTGCCCCGTACCACTGTCTAACATAGTTTTAGTGGCAGGATGATTTTCTTCATGAGCTACCTTCTCCAGTACTTCGAAAACAAGATGGAGCAGCCCTTCAAAAGGCTTTATTGAAATAACAGCCATTCTACAGACTGAATAGAGAAAAACTGCAATGAAGATTTCCTGTAGTGGTTTTCTAATCTTATTTTGAGGATGACCTAAATGAAAGGTAGGAGATCTGAAGTCAGCACAGTTAACTATCAGAAGATCCAACTACACTTTCAGCTTCATTCCATATCAACTGTTTTCCGAACTACTGGCCTAAATCATATCATGGATTTTGGCTTCTCTCCACACAGCAAACTACTGCTTCAGACCCTAAAACTTCCTTCAAAATCTATTCCATAAATAAGTCCCAGCTCTCTTGTTAAGATATACTGATGACAATTACATTAATAAGAGATAAAGCCATTTGCATCACTTTTAATGTCACTTCATCACACTGCATTGTTTGAAGAACTGAGCCTTTGATGACCATCCCTCTGTGACATACGGATTTTTCCTTTGCCCTCACAGCAGGCAAGGACACCACGCTGATTTCTACATTTCATATATGAATACAAGATAAACACTTTCTCCTGAGTTAACGTGAAATGGACAGTATGTAAATATCAGCTCTTGAAGGATGTGGTTCGGGCATGGTTATTGTGCTGTTTACACAAGCTCTTCCCAGTGGCAGGCATCCCAGACACACCACCTCCTTTCTCATTCAGAGCAGTTTTAACTACCCTGCTGGTCAAGTCTCATTGTAACTCTCCAATGTTCCCATTCCACAAAGGTGGAAGGTACCCACAAATATTTTAAAAAGTCAAGGCTTCACTTGTAGCTCCTTCACAAATTACTTATGTAAAAGAGTAGTTGTAGTCCACTTTGCCAAGAGGTAAAAAAATTACACTCTGCACTGGGAAATGCAGTATTCCTAATTTAACTACCTGTTTATTATGTGAAAATAACCATGTAAACTGAGCTGCCACAAACCAAATGGGTGATGAAAATAACAGCACATTTCAAGGAGTGGAAACACACATGGCTCACTCAAGTCTGCAGGAAGTTACTAATCATCACTCTGTAATACCCTCTACAGACAGATCCGTGAGGTCTGCAGCCAGAACAGCAACTCCTTGAGACCTATCCATCTAACCAACAGCAAGCCTGGACACAAACTCCTTCACTTTAACTTGACAGAAGACTAGAGAGAAGGTAAAACTGAAAAATGCAGTGGATGGATAAATCATGATGCATTTGCTGACATGGAGTCTGTTACTAAAATGAGCTTATCTGAAGAATAAAACAACTCAGATGTTAAGTTGGGCTTATTAGAAAATGAGGTAGACACTTAGGAAGAGTGTGATGTTTTATTTTTAAGAACAATGTAGGCAGATTAACGTGACCATCTGCATCTGTGCTGTGGGAAGAATGGGCAAAATCCAATACAGATTATCAAGGCATAGACAAGAAGACATTCGCAACTAATGCTTTGGGCAATTACACTGCAGATAGAGGAAGCAGGTAATGAAGTCACCAGGACATAAAGAGTTGTTCCTGCCTCTATATCAGCATCTGCTCTACCGAAAGGGATGGATCCAGCCCTACCATTCTCTGAACTCTCCTCAGTCTCTGCCCCAGCCCTGGTCCTGCTCCCCTCTCACAGCCATCTGAAACACCACATGGGAGCAGACAGCGCTCCCTGCAGAACGTCTCAACAAGCTGGCAGGTCCCTGAGCAGGGGACAGCAATGGATAGGAAACAGATTCAGTTTTACATACAAATTCCGTGGGCCAAAACTCTCAGAACCAAAGTAAATTATATGCCAGTGAGAGCATGAATAATCAAATTAAAAATTAGCCAGTAGACAACAGGTGAATATCCTTGCAACTTCTATTCCAGCCTATTATCCAGGCACTTGGAAGAAAAACCTCTCTTTTCAGAGAATTGTTTTTGTTCTTAGTTCAGTCAAAAGGAAAGAATCCAACTGCAAAAGTGCTGAAGGCAACCAGAGCAAAGCATTCAGTAATTAAGTATAAATAGGCATAAGTAAAGCTAACAGGGCTTCATATTCCAAGTGCTCCATCAAGTTTACAACAGCCTAAATCCCCATTGAGTTTAAAAGTGGCTCTTTTGTCACCTTTCCTTACTGAACATCTCCCCCAACTTTTACACTGCTCTTTCTTTATGAATAATGTAAAACTCAAAAACTTCAGGAGCTCTGATTCCCAAGTGGCAAGACCACAGAGGCCACCAGTGTGAAGCTGCCCAGCTGTGGGTTGGGGACAGGGCTGCTTCATCTGCAGGGACCTGTCTTGTCCAGAGCACGACACTGCAATGCTCTGGAAATATACATTTTCTCCCACCTACAAGCTGCTTGCAAAACTCCCTTTAAGCTGCTTGATGCACAAGCCTTTGTGCCTTTGACTTTTGGCACTTGGTCATGCAGAGGTTTTCATGGCAGTTCCCAAGGTCACAAAGGTGACCACCCCAGGCTTCGGCTGAAAAACAGACCCCTGGGGCGAATCTTCTCATGCAACCCTCCACGTGTTAAACAAAGTGAGACACAGCCCAGTCATCACTTCAGATTCCAAATGACTTACAACACTCAAGAAATTCATCTTAATTTTTTTTTTACTGAACTCTATGATATTTAAAAACTGAGAGACACACGGAATGTGTCTATGATACTACTTTACTGTGCATACTCAGCACACTGCATTCTAAAATATTTCCTAATTTAAAGCAATATAAATTTGATGTCCTATTTGCAAACACACACAGGGTGGAACAGGCAATATGGACTATTCTGGATATCTGACAAGACATTATCAATGCAAGGTGGCTCTTCTGCTTTCCTGTCTATTGTTAATAACATAAACAACACCAAATCCATGAAATTCCAGAGCTCAGAACATAACAGAGCTACTACCTCCCCCTCATTTATAAACTACTACTAAGAGTGAAAACCTAGGTCTTGATCCCTAGCACATACACAAACAGTACATGAAGTTGCACCAGCTCAACTGTGGCACCTGGCTCTAGTGAAATGCTTTCATACTTTATTAACTACTTGAGTTAAGGTTTCTGTGACTATTGCTGAGGAATATTCATTCCCACTACCACAGTGATAAAGGTTATTGGTTCACTGTGAAGTCCTCATGACATTTGGAGTTTCAGGAGAAATTAAAGATCTCAGCTTTGTTACTCCCCTGAACACTGAGAACCACTGAGGCACCCAGTTGCAGCTCAGTCAGTTCTGCCAGCAGAGTATCTGCAAGATCAAGCCAGAAGTCACTATATTCCTACCAATATTTTTTTTAATTCTGTTTTTCCTGCAAGATGTTCTATGACTTTATGTTCTGCTAAACACTTCACTAAGTTTGGTTATTATGGGAATACAATATATTTAGAATGGATTTTGACAGAAGCCTAAACCAGTTAAGCCTGTTGTACATTTAGATAATTACTTTTGAGTATTGTCTGTTATTATAGCTTTATTAAAAAAATAAACTTACCTTTAGCACACAACAATTAATAAAAAATTAAAACACTCATCATAATAGCAATAGATTTCATTTAAACTCTATTAATAAAGTAATGAAATGAAATTAAATACTATGCATTAAATTATGTTTAGGGTTTGTTTATAATTTCACATATTTTCATGCTAGTTTTTTCATATTATGAGATTGAATGCAGATTATTGAAATACAAAACACTCTGGCAATGTGGGCTTATCTGCCTTTCAAGTGTTTCTTCTATAATTCCTACAAGCATTTCTCTATCTTCCCAGCATACATTAATGATGTTACAATACAATACACGTTAGCCACACTGTTCATATCCCATGAGAACTAAAATACACATGCATTGAAAGGAAGAAATGCATGCTACAGGGCTCTGAGACAATAGTTGATTTTCTCAGTTTTTTTTTTCTTTTACTGAAATAACACATTTAATGGAATTTCCTGTAAGGAAATTACAATTAATAAAGAACTAAATTACAAATCCATTAGATTTCAGTCACTGCAGCAACAAAACAGAGTTTTCATGAACACTCAAAAAATCCAATACTGTAACCTCTGGTAAAGCTTGAAAAAGCCCTGAAGGACAAGGCAGTTAGATCAATATTAGTTTATTTTAACTGCTGTGCAGTATGAAGAGATGAGGCTGATCATCTGATGGATTTTATTACCTGTTGGAGAGATAAGTCCTGGTGATAAGAGGCCTGGAACTCCATGGGGCAGGAGACGTGCGTTTTCTTGTATCGCAACTCCTAGTGAACGCTTGGGGGGTCTTCCCGGTCGAGAGCTGATGAAATAAGAGGATAAATGAAAACGTATTTTCTTTTTGAAATACTTGCTTACTACACATAGTATTGATTTGTATAAAATACCGGAACCATCCGTGACACACAAAAATATATTAGAAATTCTTGCCTAGGACAAAAAGAAAAATTAATTGATTAAACATACAAGATTATATAAGTTTCAAATAAACAAACAACAACCTGCCAAAAAGCCCCTAGAGTTAACACAATCATGAGTTTAAAGTCAAATGAATAGAAAGCTAAAAAGTTTTTTTTTAATTTGCACCACAAGACCAGAAAGCAATCCATATTTCTAGTCCTATCGTACCAGTACTTTGCTAATTAATAATTATTTTCTTAATATTATTGTCTGTAAAATGGAGCTCCAGAAATTCACATGTATTTGTAATTCACGTGTAAAGTCTTGAAAATGCAACTAGATGCATTACTCAGCTCACAAACCACGGTTTATAGGGGTTGTGTATTAATGATTCAATGATTATCAGGACTCCAGAGCTATTCAAATCGGGTGCATCAGATTTTATGAGCTCAGCCCCAGGCTGGATGGATACAGCCACGCTGCTTCCAGCCACCACCAGGAACCAGCTCAGGGCTGACCAGGCATCTCAGCTGGGCTGACCAGGCTGCTTCGCAGAAGGCACCTCTACATGTACCTCTACTGCCCATACAGTTATCAAGCTTTTCCATTATCCGGGGCTTCCATGACCTTACAGGACATTAGCGGAGAAGGGTCTCAGCAGTAACTGCTCCAAAGTCTATGCCACACACCTGCACTATGGAAAAATAAAAGTTGTGCTGCCTAAAGATGAGAAGTTGAAACCTAGAAGGCAACATGTTCTTAAGCCTTGCCTTCTGAATCATGGCAGAAAATTGCCTACTTCTGAGGACGCAGCAATAATTTAACATTGAGCTTTTCCAAAACTGACTAGTCTTTATGGACTGATTGGTGTTTTAATTATTACAGATTGGTAAAACCAAGAATGTTAACCCAATCTCTCAAAAATCTCACTGTCCCTTGACCAGCTTATGAATGACGATTGCAGTTTTTAATCCAAGCTGTGAAATGTCTATGTACAGACCTGTTACATTTAAATATTGTTTTCAGACACCACATTTACTCCTGACATCACTATGTGTACATGAAATCATCCTACACAGTTGCCATCATAATATAGACTTGCAAACCAAAAACCACTTGAACCAACTCTTCCTCAAGCCAGCTAATAAAAATTCAACCTCCTCATGTTAGGAAAAGTATAGCTGCTTCCTTTTTGGTCAAAAAAAAAAATTCCTCTGTTGAATAATAGTGCCTTTGACAAAATATAGTGAAACAGTGTATAAAATAACTAAGCTGCAACAATGAATGAGGTTTGAATAAGAAGCATTTCCAAAATGACTTCTAGTTCACAAAGAAATTAAAGTTAAACTTCACTCTATCAACTTACAGTGGCAAAGCCCTCCATCAATGTAAAGCATACTCTGTGTTTAAATGAAGACAGCTTCCAGCAACACTACAGAGAAGTGCCATTAACCTGTTCATTTTTCACAGTATGCTCGTGTTATTTTGTTTTAGTGTACATCAAAGTAGCACAAAATCATTTTTTTGGTTTATTATTGTATCTCTATAAAACTATTCCCCGTTTTTAGCTTCGGGTTTGTCCATTTTGTATTTCATTTTATTCAGTACTTTTTCCATTTTTCTTCTTTATGCTTTAAGTTGTTTATCATAATACGGTAGCTACGTAGTAAAGCTTACTACAAGATCCCAGACTCACTAGATTAGCATAAAGTAAGCCTAAAATAAGAGTGAGTTTCTCAGGAAGTTAGATGAACACATGCATTCTCTATTGAAATCACCTGCTGAAATCATCCACTGCACAAGAATATTGTCTAACAGACAGTAATAGACTGGTATGATGGGGTTTTAAACAAAAAAGAATCATTGCTCTTTTGATTTACAGAAGTCTATGCTTATACACATGCATGTGTAAGTGCTTAGTTGGCACTTACTGTCTCTGAAAAAAATTACAAAACAGCTAAAATTAGCAGCTTTCTCCAGCAGAAGAGCTCAATCAACAAAACTACAAAACATTCCTGTCTCAAGCTGAAATACTAACAAATCTTTTGCATAAAACTCCATATGTTGATATTAATCTAAGAAAAACATTTTAGAAATTAAACAGCTTTAAAAGATTTTATGAAGAGATGTTTTATTTATGATTTGGGGTTTCAGAGGAAGAAGTGGGAAACAATGGATTTTCACTCCTGCATATGCAGTTTTTGCATAGAACATTTTCTGTCGATGACTCTTTCTTCTGGGGAGGCAACTTGCAGCCCACAAGTTTATCAGATCAGATGTTAAGGTGTTTCCCAGCATATACTACAAGCAGAAGTGAAACTCTCCAGTTTTTGGTTATTCACTGTACAGAATGCTCTGGGTCTAAAAAAAAAAAATTTTAGGAGATCATGAAAGAGAAGTTCACACCAAAACTTACTCATCTCTCTTTCAGAGTCCCACTGACAGCATTTATATCCTGCCTACTCATACAAGTGAGGCAAGCAGCACTAGGAAAACAGCACTGTTCTCTCTGGGGTTTTGTGTCTTTGACATTGTGGTCCTTTTGGGGAAGGGGGGTGATAGACTCTGAAGAAAAAAAAAGGGAAAAAAAAAAAGTATACTTCTAACCTACCCATGTCCTTTTAATGAATACGACCATAAAGCAGTAACTACCAGAGGCCAGATTCTGGTCTTACTTATATAGCTGTAGCCATAATAATTCAAATGGAATTGTTCCCAGTTGATTCTGTTCAAATAAAATCTAAGTCCTCTGTCTCTAATTTAACGTTAGCTTTTAAATTAAAAACTCAAGGCTGGACACTATGTATAGTGGACTGATTATCACTCATACAACACCTGCAAAAGAACTGTTTGGGTCTTTAACACTGTGTTCTCTAGTTTACACGTGAACACCTTTAACACTGCGTCTCTGGTTCCAAATGAAGAAGACGAAGCAAAAAGCCCCGCAGCACTTCCAGCTAGATGGCCTGCAGATGACCAGAGAACATGTCACCCATCATGAAGCAAGATCTGTTACTTGGGAGGACCCCAAAACTCACAGAAAGCACCATGGTAGCATATCTGAACCAAAACACTTCCAGTCTTGTTTTGGTTAAAAACAAATTTTCTGTCATTTTTGTTTATACATGAAATCAGAAATTTTATCGAGACAGGACACAAATATTGCTCTAGATCTTATTTTTTAATAATATATACAATAAGGAAACAAACACATTAGTAGATTTCAAAATTTCTATGGGATTTGCTGTACGTTGTGCATATGCTGCTGTCAGGGCTGGGGCTAGCACCCCCAAGCAATGAAATCTCACTGGTCTATCTGAACACTCCTAGCACCCAAAATGCTTCCTATCATTTTATAAAGTCTAGAATTTTCACACGTTTCACATTTACTCTTTAAAACCTATTTAGTCTTCACAATTCAGAGAAAATTGCTAATACAGAAACAGAACAGAAATCATAAAGCATGTGGGATTATCTTTGGGGAGAGTAAGACATCATTTTTAAGTATTAGCATATAAATACTAATTTATCCCAATTAGGATAAAAATATTAACTTTAGTTAATATTATTTCTCCTAATATTTTGTCACCCTTCTCTCTTTTTAAAAGTTCTGTAGTCAAGAAGTATAGAAAAATCTTCTCCTCATTGATAACAAAGGAATCATAAACAGGAACAGTCGGCTTCAAACAATTAAGATTCTAATCTACATAAATTTTACGTTTGCCATTAATAGGTCTTTGTGACTGGAAAATGACAAAATTCTAAATTACATGTTACTTCAGGATTTTATAAACCTTTCAAAATCCTTTAGGATTTTTACTTGAAAGTGAAGATGATGGAGATTTTGGATTTTTACCTGCATTTAACACTATGGTTATAAAGTCGTTCTTGTCACCCTCTCCACACCACCCCTGCAAAAATCACTAACTAAAAGAGAAAAATGAACTAATATGAATGTTGTTCATTTTTGTATTTTGCTTGGAATTTAATTTGTCAGAGACTAAATTGCATTTTAAGCAGTATATTTGACAATTAAATATTTATATAGTAAAATGTTGAGAAATTGTTCATTAGTGTCTGTTTTTCCTTTATTTCTTACTTCTGTTGAGAGCTAATTTTATATTTTTCCTCTCAAAGTTTTATATATTCCCTAGACAAATGCCAAGGATTTTTAACTTGAATCAAAACATAGAATAAGGCTATTTTGGTGATTTTTTAAAAAAATTACCCATCAGCTTCATCTTTTATAACTCTATTTTACACTCATCACAGACAACTGTATTGCATAAAATCCACAAATTCATCGACTTTGTAAAATGTAATTAATCAGTGGAAAGAGCCAGCACATCACTGTTGATGTATGATAGCGCTCTACTTTTGTGCTTTTAAATACAGAAGACTTACTAGAATCAGAAGTGAATTTGCATATTAATCAAGACAAATAAACATGTGGTGATTTAACTAGGAAACTGTTATTTGGATGACAATTTAATCAGCACAGGTTGAAAGGTCCATCACTGCAGCATCCTGTTTCTGCTAAAATATTGATTGCATTACTGATTTCAGTAATGCTTTATTTTACAGGGCACAAATAACCATGTAATTACTCTTTAATTCAATGGTAATTGCTTGCTGGCAATTATTTGTTAAGTTTTGGAGTTTAATTACTAGGTTATTTGTGTTTTGTGAAATAAAATGTTATGTATTAGTAGCCAAAAATATTTTCTGTATGAATGGTCTGTTAAAACTAGAAAAGTAAGTTATGATGGTATGAGTTTGACAAATAACACTGTAACACTAAAACTATTATTAAAAGGATCAGATGAATCTTTGAATGCCTTCCCTTTACAAAATTAACATTAGATATAACATTTGTAAGATAAATGGAGGAATACTGTACCAAAGAAGCATGATTTCCTCTGGGGTCTAGTCCACCATTTAGCATAATTTATCCTGATGTTTTGCTTTTCATTCTCTGGTCTTCTTTAAAGGAACTGAAATAGCAACCTATCCTCTTGAGAGCAAAGAATAAACCAAGCAGAAATATATTTCAACAGTACTTCATATTTCTGCAACTGAAGTGGATTACCACCAGCACATTATCTTAGCAGCCTATAAACTTTGTAGACTTGGCAGTTAGCTAGATAACAAGGGAAAGCATTATGTCTTGCAGTGTCAATGAGATATGACACATTCTGTGATATATTTATTCCAAGTTGTGATAGATGAGGTACCCGATACTTTGATCGTTAAGATTTGAATTTTACTTCTACACTTTTCATTTTTGTCATCAACTATATATGAATTGGCAGTAGGCAGTCTAGCAAGGACTGATGATGTTGTTTTTTCAAAAGATATCCAGTTAATAAATTAATTATTGATTCCACGAGGCTTAAGCCATTTGGTATAAAAATATGCTAGACTTGTGATTTAGGAAGCTCTGGTATCTATTACAGATTTCTCCAATAGTAACGTATTTTATTAGGCTTACAGCAGAAATACAGAAGTACTATATGACATGCTGCATAAATTGCTCTGATAATAGAGGCAATAACTGGTGTAAGTTCTCAGAAGTAAAACAAAAAACAACCCAACCTCAAAAAAAGATAATCTTAGTTCTTTTCCTGAAACTGGAACCACAAATTAAAATTTTGCTCTCCTCAAAGATCATGAAATACCTCCTAGTGACTGTGAAAGATGCTCTTTAAAGCCTTTACCAATAAACAGAACATCTTGATAATTTGAGTTTAAATTATTTCCTTTTATTACCTTAAGATTTTTAGTTGCAGCATGGATATAATATAATCTCCCTGCTTTGGCATTTATTACAACATTTCAAAGATGCCAATGGTAGTTAAACTCTACTTGACCTTTCAGTGTTTAAGAAGAGAAGCAAACTCTGACCTCACAGCAACCTGATTCTGTCTCCTCTCAGCGCTGGCAAACTGATCACTTGTCTAACCATTGCAGGACATTGGATCACCAGCTACATCAAAGGCAACAAGAGCCAATTCAGCAGGAGGAAAAAAGTCATCCATGCAAAATGGACAATTAACATTAATCATACATGAAGTTGTTTGAGCTGATAACTAGAACCTGGTCCCTATGGCAACTCTCATAAGAGAGTGACCACACCGGCAGGAGGAAAGGCACAGCTCATCTTCCATGGGCTCGGAATACTCCCTGCTCACTTCAGCAGCCAGACAAATTGTGGAGAAAAGCTCTGATACTCCAAAACAAACTCTTCCCACTCAACTCTCCAGGGCTTTTCAGTGAGGGAGGTCCTCAACATCAGCCTCGGTGAAAATGTTGGTGCAAATTTGTTCCTAAAGCATCACAAATGTCAACTTTTTTTCCGTCACTACGAATTGGTGTTACTGTTAGGATAAATAAGACTCCTTAATACCACTGAATTGTTCAGAGCCAAGACTATACATCTCTATTAACTTTACCATTGAGAACGGTAAATAGCACTTTATCACTGTGTTCTTCCTAAAAGTCATGGATTAGTAAAAGTCCAGTAGTGACTTTTAATAATCTGAATAATACCATATAACTTCCCCTACCGAAAACTGGGATGATTGTTTCAGGAAAATCCTAGTCAACACAAGCTGCACATAGAGCAGTGACAGCAAGCAAACAATTGCATCAGCTGACCCCCATACTTTATGGCCACCCTTCCCCTTTCAGTGTGTAGTCTCCAGGTGTCCGAGCTCACAGCCCACAGATGGTTTCTCACACACAGACATGTAAATTAGGTCCGATGCCAAACTCTAGGCTAGTAAAATGGGCTGCCTCAAGGCTCCATCTTCCCAAGTACTCCTGACCTGGAGGAGCATCTCCATATGGCTTCTATCAGTGCAGTCAACAGTGACACAGAGGAGTTGGAAGCATGATTCACCAAAGTCCCCATACAGTTACTCTCCTGAAACTTACTGCAGCAAGTTTTGGTCCTTGGGGGATGAACACTTCTCAGTCACACAACTATCCACCCTCTACCTAAACTTTTCCTTAATTTTCATGTATCTTGTTTCCATCCCACCCAATCCACTTCCTCCAATCCCTCTCTCCCATGTTTGACCATTATCCAACTTTGTGAATCTTTCTAATTTTCTGCTCTTAACCCATCCTTCACATCACTTCTCTCTTTCAGACCCTAGCTACCTATAATTAAATCCCTCTAAACCTCCACCTCCTTCTGAATTCCCAGTTACCCTCTGGTCCTGGTCTTAACATTTTTTTTTGGAGCTCCCCACCCCACTGAGAGCAGCTCCAGTGATAACTCCTACTGTGACTTTCATATTCCTACTACAACTTTTTAGATGCCCGAGCAATGCCTGAGCTGAGGAACTGAGACAGCCACCTGCCAAATGCCTTCTGACACCTTCTTCACTTCCATCCCCTGGAATGGTGTGGCTGACAAGATGAGGAAAGGTGGACTCTAAGCAACCCTGCCCTGCTGCTGTCCCAGGGGCTGGCAGGATGGGCAGGTAATGGACTATAGGGCATTCAGCACAGTAGCTTTTAAAATCCTCCTCAAGTCTTAGACTTCTGGACTTATTGCCATAATTACCTTTAGCAATAACACAAGTCATGCCCCTTGTATAGATGTCCAAGAATACAACATAGCAGAAAAAAACCCCAGACCACCACCCATCCAGCTGGATATTGTTTATTGCTAAATACACCAAATCTACAGTTATCCCAATGCTTCATAGCAATGCTTATGAGAAGCCATCAGCCGGACTCTTCAGAGTAGGAGGCAACAGCAAAATTCAAGAGTTTTGGGTTCACTCACCAAATCATAAAATTGAAATAGGTTTCAGAAGGTCACCTGCTCTCTCTACCTCTATCCCAAGGCAGGATCAAGTGCACTCAAATCATCCTTGACAAATGTTAGTCTAGCCTGCCTCTGAACACACCTGGTACTGGAGATTTCACCACATTCCTAGGCAAATCCACACCAATGCTTAGGTGAGCCTTCCTATCAGGAAAGGTTTGTGGGGGAATGGGGACTGACATCTAACCTCCTTCTCCTCTGTAATTTAAGCAAGGTACTTTTTGCCATCTACTCCACGGACATGGAAAACAAATAACATTGTCCTGCTTTACAGACACTCTTTGTATTTTGTGAGAGCTCATCATATTTTGTCTTTGTGAGGTTTTCATACTTACAGATGGAATTTTTAGACTCAGTGTATATTCATGATCTTTAGACTCCCTGAACATGTGCTATGAATACCAAAGGTACATACTTTATTCCCAGATCACAGGTAAAAGTAACTTTGCCCACTTTTTTTCTTACACTGCATATGTCTGAATCAAACTGAATGCTATTTAAGACAAGCTTTCCATTTTGTCAATATCATTTTGCATTCTAATGCCATTCTCCAGTGTCCATGAAGCCCTGACCACCTTGGTACTGTCTTTAAGTTTCATAAGCTTTTCCTTCTTTGTTTTTATTGAAGCTCCTAAACCGAACTAAATACAGCCCCTATACACAAGACATGCTTCCAGGTTGATCTCAACTAACAGTAGCCATCTTCTCAGCATGGTTTTCCAGTATGTTTGTTTCTAAACATGCAGTTTCATGTGGAACTTATTTTTCTACTTTGCTTAAAAGAAAATCATGTGACACTTAAAAAAAGAGGTTGTTTTTCTACATATATAACATTCTACAAATTGCATAGGACAGACAGATAACCTTGCTAGTAGTATTACTTTTGGCAGATGTACAGATGCTGTGACAGTGAGACACCAAACAGGAGCAAGTTGTTTCCCCTGGAAAAGAAGCCAGGGAGTCAGGCAAGCCAAATCCCTTTACTCTGCGTGTTCCTCAGGTGGTCACCTGAAGATCTTCTCGATTGCAGAGAAATCCTCTGTTCAAACATTCTCTAAATCATACTTGTATATTTATTTTCTAGATGCCAGATATGCCTTCTACCTCCTGGCAACACTGGCTGCCCTGGTGAGCCAGAAAAAGCCACCTGTCTGGGGAGAGGAGATACAATTCATTGTGCTTTGGTCTCCCTTTTTTAGCCCACAACAAATTCTTAGTTTCCACATTTTCCACAACTGAGTCCAAATATATCTGCAATTAATAATACCAGTGTTGACATCTGCTTGATAAAAATTCATTCAATTTTTTTCTTTGTCAAAGAAAGAAAGGTGATGGAACAGACAATTTAAGGCTTGACTACTCACCTGACAGAAAGTATAACTGTGAAGCTATTTCATACTTCATTTACTTGACCTAGTTACAGTACTTCTAACCCCAAATATTCGCAAATCATGACCCCAAAATCATGAGAATAAACAAAATTCTAATGTTTTTTGCACATTTTTATTTGGCATTTAGTTTTGCAATTTTTACATTTCAAAAAATAACGCTTGCAAGTTTTCTTCTCTAGAAAGAGTCAGAAGAGACTCAAGAGAGCAGTGTGAGAATTTTTCCCCTTAAGTTTCACATCTCAAAGCTGAGATTCTCTAATTGATAAATAAAATTTAGAAGCATCTCAAAAATGATAAATATGAACAGGCACAAGAATTATGAGAAGTGCAGAAGCAGAAGTCTCCTTCTGCAGTAATTGTGACTGACATTTATCGCTAGAAGTCATCTGTGGCTCTTAGTTTACCTACTGTATGAAACAGGGTTGGCATTTCCCTGCCTACTACCTAAAGAGGTCTTCAGGTACTACAATAGAATTGAAGAAAATACTTTTGCTTAAAAAAAAAAAAAAAAGTGTGTCTGATTAATTAAAATATCTTCAATAAAGCTTTCTGGAATCATACCACAGCAGTATAGGGAAGCATAAAATTATATAATTTTTAGAAAAATTTATTTTTTGCAAAACATCATTGTCTCACTACATCTCAATGCAGTCTACCTCGCATAACAAAAGATCATAAATTCAGGACCACTTGCTTTAAGCTGTGCAAAAAGACAATACAGAATTTAAATAAGCTTTCTATAAATTTCTTAAACAGATATACCAAAAAGGCCTACTAAGCACTATCTTAAAAAACTAAGATTGTGAGTCAATACCAGACAATATTATTTGTAAGACTATACCATTCATAGACACATATAACAGATTTATTCCCATCAAGGTCTACAGGACCTTTTGGTTATTTAATGATTAGGTTATTTATTTAAAACTTGAGTTTGGGTTTATAGTCAGAAAAATTACCTGAATGTTACTATAGTTGCAATAGAGAACAAGTGTTTGGTTCTTACTCAAGAAAGTTTAACTGCTTATTCCTGAAGTCAGGCATTTCAAAATAAGTTTCAAACCAAAAAAAAAGATTTTTGTTTCGTTGAGATTTAAAACTATAAATAACTCTTTCTGAATTACTTACAAGTGTGACTGCAGATGTAAAAGTGCCTCAACTTTCCTGCTGTTAATTTTTTCCTGTCAAATAACACTTGTCACAGGAAAAAAAGGAGAATAAATCAGCGAATTTCAAAATTAAGACTCACAGTTGTAGACAAGAGGAAAGGCCTATCAATGTAACACATTGCACCAGGTGAATTTAAGGGTATGTCAGCAATGAAATTGAAAGCATGACTATAGCACATGTACATATACACACACTAATTTAATATAACTACATTAAATTAGTAACTGGAGTAGTGAAGATAGAGCAGCATGGATAAAACACAGTACATTTGGCAACTTGGGACAAAGTTCCTGCTGCTGTGTCTTTACTACTATTGTTACCCACTCTACCTAGATTAAACCTAGCAGGAGGGGGCCCACTGGTGTTGGAATCATGCCACTAACTACATACCCAGAACCACAGATTTAAATCACACATTTGTTGTCAAAACAATGCTCACGGAAGATGTCCAGCTAAACCAAATGTGAAAGTGACACAGATACTGCCAAGTATATAATGAGCCATCCAAACCTCATCTCAGATACTCTGATAGTTCTATTTGGATTTTGAATCCAGTGAAAGCTGTGAACCATTAGAGATTATAGGCAATATTATTTTGCAATTTGCATTCTGGCTAATTTTAAATTTCCTAAAATATCTGACTATTCAGTACGTAGAAGAAAATCCTAAAAGCTTTTTAAGTGGCTATTTCACCTCTAAGTTGCAGCTCAGCCCTGATGTCAGCTGGGGTCAGCATGGGAACAAACACAGCTCCACGGCTGATGTTGGCAAAGACACAGAATAAAGATTTTACATGGGCAAGCACTTAATGGCTCACCTTCCTCAAAGAGCCAAAGAAAGCATCAGTTATTCTTTCAGTAAGCCTCAAATCCAGCATATGGACAATCATACAGGACCACAGAGGTCTCTGTTACCTGCTGCTATTCACTGCATGTCTGTTCAGAGCCTGATGGGCTTCCTTCCCTGACTGACAGCTCAATTTCTGGGCTGTCAGCAAGCTCTGCCCCGAGCTGCAGGACATCACTCAGCCCAGCCATCACTCCTTGAAGACACAGGTCTCAAAACCAGGACTGCAAGACTGAGTCATGGAATGTCTCTTGGGAAAAGGAACATGGGAGGACCTCATAGTGACAATGAACAGCCAATCTCACCTATGAAGAAAGTATGTGAATGAGAAAATGATTTGTATAAAATCTTCAGGATTTGTCCCAAAGACAAACTATTGTACTGAACTGAAAATTGAATGAGAAAAGGCAGGAGGAAACTCACTTTCGTTAACGTAGCTGAACCCCAGGTATACTGCAGCAAACAGTTCAAGCTAGTACAAAGGTACGCCATTACATCGAGGAGCTATACATCTGCTTTTATTTGAATTAATTTAGCACCATTTTTTTAAAGCACCATTTCATAGTTTCCACATACATACTTCCACAAATATGTGCATGGATGCTTTCCAAGCAGGGAATCACCATTGATTATAAATACTCATGGCACGTCATATGTGTCTGTATGATACTACGTCCTTACAAGTTTTATTTTTGACCTTTATCTGAATTCAATGCCGATTTAGGGGAACATTACTACAAAGAAAGGTTTTTGAAATACTGCTCTTTTCCACTGAGCTGTATCTCAATAAGATTCCATTCAATGAAACTCGTAAACATGTGACTGTTTAAGCTTATTATCTATAGACAGAAACCTAATAGCAAGCACTTGATGTATTTACAGCATCAAGTATCACATAACCCACATGAAACGATAGCTAATTCCTTAACAGTGGTATATTGTAGTCTGGTGGTACAGTATTTTCACAGCAATTCAACTTCACTGCAATGGGAAACTACTCTTGCTTTAATCGTTTTTAGTCTCCACATTACAAGTTTCAGAGTTTTCACAGTTTTGAAAAGACTCTTCAAAGTTAGAAAACAGAAGTTAATCTTTTAAAGAATAATAAATGAAGGAACATAGAAACAGTCCTCTGTATCACCCTTTGCACCTATGTCCATGCTGAAAGGAAGAATTGTTCTTGGCAATCAAAAGGAGCCTCTATGATTAGGTGATCGTATCCAGAAGTAAACATCTGAGGGTTAACCTTCACAACACAAAAAATACCCTCTAGTTAGGGGATGGTCCTGGAACAGCATGAAATTAAACAGGCAGTGTAAGTAAGGAGCTACACGGTTTCACTGTTACCTTCCCAGATTTTGTGACTGGTATAATTTAATTTGCTAGCTACAGTGATAGGTTATTACTTCTACTGCAAATGTACATAAGAAAAAGTACTTTTAAACAACCCACAAACCTTTAGGACCATGAAAATATAAAAAGGGCAGAAGCAAAACTTTCAAGATTCACATTAAATTTACCTTTAAAATCTTTCTGTTACCATAAGATGCTAATATGAATGAGACTGTAAAGGCTTTAGTAGCAGGCTTAGGAACAACACTTAAAGCCCAAAACCTCTCCAAAAGAGATTAAGGATCGTGTCCTCCAAGGTGATTTTGAATCTGTCCAAACCCTGATCAAAATGATATGCTAAAAAACTTATTTTGCATCTGAGGTGAAACCTTAGCCCATTTGTACTATTTATGTCAATACTGCTACATGTGTCTTGAAAAAGGCGAGACTTTTCTTGAAGCATCACACCAGGACTGTCACTAGAGGAACAGCTTCACGGGTCAGCACGGGGAGCTGGAGAGGATTATCTTGATACACCAGAGATTTACAATTGAATTCTTCTCTCTGCTACCTCATTATAAAACTAGAATAGTGATATCAGTTACATTTTAAGACTTATCCAGCAGTAATGCTAGAAACTTGCCGTATTTTGCACACACATAGACACACAAACTTTACCTGACAAAAACTCTTTATAACAGCAAATGATTGAAATGATTGTGTAAACAAACTCCGCTGCACTCTTCTGAATTGGGCCCACCTCGGAGCTCATTGTATGAGAAGGAATATGTTACAATTAGAATCTGTAACTCAGCTGGCTACCAAAAACGTGGATTCAATAAAGACATCGGTTTCATGGTATCCGATTCCTCCCTGACCTCTCCCTTTGCAGTCTGTGAGCAGCGGGTCTCACAGCCTCCCCTAAGCCATTACAGCATCACTCCTCCCCTTCTTGGTAATACTCCCTCTGCTCCACCAGGAAATTTTACCCTTTGCCTTCCAGGTGGTCTGATGGATACAGATCTAATCCAAGTGAGAATAATTATTCTCAACTCATACTTAGCTTCAAAAATACTACCCTTTTTTTTTTTTTAAATATCTGACTTGAAGTACTTTTCTGACCAAAAGCTTGTCTGATTTTCTATTGGCAGCTACCTTTCTCACCACAGTTAAAACTGGTTTGCCACTGACAATAAAATACAATGTAATCTTGGAAACGTGGGGTTTTTTTTAATACCATCTAGACTCTGTCATATATAGTGAGAAAAATTGGAAGAAATGATCTACAGAAAAAGACAAAATCAGTTCAGAGCACTGAGAAGTGGCATGAGTTACTCACAAGTTCAGGGATTTACAGAAATAACTATTTCCTAGAGTAGATACAGAGGTTTATCAGACAAGTCATAGCTATTGTTTATTTCTTTAAAAGATCTTCCTTCAGACTGAAAGGTTTGTCTCTCCCAAAATGTATGTGTGTTAAATTTCTAGCTTCCACTTCTGCTTCCCTCACTTTGAACAAGCAACATTTAACTTGGCTTGGAGAAGACAGAAAACAGAAGCGTGTTGCTTTGTATGGCAAGAGATTGTGCAAGCTCAGGCCTGCTCCTGCTATGGGCAAATTGCTGCAGACTTCAACAGAATCACAATCATACATCACATGCACAATTCACTGCTCCTTAATAAAGATTTTTTTTTTTTAAACTGTTGAGAAAAACTAAAGGAATTCAAGTAAAAGAGTGTTTGTAACCAGATTTCCTGGAGATAAATGAAAGACATACGTTTCCATGACTGCCAGCCTACTAAATTTTGCAAGCATAAATATTTACCTAGGACTAGGGGGTGGGGAAATCAGAAAGAAAACCACTATCTAGACACCTCAAAGTTTAAATACTGTAACACAGAGGTCATTATTTATAAATAGAAATAGAGAACACATCTTTTCTATGTATGTTTCTATCATGCTTTTCATGCACTCCATATGCCTTCTATTATTACCATTCTTACACCAGAAAATAATTTCTATGTCACTTGCTCACAGTGTATGCATTAATTTTCTTCAGACTTTCTTGTGGTTATTGATTTCCTGCTTTGTTGAAGTGGCTTTGTTTCTTTCTCAGCAGGCTATCCATTTTAAAACAACAGTTGTTCAACAAATAAAAAAAATATTCTAAAATTAAATTAGTTTTATCTTCATTTATTTTTATCTCAGTTAAACGCAAGTGACACATTTCCCCTAGAAAAAGGAAATACTTAATGCCTCCCAGCATGCAAAGCAAACCAAGTAAATTTTTTCTTTTCTAATAAGACATGTTTATTTTTATGACTGGAAACATGAAAGAAAAAGTAAAGTATAAATAAAGCCTCTTTTGTATTCTTATGTTGTAATCACTGCTGTAGCCAGTGTTTTAAAATCAACAAGAGGATTATCTGGTCCAGAGCCAAATTCATTTAAGTCCTATTTGCTACATTCAAAATCATCAAAAGAGTCTTTTTATTTTTTTCCTTTCAATGCAAGTGGGATCATGCTCTAACACTGTAATCATCTATCCTGCTAAGCAGAGCAAGTTTACTATCCTCTGCCACTGGACCAGTCTGAGAGACACAGATTTTACACAACGAGGCAGATGAACAAAAATATCATTTAATCAACGACAAAACCAAGGAAAAGAGGTGCGTTTCCAAAAGGTGACAGTTCTGACATGTGCTACATCTTCTTTTGATGCTGTATGTTCCACAAGTGCCAGTTCTGGAGTTCTGAGGATTGTTTTACCCCTTGATCCTCCAATGTGCTTATTCACTCAACTGCAGAAAAAGAGAGTGGAAGCATGTAGCCGCGATATTAAGGCAGCATTCTTGTCAGACTTCTTGCTAAAAGCATATTACCAAGTGCCGGTTTTTAGGACTTCAAGAGCTGCTGTATATTTTCTTTCTCCATGTTCTCTAACAGACCCTTCTTTCTGAATGGCAGGAATTCGGTGTTCGAGTATCACCTTCCTTATCATTATGCCTTTAAAGAAAAAGCATGTATGCTTTAAAGAAAAAGCTTATGCACAAGAATTCTTTTCAAAAGAAAAAATGGGCTTTATATTCTTCATACAGTTTCTGAAGAAAAAATATAAAACTCCTATATTGAACACATTATTCTGTTTGGGGAAGGACATTTTCCTGAAGGACTCATGGGGTAACTACATTGCCAAACAGCAGATACAGGATTCTTCAATGCATTTAAATCAGGTGGACACAGATGTGGGACTACATCTTTTCTTGCCAAACTGGCAGAAGAACAAGTATCAAGACAGTGAAAGATCCAGGTGCACCCTCCACATTGGGACTGCACAGACATGTATCTCAAAATTATTTTGTAGGTGCGCGACAAATTAAAAGCAAATAGAAATTTCCCCTCTTTTTAGGCTACAGCCATGCAAGGAGAAAAGAGAAACAATGGTAACCGACCAAAATGGCTGTGTAAACCATCATCCTGAACACTGCCACATCCAGCTTAGAGATCATCCTTTGCATGATATTTCATGCCTGAATATTTTCAGGTATCAGCTACGCATGTAACTCTACCAAAGATGAGGATTACAGCAAACATGTACTGACTTTCTGGAAATTCCATGCAACAAAATTCAAAACCAGAAGTTGTTGCCTATCTAGGAATAACTCATCACAAACAGTAACACTGCTGCTATAAGCAACTTATATTGGGACACAATGCTGTGCTAAGGGACAAGGAATGCAGAGCAGAGATGACCAAAAAGAAAGACACAGCTTAGTATCTTTAAAGGGCTGTGAATCCTTCACTGTCAATATCTGGCCTTTCATGGATTAGACAGAGTTGGAAGGGACCTCTAGAGATCATCTAGTCCAACTCCCCTGCTAAAGCAGGATTGCCCAGAGCACATCACTCAGGACTGCATCCAGGCTGGTTTACAGAAGAATAAAGAACCTGACTTCAAACTACTCACAACGTTGTATGAGGACTAACAGACCAGTCATAAAATGATGATCTTTTGATATGGAAACATCTGATAACAAAGCTACAGTTCACTAAGATGAGAACCTTTCTCATGAAAACACACACACAAAACAGATACATTCATTGAATGAAGTGTTTCCTATATCCACACACTGTATCTCTTCAACATGACAGATGACATCAATATCTATTAGATATTTACCACCTTTTTAAACTGTCAGCAATCCTCAAACCTAAATGGTGAGCAACAGAGCTGTGTCATTTATCCTTACATCAAAAAAATTAATTGCAGTAATAGTAGTAATAATACACAGAAAATTCCTCTGTAGAGTTCAAAGTATTTTCTGTCTATAAATGTCATTATAGACAGAGAAATACAGATCTACAAGGTGGAGATCACCCTGAGCTGCAGGTAGACACTGTAATCCCAGGTCCCTAGCATTTGCCACTTACAGTCATCAAATCACATATGAGCTTGGATCCCTCACACAGACGGAACCCATTCTGCAAAGATAGATACTTTTAGAAACATTTACAGATGGGTAAATTGCAATACGTGGGGAGGCCCCTCATAGTACCCTCTGGAGTAACTGGGGATAAGTTTACAAAACCCTACACAGGAAAAAGAAAATGCTTTATAAGTATGCAGACTAAATTTAAAAAGGAAGTAGGTGTTGAAAAAAGTTTGCAGGATATAGGAAATGAAAAGAAAAAATGTTTTTATTCAGTTTCCTGTTTAGATGTATGGATAGATTTGACTTCAAATAGATGAGCCACACAGAAGTTTAGTTTATAAGGGTCAGATGGTAACAGTTTCTGCTTAATCCTTGATTTACATTAACTTACAGGAAAATTAATGATTTTAAACAGGCATCAAAGTGAGGCTGGTTTTGCATTTCTTTAACTTTGCTTGAGGAACAATTGTTTCCTTTAAGTTAGTGATTGTGTTTAACTTAAACTGCTCATTTAGCCTTCAGGCACAGCATATTATGAGTTGTTTTTCAATGAACATTAGCCCCTAAAGAGTGCAAACTCTTTGACAGCTCTCTTAGATTCTTGCACTTACCTGAGCATTTCACAAAACCACTCTTCAGAACTGCGCACATTATAATTTACACATTAAAACAGCAGGTTTTAAACTTAGGTCTGCTGCCAAGAATAATCTTTCATAACTCTTTTATCTTTTTTGTAAGAACATAATTATAAATGTGCAATTAACAGCCAAAGAAAGGTCTTAAGAAAACTCTTAGAGTAATATTGCCTATTTTAATGCCTCAACCAGATGGTGGCTCAAAGAAAGTGATTTAAACATAACAAATAAAAAGCACATTTTCAGTCCGGAATGATGTGTCAAGTGTAAAACTTGAGAAGTTAAAGCAAGAGCATTACAGGTCTGTCTAACCACCAGAAATGTTCTTATTTTTTTTTGTTTTGCTGTTGGACATACTAAGGAGTTGTAAACATCATTTATGGTACACATCAGTACAAAAGCATGGAGAGACCATATGCAAAAAGAACTATTTGTTGCATTTTTTTCCATGAGCAGAGCCCATCCAGTGACTGATTTTCCCCAAGGATGAATAATACACTCATTTTTGTCTTTTGTTAAAACTTGAATTTGTACAGGCTAATCCTGGAGTCTTTTCCTTTAAAAATACAGGTGCTTCCCTTTTACTAATTAAACATGAGTACTGTGTAATTGTTGACATTCTCAAACTGGTATAATCACATTGGACTAAATGGCTGACAGAACTTCCAGCTTAGCTTTATTCCAGATAACATGAAGATATTTTTTAAAGCTGTAGAGAAATTATGTGAGGTGACCCTCCCATTTGAAATGAACCAGCAACATTATTTTACAGTCAGGCTACAGAATATCTGCGTGGAACTAATTAACTTAGGAAAACTATCAAATGCATCACACACACCACAAGCAGATTGATTTGACAATAAACTCCACTGCTTAACTTAATTCCACAGCCATGGTCATCTGGTCTACTGTTGTGCACATAATTTAACATGTCCCACTGTTAACAATTTCTACCATTTTAGACATACATTTCTTTCCTTGAAATGTAAGAGTTTTAGGGTTGGGGTTTTTTTAAATAAATTCAGAAGAGAAGTATCTTTCCTCAGAGTTACTAGAAAAAGAAAGTAAGCTCAAATCAGCAGCTATTTGAAACATAAAATCGGACTCGCACTGTTTTAAGAGATAGAGACGAGCAAATATCTACCATTTTTCACCTGCTGCCACCGCGCGAGTCCTCCCACACCCCGGGCATTAGAGACACTGTTCTGGGTTAGCAACAGCAGCAACCAGTACTCAGCATGCAAACAATTAGCCTTCAAAAAGGAACAGATTAGCAGTCTTTAAGAATATTGCTTCCTTTATTTCAATATTCACAGAGAAAATCTTAAAAGAAATAATGAAGAAAGATAAAGATCCACAAAACTGCCATCTTCAAGATGACCAGTGTCTCTGTGGTGTGCCAGGGACTCTGACTTACCCTCTCCTCAAAGAGCTGTAAAGCCCAGCCCAAGACCTAAGGGCCTTCTGCAGTTTCGATACTACAGTAAGCTTTTATTCTGTTTCCACTTTGATAAGATGCTCTTGCCAAAGTCAAAGGTAACTTCATAGAGAGCCTTTAACTGTACCCTACATGTCATGGCATAAACCAAAGTATGCAGCAGGAATAGAAAGCATTTCTGTAAGACAGATACATGAACAGTATCTGGAACATCAGAAACACAATTACCACCTGTGCTCCCTACACCACCACTACAATTTTGTGGGGCTTTAGTTAGCATTTTCTTACATAATAATCTTACAAAATGTATTGAAGTCGGAAAGCACTGTTCATCATCAAGAGGTATTTGGATTGTCTTTTAATGCCTGTATTAGATAGACACTTAAATAACTACAAAAAGAAAAATTCACCCTGCACTCTAACTGAAACCATGAGGGGACAACTTCAATTCTGTATGAACAACCCCTACAAACACACCCATCACCTTAGTGAAAAAATGTACAAATGCAGAAGAAATTGCTGCTATATTCTAACTAATTTTCTCTTTTATTAAAAACAAACAGCAAGCAAAATCTGAGTTCAAGCACTGTAATTAGTTTCCAGGCCAATGAGTTCTTTTCTCTTAATTTTAAAAATAGCTTTTATCAAAAAAATATTTTAAAGGAGTACAGATAAGGTAGCATCAAAATCTGTTTTATGTTAGTGTCCAGTCTAGGTAGATCTAGGTACTTACTGACCTGGAGAGAGAACTTCTGTTTCTGATAAATAGTTAAACAACTATAAAGAGTATGATCTCAGGCTGACGACAGCAGACAGTTGCATTGCCATTAGGCAGAATCAAATCTTTCTAGAAAAGAGACTTGCAGAATTAATTGATATATGGGGAAACAAACAACACACTTCAACTGATTTAAAAAGAAAAATCAGCTAACAGAGTGCCTTGTTCTAATAAAAGATTAGTATGGATGTGAGCACACGTGGACTGAAACAGAGCGAATGATGGTATGGAGAGAAGCTACCTTGAAGATTCAGCAATAAATTGATTTGGCTCTAACTTGATCTAATATTTTCATAAACATTCTAAAAGGAAAGCAAAAAAGTTTAAACAAAAATCTTACAGAAGAGATGGCATTGGCAGGAAACAGGAAACGTTGCAAAAACCTTCAGTGAGATCTGAATGCATAAAAGCAGCTTAAAAATTAATTTTTTTTTTTAAAAAAGCAAAATTAATGAAGTGTGAAAAATAATGAAAATGTAGCTCTCAAAAAGAGAGGCAACATCTGTAATGTTAATATGCTGAGAGACATTTAGGTGTTATAAAAGATTGCAAATTAGGCAGATGTGATAAAACAAGGAAAATATCCAACTTTGTGCTGGGCTGCATGCCTAGAAGCATCATTTCAGAAAAGGAAGAAATTGCCCTAACTCATCTGCTCCTGTACAGCTATACATGGAACTGTGTATTTCTAAGCAACCTAATTACAAGAAAGACATTACCAAGCTAAAGGGAATTGAAAACACAGCAGTCAAAATGATTAAGTCATAAGAACAAGCTGATTTAAAATGAAAGATTAAGATTTACATTACTGTATTCTATGTGGTAAATAGCAAATGTGAAAAGAATGTTCAAAATAAAACAATACCTCTAAGCAAATCTTGGCATATGCCAGTAAAAACAGTGCAACACTGGTCCAAAGGCACTGTAGAGATCAACAATTACCATTTTTAAATCAGAAATGGTATAAAGGCACAGAATACCCCAAAACCCTGCGGGCCACCTGTGGGACAGGTTAAAGTTTCACTGCTCTGATTACACTCCTTTGAGAAACAGCCTTTGCAGAATTTGAAGTAATCCATGCTTCCAGCCATTATTTCAGAATACCTGAAGAGGCATTTTAGATTTAAAAATATACACAGAACAGAGATTTGCACTAGACATTATTTTGTAATGAAGTGTATCAAGCTTGGTTTTCCTCCTAAGAATAGCAGTGCTACAGCACTTTCACCTTTCTCCTTCAGAATTGCTCACTGATGCTTCTTAGCTTTAATTGTACAACTTTTCCTTAAGCAAATATTAACAACAGAATAAATTCCTTAGCTAACTGAAAAGGTTATTTTTCAGTGATACTTAAAAGAGCACAGTTATTCTGAAGCATTATTCTACCATGATTAACTGACAATAAAAGAAGTGTAAAGTACATAACTTGATTCTTTTTCAAATACATCAGAAGCCATTTATTTTCAAATCACATAAAATCTGTCTGGGATGAAATTCTGCTTAGGTTGCACTGCTGTAATCTCGAAGGAGAACATACAAGAACATTTTTTCAGTAGTTCATTGCAAGCCCAAATTTTTTCAGGAAATCTCAAGGTTTGATGCTTGGTAAACATGTTCTCATTGTGTTTATTTACTCATTGATTTTTAATGTCATTGAATGTAGACTTTTCCTAGGGGAAAAACAAAATTATGAAGCCTTTTAATTTTTTTTTCTTATTTTAATGCTTTCCTAAACAGTGGAATGGAATTAATTTTGAATATTGCATTATTTTTCTGGAGTATGCTCATTTTTAACTTTCTAATAGTAATAATAGTGATTTTGCATAGAGTAAAAATGACTTAAAATCACTCAAGTTTCAATTTCTTAATAGTAACATATTTTCTGGTCAGTTAGAAATAGGTTGAGTGTGATCCCACACCCCTTCTCTTGTGGGCCAAATACTGGTATCCCTCTGCAACCGTCCTATAGTACAGTTTGACAGAAATGTTATCATTTACCTGAACAAGACTGACCCTATAAAATGCTGCAACCCTCAAAGCTCTTGGAAGAAACAGAAATTCTCTTTGAAAGTCAGTGCACCAAAGAAGAACTCCAAGATTATCCTTGTGTGCATTTCTTAATAGAATTAATCTTTAGACCACCATAAATTATTCAAATAGACCTAATTACAATACATGCATATTGCCTTATAAATCGATGCTGAGATTGAATTAGTTAAATATATTAGACCTCAGTTTCTGAAAGCCTTTGGAAGAAATGAGCACTTGTGTCTGCACTCATTTTATGATAAGCTTTATCAACATACTTTATCAATATCAGGAAAATTAAAAAAAACGAGTATCTGAAAATGATTAAAAAAGCAAACCAAAACTGAACATCAATTCTAACTTCACAGCTAGAAAAATACACACTGTCTGCTGTGCACATTAAAGTCAAGACATTTTTTGCCAAATATTTTTAATATTTGCATTTTTAGCAAAGACATTTGGACCTATCATATTGTGTGGGAGCCTAAAATTTGTATTAATTATCAGGATCCAACTGAGTTTCACAAAGCAGCAGCCCCTTACTTACTGATGCCAAACTCAAAAGACATTGGCAAAATTAAAGTGAGAGAATCAACACAAAGATGTTCAGAAAAAAACCACACTGGCCTTTTCTCTTTTCTATATTTGAATTTTACCTTTATCAATTATATATTCACATTTTCCGTCACTAGCCTTTCTATGGTTTAAGGATTTTTTAAACTTGATTTTTTCAATCTTGTGATTTAAAAATAGGTCTTGATGTTTAGCAACATAAAGCCAAAAATGTCTGGAAAGACATTTAATTCAGTACTATGTTCTTATCTATACAGCTATTTTTATTGAAATTTTATTTTTAACGTTTTAAAGGCTGGAGTTTTAAATGCGGGCATAATTACAGGAAACATGAATTTATTAAAAACAGGTCAACAAATTAAACAATGCAGTAACGAAATATCTAACTAACATTATCCATCAGTGTCCAAATGTAGAAGATTTAATGATGTACAAAAATGACTTTGCCTTCACATAATTCCTCCCAGATCCTACCATGTAAGGGAGATGTTGTGAAATACAGAATGCCCAGAACAGTGCAAATGGCAGGGGGGAGAGGAGGAGAGGAGAGGGGAAGAAAGTGACAAATATCACAAAGCTCTGCCTACAAAAAACAGTTAAAAAAATAATAAACCAGTTTAAACTCAGAGGGTTGCACCACTTAATGAGATTATTTCTCAAACTTTTGGCAACTCCTTCCAAATGCACTTCTAGTTTTGTTTACTTTTTGGCATTAAAAAATACAGTAATTACAGCAACTGTAAGATTGTCCTTTCATCTGTTATCATGGTTTATGCAACAACCAGTATTTTCAGATAGTAACCTCTAATTCTGACAGCTAAATATCTTTCCAACTGCCATCCAAAAACCACAGGAACAGAATGAAAACAGTTGACCAAAGGCTGTGGTTAAATACTTGTACCAAAAAACTGAAAAATGCAGCATGGTTGCATATTGTACTGAATTTACAAGAGTGACCTATTTTGTAATTGCATTACATCAGGAGTAAAAATTATAATTAAGATAGCTAAAAATAAGACTCTAAATCAATTTCCTTCCACATTAACATTTCTAACCAACATCTATCCAAACTGATCAGTATTCCACAACTATTTGCTTATAAATATCTCCCCATAGTCTCTGCTCTTGGCCTCGGTGGGAGTGAGTAGGGGCAAAGATGCAAATAAAAATACTACTGACAAATATGTAAAGGGCAACACCATATAGATGAATACATCAGGGTCTTACTGAATATATTTAAATTCTTTGCTAAGTTATGCTAAAAATTAATACCGTCTTCACTTGAAATTAATTTCCTTTTTCTAGTTTTGTGTGTTTCTAGATAAAACATACTCGTGTTTTCTTTGAATTTGAAAAGTGTAACAGAACTCAAGACATTTCTCTGCTGTGATCAATCATAATTTCATATCCTGCATGCAAAAAATCACTGACCATCCATGGCACACAGCAGGAACACAGCCCTCTACAATGCTATCAGGTCTTACTAGAACAATGTGGTTAATAGCATTTTTAATTAACATGTTTAATTTTGAAATGTATCAAGGTACCATGAAAAGCCAAAAAGCATTTTAAAAACTGTTCAGCAAAATGTCAATCTACCTAAATTTTCACCTGTTTTGAGCAGTGTTTCAGAATACAACTCTACAAATTCTTGCTGAATATTAGTTATATAGTTATTTACCATGGCTTTCTTGTTTCAATTAAAGCTCTTCATGAAGGGATGATACATACTTTTTTTTTTTCCTGTATCATTTTAGACAGCTGATTAAGCTAGAGGGAATAGTTATTTTGCTTACTTAATTGCCTCTTTTAAAAAAGATTTTTAAGACTATGGCACTACTCTTGTCTATCTATGACTTTTACACATATTTCAATTCCATGCAAGAATCTCTTGCTATCTTCTTATGCTGTCTTCCCATCATACTGGTTTTGTTTCTTCAAGACTAATCAACTTGTCCCAGCAAGACACCGAAAGATGTACTGAACTAATAGTACCCATGGTTCTGTCGGCTCTGCCTGAACTACTTGCTTCAACTTCAACTGCTGAAGTCATTTTCTGTGTCCAGGACAGGATAATCTGTCCCTTCCAGGATCAAGGAAATTAGGCACCCAATGTTTATACTCTAGTGCTCTACAGATGTAGATAATCTCCTGCAGCTGCTGTAAACTGGCCAAGGTAGCCATGCTGGGATTCAACTGTGACTATTCTAATAGAAACAACCAACTCATCATATTTGGGGTAACAATTAAAGCAATGGTAACTGTTAAAATGCAAATACTTGGTTTTAGATGTTTAAGGTACCTTGTGAATGCAAAACATTAAACATTTCTACAGGCTTTAACTCATTTTAAACATAAAGGAACAAGTGAAATAGTTGCACTAGTTCTTTCAATTCAAACAAGTTTCATGGCACTTCTATTTGATTATCATTATCATTAGATTTATCTAACACAGTCCCTAAAACATAGGCATTGATATCCAAAGTTTTTGCTCAATTACAGTTCATTAGAAAAACAGTAAATAATACGTTTAAAATCAGGATTTTGTCCCTTCCTAAACTCTCCTAAAGACAGCAGCCAAAAACTGAGTAAGTCAGGGTGTCTTTGAAGATATTTAATTAAAATCTAATCCCACATTCTTAAAGGCTCACATAAATTAAGCTGTCATTCAGGAGATTTATGCATTCACATTTGCATATTACATACAATTCATCAATTACTCATGTTTGAAAGCAATGCCTTTCTCAGGGAGCAGGGCTGCCAAGAGGCACTCGGAGAGGCACGGACTGTACCCGCTGGTACCTTGGAGAAAGCCTGGTCCATATGGCTGAGATCTTCTTCTGCCGCCACACACCGCCCCAAGCACGCTAACAGACACCTGACCTGAACATGATGGATTCTTTTCAGCTCAATCTGTCAGCTAAACATGAACATTTCGGGGAAGTCTTCAAGCAACCAGATCAGTGAATCAATATCCTCCCTATCACAGAAGGAAGCTTCACAGGACACCCACTAAGTCACCACCTCCTGCTGGATGAAGCCAAGGCCCCTCTCCTGGATTTTCTCGAATTCAGACCCAGGAAATTTTCCCCAGATTTTTCTATAGCTTTTAAAAGTATTCTTAGATAGCCATCGCTCATATATGTGTGTAAAACATTTTGTTTTAAAAGCACCGTTTCCAGCTAAATGAGAATGTTTTCATAATTGCTTTTATATTCTAATACCCATATTCGTATGAACTGACACCAGAGCTGGAGCAGAGCAGACACGCTGAAGCGTCCACACACACGTCTGACATTTCCTGGCCTATTTGAACCTCATTCCCTTATCCCTACAGCTACTTTCTCATGAGTGTCTATACACCACAGCCCAATATCATTTTCCTTGTTCATATGATGACAGCATGAGCAGACCCTTAATGAAGAATTCCTCTGAGAAACCATGAGAACATGACCCACGTGCAAATGAAAGGCTCAAGCTACGTGGTGGAGTGAAATCATACCCAATGTGGAGTTACATATCCATCTTCTAAATCAGTTTTGTACTTTTTTTTTTTAGGCTTAATCCATAATCATCAAGCATCTAACACTGGGAACATAAGGTAGTTTATGACTTGAAAATTAATCCGTGAAACAAATTTCTTCCTTTCGTACGAGACTTTTTTAAAAAAACACAATTGGCTAAATATATGTATTTTTAATTAGATTAATTTTTTTTATGGCTTGTCATACTGGTGGGTGAAGTATCAATAAAACCTCCAAATAAAACCTGCTATTTGTAGATCATAGAGTCTCTGGAACAAGCTTCCCCGTCAGTCACTGGGTAATGAATTCCTGTGCATCCAACATAAAGGCAGCAGCTTCAGGCAAGAACAACAACAAACCATAATGCCCCTCCTTTGGCTGTTTAAGAAATGTATTTTTGTTTTTTGGTGTGAATTAACAGACTGATTACAAAGGTACCAAAGGACAAAACTGCCAAAAGACAGCAGCATTTTATAAGGCCCTCATGTAGCTTTTGCAACTAAGCACTGATGTGCAACACTAGGTTGCACTAGCGCAGCCTGAGACCTTGTAGAGCCAACACTGATAACTGCACCAAGTAAATGTGTGAAACCAATCAACTTCATTATCTGCAGCCTCAACTGGGTCCTAAATTCAAATCTCAAAAGGTGAAAGGCTAATGCAATAACCACTTGTTACCCTGTCTTGTTACCAAGCCACTGTTCATCTCTTACAGTCATTGAGCTTTTGCTCCATTTATTGTATACTTATCTTATTAAACATAGACCATTATTTATGTTCTTCCACCAGATGTTTAAAAAAAACCAAAACTTTTAACAGTTTTTTTCCATCTAGCTATTAGCTGCTATTAAAGAAATTGCATAAAATATAATTGCATAACAATTTGTGAATACTTTATAATTTTTTGATGAGTTTGAGTAACATGAGTTAGTGAAACAAAGGGTAAGTATCACAGGTCATGTTAGCACCAACTTCGCAATGATCTCTGACCCATGAGAAGTGACTTAGTTGTATCACACCTCAAAATCCCCTCTGCTATAGAGCTAAGACATCCTGAGGCAATCATGGAGCATGATACTGTCCATTTATTAACTTTCCTTTAATAACAGGAAACTTCAGCATGCTTCCAGTATTCTTCAGAAGCATTAAATTCACTTTTACAATGCAAAGATATCCCTCTTCAAAATTTCACAGGCCCTACATATTGAGCCATGGAAATGCAGTTACGGCCTTTTTCATAGACTCAGATGCTTTGTTTGTATTATTTTGGGGGGTTTAATGTACTTATTCTTCATATTAAAAGACAGTTCCTGTCTCTCCAGGAAATCTTTTGACAATTGAAGAATCAGTGGATTGTTAAAATCACAAGAAAGCAACCATGACACAACCGATTGGGAAAGAAATTTTCAAGTTCACACTTTTTAACAGCCTTGATTTTACTTTGTCTTTTGTTAACTCCCTTTTAACTTGAAGTTTTAAAAAAAACTGTTGAGTGGGAAGGGAAAAGTAATTGTTTCAACATCACTCATCGAGTTTATAAAGGTTACACCTCAGAAAAAAAATAATCTATACATTTCTATAGCACTTGTGTAATAGTCCAGGAAAAAGCTGTAAGAGATGCTATACGCAGTACAACAAAAGGTTTTAAAGAAATCAGTTAAATAAGAACAAAAATATGATATTTTCCACTTGTGGCACATGGGAGGTTTGGAGTCCCTTCACCATGTGACTGCCTCCCATCGACTTTTCGGATGCATTCAGCACCCCGCACTGAGCATCTTCACCAGCCCGTTCCTTCAGGAAGTTATGTCACTACTCCTTTGATTGACTGACATTTTTTCTTTACCGGTGTTTTATAAACAGAATATATAATAATGGCGTTTCACTCTGGGCGGGGCACTTATCCGGGCTTGTTATGTGATGATTTGTCACAACAGAGGAGTGGCACAGTCACTCACTGTGTGTAATGACACCCTCCTCTACCCCTCCAGAAAGCTTCAGCTTACATCTGATATTCATATACATATACAGCTCTATGGCTTACATAAGAGCTGCACGTAGCAGGAAACTTAAAGAATTTGGAACAGAAAGGTATTTTTCTAACAAATTGGCATTATTTATTTGTATAGCTATTAAGATATAATTACGTATACTGCACATAAGAAGACAAACCATATTCTAAAAAGGATCTGTAAGATGATCAATATACAGAGGCTACAAATACACTGGAGGCAAAAACAGCATTAAAAGCTATGTGACTTTAGGTATTAATTGAATTAATAATATTGATAGTCCTGAAAGCCTCCCTATCTTGCTGTTGTACAGTTCATTGCAAAAAAATCTCATAAACATCTATCTGTCCCACAGTGGCTACTAAATAATTAGGTTTTTTTAATTAAAGTTTGACATAGTTTATAAAGCTGCTGTCTTCTGGCCTTTGTGCAGGTGTGTGTGTGGGAAGTTGGTAACTCCAATTATCTTGCACAAAGAAACAAAACTTTGCGAATCATGCATACAGTTTAACAGGAAATAACTTAAAAATTTGCAGCTCTCAAGTGATACTAAAGACGAAAACCGGGGAGTAAGGTCACTGCTGAGCATCCCTCAATTTGCCTCGGCACGCAGCAGCCTTTGAAACCAACCCAGGGCCCAGCACACACGCTGGGAGCTCTGTCCTTCTGCCCGCTGGACATCTTCAGCTCTGACCCACCTCACTCCGAGTGCTGCATCCCACACGCAGTCACATACTCATCCTTGGTTTTCCATTTTTCTAACATGTACGTGTCTTCCCTTTTTTCTAACCAAAAATAAAGGATTTATGGGAAGCTCACTCTTTGCTCACTAATTCTGTGCTTTGGGCACAGTATCACAGTTTTGATCCAGTATCACCTGGATTAACTTGAAAATACGTCTTTGTCTTAAATTCCTGCAAGAAGCTGTATTATAAGCAGATGGCACTGGTTATTTCTCATTCATCAAATATGTCCATATGTTGCAGACCTCTGGAATTGTCTTTTCTTCACATGAAGTTAAGGAGTATTAAAAGAGGGGGAGGAAAGCCATGTAAGCACTCATTAGATTGGAAGGTGACACCTTCCAATCATCTGGGTTCAAAACAGAAAATGAAAACTGTTCTAAATTAATAGCTTTCCATGCATTAATGCACCTTGGATTTTTACTTCATAAACTTAAGTTTTTAAAATTTAAATAGTGTTGAACCACATCTACAGTTCCTTATTGTATTTCAGACAGATGGTTCAAGCTGTAACTTCAAATCAGAAGACAGCTCCTCTGGTTCCTGAACTGCATCATCTTGCAGCTCCTGAAAAGATATACTGGTTTTTACCTTCAGTATTTCTCTCTCAGTAAAAAAAACCTAAAAATGCAAGCAACGGTCAAACTCCACGGGTTCTCTTCAAAGTCTCCAAAGCAAGACGTCCAAACTACCTGTCACTAAATTACATGTCTCTTACATCAACCAATAAGTTGTAGAAATGCGTCATTTTACCTGGATAACCAGGACAAGAAGGTACATTTATAGGAATTTCAATCTTCTCTACATTTAAAGAAATTACATTTTACATTTTAATTTTTATTTTTGAATTAACGACTGAAGTCTAAGCCAACTATAGATTTCCACTGACATTTCAAACTGACTGGCTTCCAATTCAAGCCATTCTGATGAGGAAAAACACTATACAGTCATTTTTAGAATATTTAATGTATGTGAAGGATGTAATATAGAAAGTAATCAGAAGACAAGGTAGAACTACACATCACTCTTTCCTATCTATCCATTAATTTTACTTATTCCTTTAGCTGAGAAAACTAAAGAAATAAATCTTTATTATCTTCAAAGATTACCCACTACCTGCTCCATGTAATTAACATAAACTAAGTGCAATAGGAAGCCACTGCTCAGGTGGGATTTTAGAGATCAAATTCCCTTTTTCCCTTAAAGAAAGGTTAAACTTTCAAGATTGAGTACATATCCACACCAAAAAATAGAATTCCCACCATTTATCTGCATTATAAGAAGTAGAAACATATATGGTCAAATACCAAAAAAATAATACTGCTTCAGCAGTGCATACTACACTTATCACTCAAGAAATAACAGAAAGCACACACTACACGCTGGAGCCAAGCGGGCAGCAAATGCCTATAAAAGGCTGTGTCTAAATAAGACTATGTCTTTTTTAATGCACCCGAAGACATGAGTGCTGTACAACTGTGATAGCCCTTGACTTGTTTCTAATGATATTTCCCACCTGTGTTAGTCTGACACACACTGTGACAGAGCTTTCCCCTAATGGCTATCATGATCAGGAGTAAATAAAGCCTGCAGTCAAAAGCAGGTTTATTAACAGAAAAATGAAAAAGCTATTGTCGCGTGTGTGTATCTTTATATAAAACCAGGTAGTAAAATCTTCCTTAAATCCCTATACCAGTACTTTAAAGTACAAGGAACCATGGAAATGAGCAGAACTACCATATACTGAGGACATTTGGAAACAGAGAATTCTTTTTATTTTCTCTTTCTACTTCCATCATCTCTTTTTCTGCAAACTACTAAAGCTCCTGTTGTTGGAATGCAGGAGTTGGGTTGTGGGCTTGTTGTTTGGGTTTTTTTCTCTATTTACTTGTGTCAAAAATGAATCTGTAAGAGAGATTCTTGGAGTTCTACAGAAAAACATAATGAGCACATCTAACACTCAATCAGGAAGTATAGTACCAAGAAATTAATGGAAAAGAAGTATGATTTTATATTGGTCGCCCATGAGCCTCAGTTCCTTTCCTTTTCTGTTAAGGGCTTAGAATTCTCTGGGCTATGAGAGCACAGAAAACTGTAACTGCCAATTAATTTAATGATATTTGCATATTCATCACCATGGTTGTAAGAAATAACCATACTCTCATTGTGCAAGTGAGATGAGGGCTCCAACTGGCACACAGAGGCGCTCATCTGGCAAACTGGGATTGGGAGGAAAGGCAGAAAAGTGAGGGAAGCTGAGTAATTATAACCAACTGCAACACCAAGACTCTGTGATTGCCTGTTCAAACTTCCTAAAAAAATTACAATCTACATTTCCCTATAAGTTATTTGTTATATAATCCTTCATACTTTGATTACTGTGTGACCAGGTAACATACTAATACCAGCATGAACTCACAAACTCTCCACTTTTTAACTTCAAGCAACTTTCTGTATTTTTTTTATGATAAGCATATGCTAGATTCTCATTTATGATTAAAAAGTAAATTAACTCACAACCATAGGTTAGTTTGAAATGAAGACACTGTAAAAATAACTAAGATACCCTGCTTTTCTTACAGTTCACTAACCATTTATCTGTCACAAACACATTTACTTGAACTTGAACTTAAGCAATCTCCCATTTAAATTTAAGTTTGTGCAGACACATACACACACCTTCACACAGAACAAAATTACGGTCCAGAACTTTTCAGTGCTTCTTCCAAAAAGCACTCCAGTATCTTTTCAAATCTTTTTTTAAGTGCATCTGAAGTAATACTTTTCAAAACAGGGCACTGTGGTCATTAGACCAGTATAATGCAAGCGTTTTCTGTTAAACCAATAAAGCTACTTGACACTCGAGCTTCTGAGGTTAGCTTTACTTTTCATAATAGCACAGTCTCATTATTACCAGAGAAATGCAAAAGGTTCTCGATTTACCATACAACGATGTGTGACGAGGCACTGTTGCAGTACACTGTAAATAGTCAACACTGTATTGTATCTCCAATTTATTATAAACATACATATCATAATATGTGGTAATATATATCTACATATTTGCTCTGAAAATCTAAAATGTCTCATAGGGAATTAAAAAAAAATAAATCAGGAATTGCTGAATCAATTCACAAGGAATCCTGGCTAATTTGACTACAGCTTCTGCATTACACTTAGTTCCTTCTGTAGCATCTGAAAATGCATTAGCATACAGTATTTGATTTTTGCTCTCTCCTTCAGTTTCATTTTGTGTCTCCCGTTTTAGATATTAAATTTTTCAGTCACCTTCCTTTTATGTCATCTTAGTTTAATTTAAAAGCAATACAAACACATCTGATTTACAAGATTTTTATCATCACAGTATCTTATCACCTCATTATAGTAATTTGCAAAGGCTTTTGTTCAAGTGGATACCAGAATAGACTTTATTTTCACCTTCAGGTTTTGTTTTCTTCAAAAATACTCAATTTTTGAGCTGTTGTACCTTGTCTTTGGTTACTGTGGGAAGGTCTTGGCAAACAGGCAAGTTTTGCAACACTATAAAAACCATCAGGCTTGGGCTCAGACTCTCTTTGGCTGTTGACCAAAAATGTTTTTATCTCCAGCTCTCATGAATTTCCTTTGGAGCATGTTGAGCAGCATTGCTCATGAGGATTACAGCTGTTTTGGTTGGTTATGAATGAAAACGGAGACCCTGACTGGGTGTTAGGTAGTTTGCACTAAACTGGGCTAAGAAGTAAACCAGGACACACGCCCACATATCTAATTAATTTGTGAAACATAGTTTCTCCTTCAAATACCGGCCGCTGATCATACCTGCCATAAAGAACATTTAGAACATCTGGTAGAGACCTGATGGCAGAGCTCTAAGACTGTTTTTTAGCCATCTAACATCAAAAAGAAGTGATGGCACTGCTCCTAGAGACCCCCAGCACGCGGAGTTCCTGGGTAAGGCAGTGTCCAGTGGTGCACTGCAGGTACTGCGCAGCCAACATACCTGCAGCCATGTCCCCGCCATTCCACTGCCTCCACGCGGGCCTCTACATGGCCCAGGGGTACCCTGGCACCTGCTATGCCAAAAGGAGTCAAATAGTTGAAAAAATAAATCTCACCAGCTCAAGCAAGAGATTTATACCTCTGACCAAAAGACGTTCTGCAACATCTCTTCATATTTCTCCTCAGGGATGAAATAACAAGCAATAAATTTCTTGTTGCGAGCTTCCTAAGGACCTAAAATATTATCAGTGTCTAAATACCTACCAAAACCACAAAGAACTATAAATTGCAGGACATGATGCTATATGTTACAATTTTGTGCAGAATAAAAGAGGAGCCATTAAAGGCTGGTAAGCATCACAAGCTACAATGCAAGGCCACACGTCACTCAGAGGGCTCTGAAGAACCCCAAAGGTCAATCATTTCCTTGATCCCATGGATCCTGGTAAAAGAGATAAAAAAGGTGATCTCAAAAATTAGGTTCTCACAAGTATCCCAGTAGAATCTTCCTATATTTTAAATTAACTATATAAAAATTAGAAGCATGGCATTGATACAGGTTAACATCTCACAGGTTAACATGAAGAAACTTTCAGTGACAACACCCATGTATGATTAGATTTGTTTTCGTATGATTAGCATTCTTCAGAGAAGAACCTCAACTTGTTTCTAGCTCTTCTGATGACAGGAGCGGTTTGAAAAAAGCTAATTTATGCACGTTTTGGCCAATTTTTTTTTTAATCCAAATTAGTATTATTCTTCTGAGAAGTTAAATTGGAATATTTTTTTTTTAATTAGGTGAGAGAGAAACTGTTAGCCACTGTAAAAGAAACCAATAGTAAAAGCACAGTATGTCAAAATAAATTTGGGTCCTCCTTCCAGCTTCGTGGCATGATGTCCAAGAAAAATCTAATAATACTACTTCTATGAATTTGTTATTTCATCCCAGAAAGTAAAGAGTAAGATAAACATTTTCTGTTTGTTTTTCACTTTCACAGCAACACCATCCTTACTTGCTTCTAGATGGTCACATTTTGCTGACATTTACAAACATTTCATGTTGATCTTACATGGGTCACATCAATCATCTATACAGTTTCAATGACACTTTGTTAAATAAACTGTCATGAAAGATTTATAGAGAATTTGATAAAAGTAAAGAAGATGTAGTTTAGCTTTTAAAGATGCATTACCCCTTTTCTGAGGTGTAATATCAGCTCTAAAATACCATTAAGCTTTTCTGGCAGGAGATGAAGTGAGAAAATAAAACGTACTCTTTCATCAGCACTCGCTTATTTGCATCTCATGTGCTTCTACAAAACACTGGGAGAACAGATCACCTGCAGCACTCCTGGAGGAAAAGGGAACCTCACTTCCATTTTGTGCATTCTGGTTGTCTCACCTAATGCTCGGCCATTAATGTTCTTAACACATCATTTGAGCAAATATGACCTCCACATTAAAAAAAAACAACAAACCACAAAACACCACCACCACAAAACCCTCTAGTTCAGATTAACGTCTTTTTGAAGGGAAGCTGATATTCCAAATTCCCTATCTCAAAAGTAGGGATAAGCAGCACTTTCATTAAAAGTCCTGCTTCAGATAAATCAACTGATAACCAAACAACCCATTATATGTGGCAAATAGCACATTCATTAAGATGTATTTAAATTTTCAAACTTTGCTACCTGCTACCAACTTAATGTTTGAGAGCCGCTAACAATGGTCTCACCATTGGGAAGGGCCTTAATCATACTTAGTTCACTAACAAGAATCAAAGTTTGAAAAAAACTCTTTTCATCAGTTTTTCACTATTGACTGATCTATTTACAAGAGCAATTATTTGTTACGTCTTTCAGTTATTTGCAAAGTGAGGTTTGCCTGCTACTTTGCAGCAGTTCTACTGGTTACAAAGCGCTAGCAAGGAAGATGATAGTATGGAAAGATTTTCTCCATTTCACTAGTTAGTGTTGAAAAACAAGTGATGAATTAACACTTCCACAAATAAATAACAAGACAAAATCTTTCCTCTCTCTTAAAGGCTACAATTTTTTTTTCAACCAAGAGGACAGCATGAAACGTCCTAAAAAACACTGAACTTACAGAATCTAACAACAAAAGGAAAAAACTGAATTCTTCAGCTGGTATCACAGGGCTGACCTCATACAAGCCAAACAGTTACTCTATTTCTTCAGTCCATGACGTCCTCCATCACTCACACTGCATCACCCCCTGACACTGGGTAAGCGACTGGATCTGCTATTGCACCTTATCTTTCACATTACCAACAGGGCCCTCCTGTTGTCTGATATGCAGACCACGAGTTCATTTTTGGAGTCTTTACCGGGAACAGCACCTTGATAATTGGGCCTCATGAATTAACTTTTTCAAAAGAAACAAGAAAAAGATACACCGTATCTGTTCAAAGCCTTACACAGAGAACTAGCTGTGAGATTCCTACTGGCATCAATCACAGCCAAGACCTCTGGCAGATGCAAAACACTCAAAACAACTGCTCTTTGTAAAGGGAACATTATGGATCTGACTTCTACATCATTTGTTGAACTGACTTTACTCACTGTAATAGCTTATTCAGTTTGAATTTGAATCAGCGATATTTAAAAAAAAAAGTCCAATCTGCAGCCATAATCACAATAAGTGGCATCTCAACAACATTAATTTCTAGATATTGTAACTACTATATTATCAGCAGTGTTTCTAGATACTGTGAATTAAAAAAAAAAGGCTAGGAGTTCAAAGGCAGCAATTTACTCAGTTATTCAACACATCTGTCAAATATATTACTGAGTGGTAAATGAATAAATATTGGATTTCAATTGCTATGACTAGAAATAAATGGCTCCAAGTCATTCTCCAAGCAGCACTGTAAGCTACAGGCTTTCAGTGTAGGCTTATATAAAGAAAAGTAGTAATTAAAGTAATTCCTATATGCTGGAAAAAAAAAAACCAGTTTGTGATTTGATAGATTAGATAGCTGAAACATAATTGCCTCTCCTTTACCACTCATCATGTGCTCTTCAGAAAAAAAACCACCACAGACTAACATAGAGAACAGAGACAGAGACATCCTCACTGTCAAACATCTGAGGTCCAAAGACACACTTCCATTTTGAGATGACTGTAACAAATATTTTCAAATATTCTGAAAATAACTTACATGCATTCAAAACTGCCAGAACTAAATGCATTTTACATGTTTAGATCATGTAGTAATGATTGCTGAGTTAAGAGATTAAATTATATACTGCACAAGAACTTTATTATTGTTTTGTGAACATCGGTTGAGCCCAACTTGTGACTACTAATGATTAGTTAGAAAGATATTTACTATCAAAGAAAACTGCTAGATATGGACATGAAAGCCCAACAATTTTCATTGTCCTGCAGCCTTCCCATTATAATTTCTTACTGAAAAGCACTGAAATACATGGACTGATAAAGAGAAGTTAGCATCTCCTGCCATGACAATATATTTATAGTCTGGTTTGCTGAAGTTTCACTCAGATTCACAACTTCACAAAATTGTCACATGCTCTGAAACACAGAAAGCATGCATAATCTCAAATTTTAATGAAGTTCAAAGTCACAATATAAGCGGAAGAGCATCCTCAACCTCACAGTATGGAATAAAATGTCTATCTCCATGAGAAGATACAGTGTATATGCTTTAAATCCTCTTCTTGTTACAGCAACAAAGATGATTAATAGTAATTGACTCATTTGACTCCAAAGCCTTAGCTGCTAACTGAAGGCAGTGGTGAAAGACAAGGCTTTGCTTCCTGAAACGGACTTTCTACCCAAACACAGAAGAATTTTTATAATTTTAAATTAACTAAAGATTCATTACCTGTTACACCACAGGTCCTAACTTCAAGGATGTAACTGTTCATAGGATGCCTTTTCTTTTCAAGCAATCACCAGACTCATAACTTGCACATAAGCTTAGTATGACTGGCAGGACCTAACACTCAAGATGTGCATAGTCTTCTTTTTGTAACACCAACAAGTTAGCTACAATTTCTGCATGTTGCAGATTTCACTTTATGTGGTCCAGCAGAGCTTAGCACATGAAAAATGATCTAAACAAGTTTAAGTCCTGCATGCTGTTACCTTGTTATCTACATTCAAGTCAATACTCACAGTGATGCAGAGAGGGCGACTGAAAATCATCCCTTCCTTGGGCAAAGAGCAGCCAACAAGGGATGCTAATGACAGTGCACATCTTTCAGCCCAAAAGCAGGACATGTAGATGTTAAATACTCTGCTGATCCAGCTCTGGGTTGCCCTCATAGTCAAAATGATCACTGGCCGCTTAGCTTGACATTTCAGATTTTCGCAGTCTTTATCAATGTGTGTTACAGGCTGTTGAGGGAACTACATAACAGGATTAACTAATGGCAATAACCCTCTTTTGTCAGAGAGGATTACTGTCATTCAGCACTAGGGGAAACTGAAAACCAGGAGTTCCTTTTGTGGTATTTATTTAATATTCTACTCTGTAATCTGTTTGCAACAGTATTAGTGCAAAATGTCATGGGAAGATGTAAACACTCGCCAGATTCCTTTTTGTACCTACAAACAAACCAAATGAAAAACAAAAAACAGTTTGTTTCCCGTCGCTCAAACAGTTCCAAGATCCTGATGCTCTAAGTTATTTAATGTTTTCAGCTGACTTTGGGGACATTGTAGATTGCTCTGATGAGGCATGTTCTAGTGTCAGCCAACAGTTTATCCCTGGCACGCTTGTCAATCAAAATAAAACTAACAGACGGCTTTCTTTGTTTCAAATGAGCTTTCCCTGGTCATTAAAATTCACTTTTTATTACAAAACCTACCATTTGGAGAGAGCAAATTGAAATGTTAGTGGTTCCTACTGAATCAACTCTTACTGCAGTTGGGTATTGCAGAAAAATTCTCAAAATATAAGAAATCTATTATTTCATCACCTGGGTGATACCTATTATTGGCCTCACTACAGCATGTTGACTACAGAATAGTCATTTCATATTAAAGGCTGTGACCAACACTTTGGCAACAGGATGGCACGATTGGTTTTGGTGTTTTCAGCAGCAGTATATACAAGTCTCAAAAAGTGAATTTTCCTAACACGAAGCAGCAGGAGTCCAGGTATATCTCTCTAGACAGCATAAAAATATGGTAGTTACTGAGCATCTGCTTTTTAGAAAACATTGAACTTCCTATTCTAAATATGGAGGAAATCATGCTCACTTAGATTAGATTTGGAAACTTATGGCAAAACCATGTAACTCAAAATAAAACTACATCTAGAATATATATTCCAGGCAACAACAAAAAAAGTGCTTCCAGCAACACTAACTTAATTTTTGAGAGATAAATCAAGAAGGTATTCAAATATATCCTGACTAACTTCCAACCAGCCTTTGTGAAACAGAATGCAGCATGATGATTTGTAATGATGTACAAATCATGTAAAGGAAGCCACTATTTTATCTGAAGTTCCCACATGAGTAAGAGTATAGACCGCTGCAAATACCAGATTTCCTTTTCCTTTTTAATAAAAGTATATTAAAAATCCCTAACAAACAAGGTTTCAAAATCATTATCTTTCTTCTCTACAGGGAAATTGCGCACATAGCCTCTAATTATGTCAATTATGAACATGTGGGATTTTAGTTATTATAAACACACTTTCTTTCTACTGACTGATTCAAATCCCATCCTACAAACTGATTTGCAGCCTTTTAAATAAGACTCTTTTGTGAACAAGCACAGTCCTCTGCAACTGCCCTTGGAATAAGATGGCAAAATGAAAACTAGAATCTTTTGGTTTTTTACATCTTCTACAGACCATGCTTTAAACATAGAATGTAACTAGTGTAAAAAAGTAACTGAAATGGTCTAAGATCCCGTCCTGGCTAACAAGCTAAAAATACTGGCTGTAATTTGGAGGAAAATAAGACAGGAAATAAAAGCTCAAAACTTAGCCCAGATGTTGAGCAGGAACTATAATCCCTAAATCAGAACTTAATCCTATGTAACTGACAGCATTTGCACATGAGAAAGCAAAAACCTGCAAAAATTACTCAGTAATTGTAATGTAAGTATCCTGCCTTTCTCAAAACAAGTTCAATGAAAACGTATTTTTATTGAATCAATGCAAATAGTAATACTTGGGTATAAGCCCAACATGCTACCCTGCCTTAATTGCTCCTGCTCTCTCCTTTGTACTGCAAACAGATTCATATTAATTTTTTTCCTAATCGTGGTATTTATGAAATGCAGAATTTGGCACAAAGAAAAATGCAGTTTGGCTGCTAGAATTCATAATTTTGGAATGCAAGTGATTAGAAATAATTACAGTTTCTGTTAGACAGACACAACATTCCTGTCACACAAGTGGGAAAGCACACCTGATGGACCAGGTTCTACAACTGGTGGGCATCTATGCCAAGCACACAGTGCTGAGTTCCTTTGATGAAGATTGACCTAGCAAAGAAACTGGCCCTTAAACTTCAATCTATACCTAGTCATCCCCTAGGGATAAAAACCTGACATATTAAGGGGAAATTTTGATGTTATTAAAAATCTTTATTAAATAGAGCAACTCCTCTAGAATATTTGGCAACACAGTGAAGAGGAATAACAGAAGTTATATAGTCTTAAAAAGATACCTTGGTTTAGCACTTTGAGTTTTATTTTCTGAATAAAACTCTCCAAAAGAACCAGTAAGACAGTTTTTCCCAAGATGCTATTTAGCACAGTAAGTGTTAATATGCCTTATATTGGACAGTAAAGCCTAAACCATGTCAGGAAGCAGGATTCTCTCTTTTTCTCTCCCCACCCCTCACGGGTAAAGGCAAATTAAAGACTTCTATACACAGAGCAGTTCTGAGAGACCATGAACCCCATGTCCTTAGGGTTAGAGGAATAAATCCCAGTCTTGACAAGTTACAATGGGCTTAAGGACTAAACTGTGATGACAGAACATAGTATCGTCATTGTTACAAAGAGTAAAGATCAGAAGAGAAGGAAATACCTACACTTTAATTTCAACTTACTACTAAATATCAAAGTATTAGGGAGGCAGAATTCCATAATAGTTAACTAGTAAAGGTAACTGAAGTTTTGAAAAAATATCTGAAATTAGTGGTTTATTACAAACTGTTTTCTACATGAACCGTTCTACGGTTCTGACACTTGTTGCACTGAATTCCCTTGATGTGATCCGATTTTTTCTTAAATTTTTGCTTCAAAAATCAGACAAAGAAATTCACTTTAACCGGCCCTGCCTTACTGGCCTGCAATAAATTTTTTATACCACCAAATGTAGTTTTCCCATGTTCACACCACCACAGAACTGCTGACTTGTATTCAGCATACAGTACACTCATCATCTACACACCTGCTGTGCTCCCAGTTTTTCCCGTTTGATTTTGACAGAGTACTGATATATATTCTCCCAAGCACAATTTTCAAACCTGCTTTGCATCTATCCTTATTTGTTTCACCTAGACCACATTTTCCACACTATCAGAAACCTTCCTAAAGTGAAGATACGTGACATCTATGGCTTCACCTTTGTCCTCTACGGACTGTCATTCTTTTATAAAAGGAAATTAGATCAGTTTGAACTAATCTGCTCTTGACAAATCCATGTTGTCTGTTATCTCCTGGGCACTCACAAGCAGTTAGTTTATTAGTCACAGTATTTTTCTGGTTGATCTGGAGTGGTCTATAATTTCCAAGCTTTTTATCCTCCCTCTTTCTTCCCACGCACCTGTACCTCAATGATCTCTCCATGACTTCTCAAAGTCAGCCATTAATCACTCCGATGTCTTATCCACCATTCCTTAACTACATTATACCAGACCCAGCTGATTTGAAAACACCTAACCTAAATAAGCCGTGCCACACTTTTTTTTCTTGCTCAAGCTTACATCTTGCACTTTTGTCACCACTATTAATTGTGTTAGACATCTAATTGCAGGTGACCTCAAGGCATGAAAGTCTTCTATCTTCCCAGTACCACCACTGTTGATATCTTACCCTCCACGCTGCAGCACATCAACCCTTGTTTTTCTCTTCCCAAGACGGACATGCAGAATGATTTCCTCTTACTCAATAATGCATCAGCTGATTGCACCTCATTTTTTTCTTTGGCCACTCTCATATTCTCCCTACATGCTCATGCTATTCTGTTCTAACCCAAGTGCCTTCACCAATCTCCCTCTATGGCATACTGCTTCTGAGACTGGCACAGAAAGATTCCTAGCTTAGCAAATCTGACCTCTTTCTACAGTTGCTATTTTTCCCCTGCAATGGAATCATTTGTATTTATGCCCATATTAATTTATTCTTAAAGGAATTCCAAAGTTTCTTGAAAAGTTTAGCCTTCTACTACCATGGAGTTCTTACTGCCCAATGGAAAGTCTCTATTATTTTAAGCCACTGCTTTCCATACATATTATTTCTTCTACTTGTCATATGTTCTTATAAACTCCAACATTCCATAGTATGTCTCACACAATTTACACTACATTTTGACATTCTCAACTAGTTCTTCTTTGGTTATATCTGAGTTTAAAAAAAACACCATAAACTTTCCTTTAAAGCTGCTTTTTCTAACAGAGATATGTAAGAATACACACACACACACACAAGCTTCTGTAAAGCATTCCAGTACATGCTGCTTATATGTCTGGACAAGAAAATTCCCATTACGAAAATCCTGTGCTTTGGATGATTCTACCTGAATCCACAAGGATCTCTCTCCTGCCTTGGTGGCCTTTAAGAGCAGGCTACCCTCATATCCTCCTCCCACGCCATCTCCTCCATAGCCTGGACCTCCAAGTAAGAGCACATGCCCTGTTTTATAAGGTGACATCTCTTTCCTCGTTAGTTGCCCTTGCTTTCTGAACAAGCCATACCCTTTACAATAATACTCTAGCTATGCGAATTACCTGATCAATTCTCTCTCATAACAATCATAAATTATGATCATATACTGAATTTTATTTTTTCCTGCTTATTTCCCTGTAATTCTTAGATTGAATCATAACTTCAAGGTGATGGAGACCCAACCCACCAGCATGTTGCTCATACCTGCTTTAAACACATTAACAATAACTTCTGCTTTTGTAAAGGCTTGAACATTTGTCGTTATCTATTACTAACCTCCAAGATTTTGTCATCCCACTCTAATTCTAATTTTAAATCATTATGACTACATTAGTAAGCTAATATGTAAACATGCACATGAATTTTTTCAGAATGTGCATTCTAGTGAACATATTTTTTTCACCTCTGGTATTAACATTTCCACTTGTTCAGAACAAGAGGTTAGAAGAGGAAGAAAGCAGCAGAACAAACAAGTAGTTCCTAAATCATACTGTCAGGAGAGTTCCTGATCCACTAATTGATGGGGGTAGGTGTAACTACTCTGTTTCTTGCTCAAGTAATTGGTAACAGACTGTACATAGTCTTCCTCTACCTGAGAAATGCAGCAAAATCAAGGGGATTCAAAGGTAGAACAACCTTATCTACAGTGTGTTAAAATCTCTGAATGCAATTATATGAGCCCATATGTAAAAGCAGTGTTACTTTGCCTTATCTTGTATCTCAAAGCCTCAACCCTCTTGTTTTTCTATACACTTACTTCCCCCAGGCACACCTTTTCATTTTCATACACTACAACTGCAGATTGTTATCAGGCCATTTTTAGTTTCAGCTGTACGCTTCCAAAAAAGCAAATCTAGAAGTTTTATACAGCTCTCTGTCACAGCACAAAATGACATAATATAATATTGATCCTGGAACACTGCTGCTGTCATGCAGCTGACACTGTGATATAGTAGTAAAAGTCATCAAGATTACACCAAAAATTGTGTGGCAGCACAACTGCAATGCAGCTGCAAAAGAACTGATGCAGCACCAGATACATATGAAGTCTGGGGAAATATCTAAAGAATGATACTGATTACAATGCATTATGATATTAATGTCCATGGCCACAATTCTTTACCTTCAAAAAAAAATTAAAAATCTCTTATTCTGTTTATGGCCACTTTGTTTAGTTATCAACACACTGCAGAATTGTATTTCTTTAAGAGGAATCAGGAGTTTGTCTTCCTCAAGTTATGTTTCATTACAGCTAGGGAGTTTGTTTCTCTAATGATTTTTGGCCACGCTAAACTTTTATTTAGTTAAATTAGGAACATTACTTTTACCTAAATAAAGAACAGAACAAAGAGAACAAATGTTGTATTGAAAGATTTTTCTCTCCTGTTACACGTTTCCTTAAAAATTCAGTTTATTCTGCATTATCATCTTTCCAAAAATGCCAGCATGTATCTAAAAATTCATTTTTAAAAAAGTTTATAAAATCTACTATTTTCTCATCCATATGGCTTTGACTTGGAACACGAATTATTTCATTTGTGGAGCAGTAACACTATACTACATAATACTATTACTGTAACAAAACCAAACAACAATATTTGTAAAAATCTGCAGCACTAGACCCTGGGCAGGCTTGGTTGCAGTGTCTCCTATGAAAATATTCAAATGCATAATGCTGATAAGGCCTCATTAACCCATTGTGAAGAAACAGGCAAGAGAAAAGTATTGGTCACTTGCTACTATAATGGCAGCATTTTCTTTACATAGGGTCCTTTTATACTCCTATGTTTCAGAATACTGACTTCTGTAAGTAGAAAGAATTGAGTCTGGGGCACCCTCACAACACTAAACATTTCTGAGAAATTTCTCAAATTTTCTCACAATTAAGTGGGATCTCATAAACTGAACTTAACATTCTTTTCCCCATTCCCAATATTATGCATGTAATAATTAATATTGTCAATACTCCTAAAATTTGTACAACAAAGCAAACTGGGGCCTCAGCTCAAATTGGTCTAAATTCTTGCCTGGATCTCCTCCTCTCCTAAGCTGCTGCTTAGATCAACTGCACCCTCATATCCCACTATCACTCTGTCTTCCTCTTTTGCTCCAAATCTACTCTGGTTTCCCAGCATTAACCTCAGAAGCTCCTCCCTGCCTGAAACATTAGAGTGCAGACAAAATGGAACATATAAAGACACTGGAGAATTACCTCCTATCTCTTCAAGCAAGGAGAAACCAGAGGTGCATTCGAGGTAAGCAGCTGCTGTAAGAAGCACGGGGCTAAAGCCAACAGTGGCAAGGATCCTGAGGAGATGGTTAGGCAAACTGACTGGGGACAGAGAACTATGTACTGAAGATACCTAAAACAAGTGTAAATTAAGATTATAAACCAGAATGGGAGCAGAGGGCTAATTTCAGAATAGTTGGGAGTACAGAGTAGTGAGATAGGACCTTACAGGGCACAAAAACGAGGATTAGAAGAAACACAGATGAAAGATGAGGGCACGTGAAAGAAGTGGAGAACTGGTGTTGGAGCAGAGAATGGAAGCAAAGTCTGCCACGTGAGCTGTGGAAGACTGGCAGCACTCACTGAAGCACTCTCCAAAGACAAGTGCAGCTCAACATTTCCACTGTTGCAAATATCAATGAAAAGCACTGCCTAAAGCGTCCACCTCTTTCCAATTCTGGCTCCTACAGACGACTGCAGCATGCTGTAGCTACAGCCATTCCATCAGTCCCTATGGATGGTCTGGATAGTCCAGTAACTATAGGACCCTTATGGGTGACACTGGCTGCAGATTAGGGTTTCGACTGCATTTCTAACATACATACTATAACGTTAAAAGATCATTACTGAGACAACACAAGCACCCCAAAATCATGTAGTTTCAGAAATTCAGACTGTTTGTGTAACTTGAGTTATGCTGTCCTACTGTAGCCCTTAATTATTCCTTTATCTACCCACCCAACAGGGCCATATAACCCTGCTGTTCACCAAGTATGCTGTGGGTACAGGCAGCTGGCAAGAAGCATGGCCTTGCCTTATTGCTTTTTATAAATACAAGCAAACACATGAGCACTTAAAGGATCATTTCCTAAGCCCTTCATTTGGAAATGCACATGGATATACAGCCTTGAAAACAGAATACGTCATTAACTGTAAGACAGACAGGGCAAAGAATGAAGAGGAAGAAGTCTAGCACGAAGCGATGCAACAGATGTTGGATAAAGTTTCAGATTCAAACAAGTCTTAAAGAACCCTGTTTCAGGGAACACTAAAAAAAAAAAAGCTCATTTGTAAGTATACATACTAACATTCTAAGTAAGATTGAGAGAAGTTTAAAAAAAAAAAGTCATTCTTGTACATTCTGTGATGCGGCATCGGCGGGACAGCGGGGAGTGGGATGGAGCGAGCAAGGCAGCTTGGGAAATCTTTATTACAGCTCTACTGTAAACCACCAGAAGACAAAGTAGACAGTTCCAACTAGGAACAGCTGTTATTTTCCAATTAAAAATCACAAGACCAAAATATTAATTTATTAAGCAAGTGTTCAGTTCAAGCAGCCACAACTACATTTCCTAGCAATATTTTTTTTTTTTTTTTTTAAGAGAGGTTGTTGGGATGTCTCTGGCATAAATAATTTAATGTGACAGAACAGTTTATTGTCTGCTCCTGATATGCAAACAACTCCGTTCCATATTGTGAAATACCGTCTCAAAACATAATGATTTATAAAGGATTTTCCTTGGCGGGGGGGGGGAGGGGGGGGGAACAAAATTTGTTGATGTTTTTTCAAATGTTTTACCAAGTGAAGTATTAGCTGTGTTAGACTTTGAGGAAGATTATCTTTGGCTATCATAGAAGCAAGTTAATAAAGTGACAATAACAAACTGATGTATCTGTCAAAGTTTATAGATAAGGATGTCAAGCTATAGGTTATCAGCCTACAGTACTGACACTGTTCATATATCATAGCCCCCCAACACACACTCTGTCAGCATTGTTTATTTTCAGTCAGGAGTTAAATAATGACCATGTACTAAAAATGCCTTTGGGGAACTGCTTTGTCTTACATACTGTTCACCTGTTTACTTCAGAGTAAGTTTTGAGTTGCTTTTGTTTAATTTTCTGTTTGAACAGCTGGTATTTATCAACTTCAAATGGGCTTCAGGTCAATACACTGCAAAAAATTTTACCGCAATTTCTACACTTGCTGCACACCCACAGCTTGTAAAATGCTAATGAGAACACCTCTGCACCAAGCCCAGTTCTGGAGGAACACAGAAAGTGCCAACAATATTCCTGAAACTACACTGACACTGGAAAAGGGAAAGAACATACAAAATAGTGGGTTGAGAGTCTAACAACAGAAATTATACCCACTTCGTAACAACCACCACAAATAACAGCCTTTATTACTTCTTGTCCTTACTCTGTGTATTTTCTTTACAGTATTCAAACCCTGTTATCTATAAAAAGGTAGGAGATGTTATGGTCTTTTGGTCTTCCTGTTGTTTTCGAGCTGGAAGAAAAAGAGAACAGAAGTTCTGCTGAAGTCAGAGGTGAGAATGCAAAAAAGACAAGGGGGGGGGGGGGGGGGGGGGGGGGGAAAACGGGGGGGGGGGGGGGGGGGGGGGTAGGCAGGGTAAACCACCAAGCTTAAGTGTTTTCATTCATACCTAAATAAATCTCGAACTTTTTCTCATGTATATAAACATATAAATAAACTAATCCTATAAAAACTATTGTATAAGAAGTTACAAAAAGAATTAAGTTAAACAATGAAAAAATGTATGAAAATGTAAACTGCAAAGTCAATACTTACATATAACCAGTAACAACATAAAGAGTTTACATCTATTTATTCTTTTTTTCTCTATACACCAGGCAGGGTAATGAAAGATATTATTCTACCAGAAATCACTTTCTGGAACTGACAGCTCCAGTTGTCACATTTGACGAAGTAAGAAAGAATGGGAGAGATCCTGGATTCTTAATTCCAGTAAGTTTCTATTACTTTTTTTAGAACTGTTGTCTGAGTGTGGGTCTTAAGATACAGGCTGAGAACTAACACATTACTTTAAGAACGTTTCACGTTTTTCCTAATTAGCGGGTTTCTCCTACTGCCGCAATGCATTTTTAAAAAGAGTACTGAAATAAAAAGGTTGCATTTGGAATCTCCATTTACTAATGACATTGAGAAAGGAAGGAATTATGGGGAAAAAATACCCCACCTTAAGCAAAAATTGCTAGTGCTAGTTCTTCTCCAGCAACATTAAATTTGCCTTCCTAGGTACCAAATTTAGGGACTTGAATTTTACAAAGTTATGCAGAACTGCAGTATGAGGGTTTTCACACCCTCCAGTCCTGTACTGAGGAGAAAATAATATGGCCTTTGGACACTGATACTACTTAACCTGATACTTCTTAGTACCATATGACCTTCAACCAAGACCCTACAAGCCCTAATTGCCCTGAACTTGATTTTACCAGCTAGAAAAGACAGTAATCTGGACAACTGAAAACTTTTTTTAAAGCACTAATTTCTCATGAAAAACACTGCAGATGTAACAAACCACGAGACAGCCAAATATACGTTTGTAAATAAAAGCCTCTCTTTTGTAGTCACTGAAATTACAATTCAAATAAAACATCATTTATTCTGTGATAGTCAGTTTTACACAGACACCAATAGGGAAAAAATGGGCTGATTTATGTAACCAAACCAATACTTTTAAATACAAGTATTAGACAAAGGGCTCTGAAAAGCCAAGTATACAGCAGAGATTTTTGTATCTCAGTTCCCTTCTAACTTGAATGGAAAACAGAAATCACCTCTTTTCTTAAAAACGTTTTGCTTGAAACCACACCATTTTGGTCCTGATTTACATAGCTTTTGTAAAAGGTACTTCAGCCCCTTAATGTGTAGGACAACTGCGAAAATCCCTGCAACATTTGTGAATCGCATTTAAAAAGATGGAATGGAATAAGACACTACAAGACCTCCTGAGCTTTGCGCTGGAAACTTTTTCACAGGAGCCCAGGCCTATTGTATCAGAGGAACCAGGGGGTGCCGAAGGAGGTGGTTGCTATGGTGGCATCTCATAAATCATCAATTATTGCCTGTTATTATGAAGGTGACAGCCTCATAAAGAGATTTGCATTTTCGGCTAATTTTAGGATTTTTTTTTTCTGCAGACATCATTTGCTTTGTAAAAGAAATGTCATGACAACCATAGAACACTTAAGCTTGTTATCGGGTAGTCAGGCATCCGCTTGGCCCCCGTCAGTTTGGCATTTGAGCATCGTAGCCTCTTTTGCATTATTGAGTAGTTTATCTTTACAGTTCATAAATATATTTCTAAATGCAGGGACGGCATAATAGGAGAATGCAGGGAAAGCGATGGAGGGCTCCTGGTTGCCACAGCAACCTAAACTGATCAATTCCCTGTCACTGTTTTAAAAGAGGCACCACTCTCCTGTGGCCCCCAATACTAATTACAAATGCAGGCCCTTCGCTAGCATGTTCAGCTTACAGATTAAAGCAGTTCATGCCTAATTTATCATTTAACATGTCCTCCCACATTTGTAGTGCCGTACAGAATGAATAACAACTTCACTTGTTTACAGCATTTTCAACTTAATTTCACTAATTAGTTTTGCAGTTGCAGGAACTGGCGAGGGCGGGCGCTGCCAGGGCTGCTCTCCCCACCCCAACTCCGGGCTTTGCCCCCCCAGGACCCCACTGCTCCCCTCCCAGCATGGCAGACAATCAATACATGAAGGGGTTTTATCCTCTGTTTTTCAAATATATTTCTTTTTAAGCGACTGGGAGGTTTTTTTACGGGAATGGAAGAAAAATGATGGAAAATCTGATTTAGTTTTATAGTAGAATATTCGTATTGGACTGTGCAATGTTTGAGACAAAAATGCTGTGCATTTCCTCTGCAAAATGGGCACAAGTAAGGACACTCCACTGGCCACTGACTCTGACCGTTTCATTTAAGGAATATGACCAGATTTTATCAAAATTGAACTTCAAACATGTGCGTTTCAGGACAGAGTTTATCATGTCCCAAGTACCCACCACTCAGACTGTTCTTCCAGATTTTTGAGACCAGTGCTTGTGGATGTCTTGGAAAAAAACTTTTTCCACCCTCTGTATCCTCTAACAATACAGGAGAGTGTGTAAAATCTCTATGAGGAAAACCAAAATGTGTTTGACCCAAAATGCTCTCAGCTACAACAGCAGTTAACTACTCGAATATTTAGGAAAACAAATGACAAAAGTCAAGATCCAGCATCCTAATAGCAGGAATATTCTCTGATCTTTTTTGCTCCAAAGAATGATGTTGTAAAGTTTGCATATTCCCAAATGCTCCGTAATTTGAAATGGCAAAAAAGAGACAGAACCTGTAAGATTCATCTCTGGCAGTATGATGAGTTTCACGTTTGAGCAGTGCCACCCCCGGGGAGCAGGCAGGGATTTTTGGTTCCTTGGTAATATTTGCACTATCGCAGCCACAAAGGAGATGGTTTGACAGCCTCTGCCCCAGGCAGCTCCTCCCTGTCATCAGTTTTACAAAAGGGCTGCTTCCCAGAACTCCTGTTAATCAACAAAAATTATACATCCAAAGAAAGTTAAAACCCTTTAGTGGGTCTCGGGGGGCTCGGCGAGAGGGAGCGCTTCCAACTGCTGCTGAGCCCGGCAGCTGCAGCCCCGGCACTCCGGGGGCCCCCATCCAGCCCCCCCAGTCTGTGCTCACAGGTGCTCCGTGCTCCGGGCCTGCAGCACCACAGTGACAAGGTTACGGCTCCGACACCCCCATTTCAAAGGGAAATACGGTCAACTTGAAGCGATGGAAACGAATCTGTGCACAAGCAGCCGTTGAGCAGGAGGTTTACGCAAAGGTGGTTTTTAATGAAAAGCCGCTTCTGCTTTCACAGCTTTTTAGTCCCGTTTCAGATATTCAAGTGGCAGCCCCAAATCATCCTACTCTACCAACAAAGCCAGCAGAGAGAGTGCATGGATGCACAAATGAGTACACAGCCGAGGCAACCGCTGCTAGTAGTGGAAGTTCATTTTTAAAAATAAAAAAATCCGTAACAAAAAAATCACTTTTCTCATGTATAATGTACATTCTCTGTGATTTGCATTTGTTTTGTCTTCTATTATTTAGCTCCTCATACCCCAAGTGGATACCATAGTGCAAGGAGAGATCTCTGCCAATCAGCAGCATTAAGCACGGCATAATTTTACAAAAGCAATCCGAGAAACAGCAAGTCCACATTATTTTCCCTGATCAAAGATTGAACACTTTGTTTAAAACATAGGAAATGCTTGGAAGCTGCACACTACGTGTATGACTACTGACCTCTCTGTGTCAGAGTGACTGCCAACAGTTCCCGTTTTGCTGTATTCGTTTCATTCTTCAAAACTGTGATTTCTTTTTCCTGGAAGTATACATCTAAGACACGGAGGATTTGATGCTCAGAATTACTGCAGAAATACTTGTTGGAGACTGAACTTCCCCCACTGGTTTTTATAGGGCAAGAGGCAACCAGGGGCACAAAACTAAAGAGGCAGCACATGCCAGCGGGCAAGGATGGGCTGGGCTTCAGCAAGGAGGGAGCACGACATGCTGCACGGCCAAGTGTATACACCCTGTGCTCCTTTTGGCACTGCTGCTTAAAAAATAGATGCCCTCCTGGAGAGCTGCAGGAGATGACAGCAGCAAATGATCCTGTCTTCTCCCCAGATTTTTAAATCCTGGGAAGAGACCACTCTGAAGGAATATCTTTCAAAGTGTGCTGTAATACAGCACAAACCTTAACATAGGCCATGTGATGATAGTTTGCACCCTCTTTCCATAGAGCATCCTTAGTCATAGAATGATTTGGGTTGGGAGGGGTTTAAAGCATGTTAATGACATCTGTTCTTACAAATATACAGACAACCTCCTTTCTCACCACCTCTCTACAAATAAGAGCAATTCCATTAAAGGCACTTGCATCAATGTGACACAGTGTTGTAAGTAAAGGGAAAATCAGAGCAAAAGCTTTTTTGCACCAGCACAAATCAACACCAGCTACTGACTCCCTACTCAAGTGCTTCTGCTTGTTTGTACAGTAATATACACTAGCAGCACATACTTTTCTAATGTCTAGCTTTATCACATCTCTTGTAAATTTATATTGTTTCCAAGTCCTCCGCAAACCATAGACGTTAAAATTCAACTACATACTAATAGTTTTTTTAAAAAGCAGTTCCTCCATGAAAACACAAAATCCCTCTCAATCTTGAGATTGTTCTATCTGCTACTCTCTCGAAGATGCCAATTCAAAACTTATCTTTCGAACAATACTAAATCACACTGGATTATTCACCTGTGCTTTCAAATCCCTCTATCACTGCTGGCAACTGACAACAGAAGGAGAGGCAGGATCTGGAGATCTCTCTGGGCTCTCAAGTAGTAGAAGTGTTACAGGTATTGACTGTACTCTGGTTTTGCCTAAACAGTATTTTTTTAGGGGCTAAATAGCCTGATTCTTCAGACAAATGTAAGACATGAAGCAGGCTGTGCACTATTACTTTGTGTTTCTGAAATAAAACCAATATATATTAAGAAAATCATCCCGTTTTTATAAAATTACTGCATTGTGCTCAGAAGAGAACATGACAAATACTTTAGTTCTTTGTGAAGCATGATAATTGGCCTTTCTGGTTGAGTGCTGGTGCACTGAGTACCTGCAAAAAAGCATGATCGTTTGAATATTTAAGGAACAGATTGTTCCATCTCGCAGTATTTAACACACTTCTCCACTTAATGGTATGTTTGCCATGACATGGTATGTTCTTATTACTGTCTCATTCCCATAATTCCTGTTATTTAATGAACTTTAGCCTTTGTCACCTGCAGAAATCCTTGGGCCAGACTATACCCATTAGATGAGAGATGCTGGTACAGTCACTTCAGTTTTGCTTTGCCTGTCAACGTACACGCTTAAAGGAAGATGGTACACTGTTATAGCAACGTAATGCACCAAGGATCTACATCGACCACAGAATTTCTTCTGAGCCACTCTAAATCTGTTTGCTTTCAGCCTAAGATAACTAAAAGATCCCTGAGAGTTAATACAGTACCTCCAGGTTATTAAATGTAGCATGCAGAACATTACATTATTATGCTACACATGGCTAAGGAATTTTAGTATTCACAGGATTATGGTAATTAAGTCTTCCTTCACTTTGGGTGATGTGACACTTGCTTGACTATAATGTCACTCCACTTAAAGTCTGTGTAAACAACATTATCTTAGTCACTCTGCATTACATTTCCAACTGTGAGCAAAATTACAAGGTCAAAGTGGACAAGAATGTAGGTAATCCCAAGGAAACATCATGTAAATGACTAGCTCAAGGTTCAAGCTGGGTTTTCAAGGGTGGTAAAAGGCTTAAGTACTACACCGATATTTTAGCATTGTTTTGTAGAAAGTATCACTAGCAAAATGCATTTCTATTTGTAGGGACATTTAATTGGTCAGAACATTGCAAACTTTTTCTTCTCTAGGTAAGGACTTGGCTGTCAAAGATATGCAAGGAATAAAAGAGAGCTGATTCTGTACAAAAAAACCCACAGTATGAAAGTAGCAGAATATTAAGTAAATCTGTAAGTGACAGATGCGAAGAAATATATATTCAAATGACATCATTAACACAACACAATAAAATCTCCATTAAACTGTCAGCCAGAGAACTGGGAAAAAATATTAACCTCATTGCTAAGACCTATTTTTTTAAAATACACTTAGTTGAACCTCCTTTACCTTTGAATATCAAGTAGGAAGCCACTTACAGGTTTTTTTGTGATTTTAATTGTCAAACAAACGTGTAACTGAATCTCTTTTCCCCTAACAGCTGTGCAATAAACTCCATGCACATGAGCATTTTTCAGTGTGTGTATATATATATATATATTTCAAAAAGAATATTGCTGAAGGACAAAATGATGCATCATGTGGTATGGCCAGCTAAGCTGCTGCTAGTGGAGTTACCAGCCATAGTGGCATCCTCCCTTTGACACTAACACTGGCCTAGTTCTCAACCACCAAAGACGGCTCACTTTTTCATCTTAAACTGAACCAAAAAACTGTGTAAGTGAACAAGTTGCAATTAGCAGACAATAGCTTATGAGTCCATTAGCTCTGCAGGCTTGGAAATGCAACAGTTAATTGCTTTTCACTAACATAAAAGTGACTAATTGAGAAAGTCTTGTTAACAGTTAGAAATTGTGCAAGTTTCTCATAAACTGTAAATCCACAAACATTCAAACCTAGATACTTGGAGACATAACAAAATTGGGTTGGGCTGGGATTTAGCCAGCCATATCAGTAATGGGGCTTTAATAATTCTTGGCAATTCCACCTGCAGAGAAGTGGTTCCCAGGGAAATGTCACTTACACACCAGATCTCCTGAAATGTCATTTCAGTCATTTCTATCTTAAACAGTAGCTGTGGGAAATTTAATTAATGACAAAAATACAGTTTCCAGTTCTCTCAGGTAGGAATTACGCTCAGAAGTTCACTAATAAAAATAAGTATTTGCCAAAAAGGACAGGAGTAAAATCTGTTCACACCAGCTTTCAACTTGCTACTGTCAAGAATGTGGGTTGTCAGCAAGAGCCATGAACTGGCTCACTCCTCATTTCATGCTGCAATTTCAGTAGTTTGGGCTCAAGAGTTCATAATCTCATCAGTAGCCATCCAGCCTGCATTCTTCTTTCAAAAGTCCAATTGCTAACATCTTCATTTCTTTACAGCAAACCAAGGAATAAACTGTGACATTGTTAGCTAAATATAAGGCACACATTTAAACTAAAACAAGTGTTAATAGACTTTAGTGCCTTAAACGTAAATTGTTCTTCATGGTAAAATTACTTCCGATATAATCAACCTTTAATCTATAGTGTATAATCAACAGATATAACCCAAGACAAGTGAATATTAACAGCTGAAGTTAAAACAAAAAACACAAAAAACCCTTTTTTACTTTACACCAACTTCTACTCTATGTGCAAGATATAGGAATTTGGCTCTTATCTTTATTCTCTGCTGGTGTTAATTAGCACAGCCACAGAGTCAAAGCAGGGTTTGCATTTCACTCTCAAAGCACCACATTGCATATTTACCTGGTTGCTCCTGGAAAAAGTTAAAATGACTCACTAGAGACAAACCTGTTTCTTCTAAATTCACCAGCCTGAAGGACTTTGAAAATAGGACACACAGACCGTTTCCCTCTCAATTTTACATTTAAGTGTATAACTCAATTATAGCTATGAATTGTTTCTAGCTTTTTATATAAAAAATTGTTTGCAGCCACAGGCAATGGAAAACACAGTGCTCAAACCTGTGATCTGAAATCATACAGCCTGTCACTCAGGACAAAATCAGGGTAGAACACTCGTGAAGGAAAGAAGGTATTTCCCAGGTGGGACCATTTGGAGATCTACAAACAGAAAAGGATGTACAAATACTGAAAGCAGCAGATCTGCTTTTTCTATGCATTACTGTGCACTTCCGACAGCGATGTCTTACCATCCTTGAAAAAACTCTGTAATGCAACTCTTACATTGTCACAAAATAAGACATACAAGTATTTGATGAGAGTAACATTGCTTGAAGTGAATTTCCTGAAATTCAGTCATTTTAACCCACTCTAATAGTTGGTTATAACCAGTAGATCATTTAATATTTTACATATTATTTTTTTTTGGATGGATGCTGATGGAAAGGGCAATCAGATGTCAATTTACTTACCAATCATACTTGTTATTTATGTTGCATGCTAATGACACTTCTCACATGTATTGAAATACAGTCTTACTAAAGCATTTAACAGAAAAACAAATAAAAACTAATTGCATATAATATCACTGATATAAACAGGCAAAATAACATCAAGATCAGTGACTTGGTGTCTATTTTGGCAGGAGCTGAATCTGGCCTAATGACTTATGGTTCTGATTTAGCTAGGGCTCCTCATCATGTATGACTTTGTGACTTATTCAGTATGTTTTCTTTGAAAAGTAAAGGGTTTCTGTATGGGATTGGAATTTAATTGTTTCCTTTTTAGACAAATACGCTTTTGGATGGATGCTGATGGAAAGGGCAATCAGATGTCAAAAGGGCAGCAGTACAGTAAGATTATGTGCTGAGGTCTAGGGCAGGACAGGCAAACAACGGGAGTTCTCAGATCACTTCAGCAGATCCTTATAAATAAAATCTCAGATAACAGGCTTTGTTTATTCTGCAAAAATGCATATCAGCAGGTCAAATCAACCTCTGTTATGTTAACTACTTAAGTTACTTTCTTATTAACAAATATGCCTGATAGCATAGCAGAACTCTCATCTGTGAGCATCTGGAATGCAAGTGGGAGAAAAAAAAAGAGCTTAAGTAATTAGGAATGAGATGTCCTGCATTCTAGAAGGAATGAACTGTCCTCTTGCCATTGGGGAGGGGAATAAATAAACTGAAGCAAGAGAGAGCTCATATGGTAGCAAGTCAACGATACCCTGTCTCATGGCATAGAAACTAGAGAACAGACTCTCAGTGATAAGGACAAGGAGAATACCCTGCTTCCCAGAATGCTCCTACACTGTTGAACTACTTGTCCCATGTTTCACTTTACAAGCCGTCCAGCAGTCTATTTAAAAAGAAAAAATACTTGAAATCTCTCTTTAAAACTGAGAATCATCACTGTGGCACTTTGTAGCCCTTAACAAAACACTCCTAAGCAGATCATTAAAATTATTACTAAATAAAGCTGAAAAACAAAACCCCATGAAACCTTTTTATTCATTCACTAAAGCACTCCCCAAAAATCAAATCAGTTGTCATTATCCACTGCCTAACTGGTAGAAGCATGAAAACATCAAGGGGGAGCAGGGAGAGATTCCTTTGGAAAAAGCTAAAGCAAAACATTAATTTTACACTAAGTAGATTCACACTGATATATTTCAATGCCCTATCAAAATTATTAGTTTTGGAAAATTTGACAAACAGTGCTGTGACAGGTTGCCTTTTCTAACCAGATAAGAGTCTTGGGAAAAAAATACCATCCGTACACATACACCCACATGTACAGACATAATGCTACTGAACAGAAGCTCGCTATACACAGTTATCCCCTCAGTCACAAAATAAAAAGTTTCACCGTCCAGCTGTTAATCACACTACTCTCCATACTCCTCAGAACTTTACTTTTTGGATTTTTCCTTCCTCTGTTTTTACTCCTGCTTAAATGATGTGGAAAATCACCAATGCCACTCTTAAAATTTTTAATAATTTTCTTATCAATTTTATTATGGTTATGTCAGCAACATCGTTAAATTTACCTTATTTCTGTTATGCTTGAGAAGATCTTTATGTAACACTCAGTTGATTGAATACTCACTAAAAAATACAGTAAAAAATGTAGTAAAACCAAGCTTAGTTTTTATTTGCCAAGTGTCACACAATGCTAAGTCATGCCTCTTGGTGTGAATACCATTTTACCTGCAATGTTTTTTAGAGGAGTAGCTCAGTTGACAAAAAAAGTAAGAAACCTACAACTTTTATCTTGTGAGAATATATTGGTCAATTTAGCTCCCTTTAATATTGAGTGATGATGTGAGATGTCTCTTTCAAAACCCTGTAGCATTTCCATTTTGCTTTTATCATGGCTTTTAACAGGCATTCTGTGCAGGCTGTAGTGCATTTAGTACCGATACCACACTTCACCAAAGCAGCTTCCCCAAAGATTTTCGCATCAGTTGTTCCAAACATCTGTGGGGGAAGGGGCAGATTCAAACATTTAGCAGCAGGAAATTCCTATAATCTAAGATCAGCACAAGAAGCTGCTGACTACCCAGAGATGAATTTGTTATCATGGCAGCCATAGGACAGGTCATCTTCATGTGCTTCAAAGCATTTGGTGCAATTCTCTCTGAACTGACTGAGTTCATGTATTGCTATGCAAACAGCACAATCCTAAACATTTTGGAAACACAATGTTATTTTTTTTCACTTTTTTTTTTTAGTTGAAATAATACATTTTTTTAAACCAGAAAGTTTTGCAAAACATTATAATTTAAACAAAATTTGGGAGCAGGTTTCAGAGGTACTTGAAGAAAAATGTCTATTTTATTCCTTTACTGCATCTTCTGCATTTAAGTAATATTTTTTCACCTTTTTTCCCAACCCCCAACGAGCTTCTGTTCTAGAAGAACAAAAAAAAAGAAGAAAACATAAAAATATTCGAAGTATTGAGTGGTCCAGATTTTAAATAAAATAGTAATTTACAAAATGGTAACTTTTTCTATAAGCTGTAAAACTGAACTGCATCTATCAGTTTGTAAATTATTCAGGGGCTACATTCTGCAAATGCATCTGGGCAAGTCCAAGTGCGAGTCAGCTCATCTATTTTGTTCTTCTATATGTAGTACCTCCCTAGTGGTTTCCTTATGAAAGTGATGCTGAGCAAAAATCACTGCTGAATATGATTGGTTTTAATGGCAAAGTTTGGTGGGTTTGAGTAATCCTTTTTCAGGTTTTTTACCTCTGATGTAGTCCAGTGCAAAACATATTAGCACTACGACCAATAAACTCTCTACTTCATGACTTTCCATTTATCTATTTCATTATGTGTAATACCACTTTACTGATAAAACAAAGAAAATGGCAAGTGCAAAAAAGTCAAGAGGATTGACAGTAAGCCTGCAGGCCAAAGTATACTGTGTCAGGGATCTCCAAAGACTCACATATTAGAATGGTAGGAAATCTGCAAGCTAGTCTCCACCATTTAACATTATAGCAATTATCTATGTATCTCAAAAAAAGAAGGAAAAAAAAAAGTTTTGTTCATAAGATAATGTTATTTTTCCATCCTCCATGAATCTGAAATTATACCAAGCACATTTAACTTAAATATTGTAAGCAAAGCTGAAAGAGTTTGCAGTGACTGAAACAGCATCATTAACTCAGGGGACCAAAATAAAAGTCCACATTCATTATTCAGTCTGTTACACAAATCAATTCAGATCTTTAAGGAGACAAAGTGTATTCCTCTGCTGGACAAGTTCCTAACATTGCACTGTTGAATTTACTAGCTTTGTCTTCAAGTAGTCAAGAGGTGGTCACAAATTCTTCCAGTTTCTCTTGGAAACATATTTCATAGCACCATGTGATAATACTTTGGACTATGGACAGAAGTAACAAACTTGCCAAAAATCTAAGCACAGCTTCTCAGTCACATAAGCTTGGTTAAAAGAACCCTAGAAAAACATTTCTTTTCTGGTTTTCAAACTTCCTTTCCACAGGAAGAAAATAGGAACTGAAATATTTTAGAACTGCAAATATTTCCAATTCTTTTCTTCAGAATTGCCGCAGTTTGCCTTCACCATGTTACAAGCACATTTTAAACAGCTTAAATATGCTCTGCTTTTTCTCAGAAGGTCCGCTGGCACTGTCCACCAAGGAAAAACATGTATACAGTCTAATAATTAGGTTAACTAAATTTATTTTTATAGTTCTGCTTGTAATATATGCTACAGCTACTGATAACACGAAGTTGCTAATGTACTCCTACAAAGCCAAAATTGATGTGAAAGGAACTTGATGAGTCTTAATGCAAATAATACTCCCAGACGTAGCCTATAAAGGCTTCAAAAAGCTTAATGATTTTCCCAGATGTGCTGTAACAACAAAGAATCTCATGGTTCAGTGTCAAATGTCTGCTAGAAGCCAATGTTCATCACAACTAGAATGACTTGTTCATCATAGATTCCATCAATAATTGTTTCAGTATGTGAATGTGATCAATGTAGCTCTCATCAAGTATAAATCAAGCTATGTATTTTCTAATGGGACCTTCAGCATTCTCATGGATTCTACTCAACAGTAAGATTTGATCAATACACGAGCTCATGTGACCAGACATCTTTCTCAGAATGGTAGTTATTTACATAGAAAGAACAATAAAAACATCCTAACCTTCTTGGCATAAAATATTTAAATAATGTTACTGCATACTGAAGGAGACAAATAAGAAAGCTACTGTGCAGCACCAGATCACATTAGAACTGCATTTAAAAGTTGTCCAATTTAAACACATCTAAATTATTGCATCAAAACTGTGATGTCAGCAACAAAAACTCCATTAGATCAACAGTGCAAGAAACGGAATTTATCAAAGATAAAAGGAAATATCGAGTATCCACTTAAAGCTCTTAACTTCCTAGAAAAGTTATTTCATTTCTACAAGTTAATAGCAAAGTTAAGTAGATTCAGTTCTTTTTTGGTGCCACTGGCTGAGCAAAGCCTACCAAATTACATGATAGGAGATACTGGTGCTGATGATTATCTCCCTTTCATCAGCTTCTTATTTTTACCAACTATTTCCAAACATAGTTCTTGGATGATGTGTCACAGAGGGATGCAGACTGACTTGCATATCCCTTGACATGGTTTTGGTCTGTTTGGACACACTTTAAAAGGGTTGACCAGCATCACAACCCCCAGCACACCCAGAAGAATCCTTGCAACCCTCTCCAGGTACAATAAATAAGATTATTTGAATATTTGAGAGTAATTTCAGACTTTTTCAACTTTTCCCCCATATTCATTTATTAATACATTTTTATATTTTTCCAAATAAGTTTTAGCCATTTAAAAATTGTTTTCCTTGTGCCTGTTAGACCTTCTGCTTTAAAGAGCAAGGCAAAAGGAGCAAGTGCACAGAGGTTGCTGAGTTACTTGCTCCTGAGATGACATGTAGTCATCTTTTTATAATAATTTCTGGTATAAAAGAAATAGAATTATATATTGATATATAATTCAGGAGATTTTATATTTTTCAATTAAATGCCTTTCAACCTTTGCTCTTTAAAGGTTATAGGAATTCATGATTTTAGCCTGTCTTCAGAGTTCCCATCTGTAGTCATAAGGTCAATCAAATTCCCCTTTTCAAATGTTACATCTTTAAAGAATATGGTAACCGGAACCAAACAATATCCTAAGTGAAGTCAGAAGATTTCATAACCTTTACATATATTACTTACACTCTTATTCCATTACTGGCTATTCCACTACTGGCTACCTCTCCTTTCAATTTTTTTCCCTCTCTCCATGTTTCATGTACATTTTCAGCTATTTTACTGAGTTTAAAACTATACATAGATGCAGGCCACTTCAGTTCTTTTGGGGCTGCTACTTTTCTGTAACAACTTGCAGAAGAATGCACAGGACCAACTGTCTTTCTTTATTCTATAAATACAGCCAATGAAATACCACACTGTTTATCTTAAGTTTGCTTTTAGAAGGCATTATGCTAAAACAAACTCAATAAACTTGCATGAGTTACACTTGCAAATTGTTTCCAAGAAGCATATATAAAATTAAGTTTTTTGAAAGAGACATATATATTAAAATAAAACCCGCACCACTAAAATTTGACCATTTGTTTACAGAAAATCAAGTAACCAATCAAAAAAATTACAAACCCTAAATACTGCAAGGCTGTGCTGCCATTTACAACTTAGACGAAGACACATCCAACTGACAGAAATATTAGAAACTTCTTAGCAAAGCATTTTCAAAATTTTCATATTGTTGCAAAAAATACAAGAGAAAACTGGATGGTTTTTTATATTTGGATAAAACACCTGAAAGAAAATATCTGCAAAGGAAAATTGAAGTAACTTTCTTTCCTCTTCTGACTTCAGTTCAATTAGAGCTAAACTGGTAGGTACTCAAAACTATTAAAGGAAGTATAGGCATCAATATACAGCCTACAATTTTTATTCTAAAGCAGAACTCAGCGTTCCCTAAAGGCTGCTCGCTTTTGTAGCCTTCAATCAGTCTGCTTATTGCACACCACCAGTATCTTTAACAGACACCCCCAGTCTCTCACCACCACTCCACAGGAAACAAGTTTATACTAAGCCTAACAATTCCAGAGAAAGGCTACTGGTTGGGTTACTCTCTCCAAACACATTAATTCAGTAATAATTTAATTACTAGATACTGAAGAGTAAGTGCTAGTCAAGGGTTTTGGCTACCTCAAAGCAAGGACTCACAAGCTATGCCATTTCAGATGACATCTCTTCCACAAGGGCTTTCTGAGACACAGAAGCTCTGGTCCAAACAGTTCCTCTCATATCACTAATGTCTAAATTTCTGATCTGGTTAACATATTTTGCTGTTGGGGTTAAGATAAACCATCTGGACAATTTTGCTACAAATTCCTTCTTGGCTAAATGTAGTTTTTATTGTAATTTGCCTCATTTCCTCCTAATATAATAATAGAACGTTGCTTGTGTGGATACACTCCAGTGACCTGACAGACCTTTCTATCAACTTCAAAATGTTTCACCACATGTTTTTTCTTCATTTCAACATCACCAATTTCTTCTTATTTATCTCCTTATAAAAATGTAATATTGGAACTGACTGCTACAAAATGCCAATTCCATCAATGGCCTGAAATTGATAATTATTTTCAGGTTCATTCATTTTAGAAAACAATCGGTTGGCTTTTCAGCCACATCAGAATAACTGGGTACTCTTGCAATTCTTCCGCGTCTCTTATTTCTGCTGCAACAATTCAGAAACACTGTCCTACAAACTACGATTCAGTAATTTCACTGAATACTCTAAGTTCATTGCTTTACTCACATATGATCATGCAAGCATTTACATCTGCCTGAGCAGCTATTCTAACCAAATACTCTAACAGTACAAACAGAACCACAGCTTACAAATAAAGAGCCCATCTTTCAGTATACTCTTTGGCTATTTCTTACCAGCAAATCCAAGAATCTCCTGAAACTCCACTGCACTTTTAACTTGGTGTAAGACATTAAATCTGAGATATGGTAATGGAGAAAGCCAGGTATAATATGGCTCTCATTCTTCTTTTTCTAAATGCTTTGTTCAATTTGGCATCTTCCCCTTCTTCCAAGACTGTTGCTGTCACCATTTGTCATTTGTTTCTAGTTTCACCAACTGCATTACTAGTTTTATTTCTCAGATGCTCTTTTATGTTTTCACTAAATCAGTTTATATACTTCACAATTAAGTTAAAAAAGAGTCCTTTTTTTTCCAAGCAGTTCAATTATTAAAAACTTCTAATTTTTAAAAGTAATTTCATTTCCCTAAATATATCCTAACGTACACAAGCAGCTCACATTCAGACATTACTCACATAACACTGTCAGGCATTAGTTTTGAGCTTAAAAGATGACACCCTAAATCCAATTTATCCTGGGTTTCCTGTGTCATTTAGTTATGGCTGTTCTTTTCATGAAAAGGAAACATCAAAACTCTTTGCAGTATTCCTGTTCTTCAGGTCAATATAAGATGCCACAGAAGTGGCTAGATTGGAAACTAAATAGAAATTACCAGAGAATCAGCTACACCACCTGTGTCCAAACAACACAGCAGAGAACTGCCTCAACTCCAAGTCTTGGACAGACCGCCACCAAAGCACTTAGCAAATGCAGTCCAAAAAGCACAGTCTTTCATGACCTATACCAGATAAAACTTAAAGGTCGATTAATACCAATGTGACCATGAGAGCAAGATGTGGTCCACTAAATTCCACATTATCACCGATGGAGTGAAGGTAGCAGTGGTACTATGGAGAGGGATGGCCATCCCTTTCAGACAGGACAGGCATCCTCTTGTCTGGAACTCATGCCTTCCACAGAAAGGCTACTATGAGTTTTTCAAATTTTCAAGATGTAGAGTAAGGTATAATTTAAAGACATCATCCATACTTTTAAAAAGTACAGAGCTTATTTTTAAGCATAAAAAAAAATAAGGGTCCCTTTACACCTGACACCCTAATAGCACATCCAGATGCAATGAACCACCTCTGATGTTTCAGAAAATTCACTTGGTGTGAATGTCTGTGCTATTTTTCCTTTTCTTCAATACAAATTTTTCCTGGAACAGAGTCAAGATTTAAACTGGAAGTGACATACTCCCTATAAAAAGCAAACAGTGCTTTACGCATACCCATATATAGGATTAGAGTTGTATAAACTAAGCCAATTTGATCCGTTCTCCTCTCCAGAAAGGCTGGTTTCACACCATCTCTGTTCCTTCCTGGTGGAGGAGGTGCCAAGGCTGGGAGAGGGCCTCTGGGCTCACACTGTTTTGTCATCTATGTAAGTGCATTAAGAAAATCCAGACAGGATTAAGCCTAATGATGTATGGCTCTTTGGTGAACGTTCACTATAGCGGGAACTTGACTAGGTTTTGTCTTTCAAGTATGAACTCACAATTTAGTAAACAAAAACATCTGTGTCCAGACAGACAAACACAGACCATCACTTGTGAATACAAGCATCAGCAAGAACTGGATATTTACAGATTTTTATAATCACTGAAATTGTACTTTCTTATATCATTTCTGAATGAATTTTGCTCAAAGTCTTTTTCCAATCCCAGAACACAAACCTCAGCAAGCTTATTTAACAAGACACAAGAGCAGTTGGTGAATCACTCCCTTCTCCCAGCTTTAAGATGGTCCAATTAAAATCTATTCACACACGGGATCATGCAAAAACAATACAAATGGTGGGATACCGTGTCTTTTTCAAAAACAATAAAAAAAAATATTCCTCAATGTTGTGGGTTTCCCACCCACGCACTTCCATACTGTGTTAAAACCAAACTCACGGATCAAGTTTGGGGGTGGGAGAAAATGATGAAAGCTCTGCTCTTTCTATTTAAATATTTGACTCACAAAAGATTGAAATTCACTTTTTCCCCCATAATTACTAGGCAAATCAAATTTCCTTCTAAAATGCAAATTCATTCCTTAATACAAAAACGAATACATAGAGGCAGAAAGGTTTACATGTCAAATGGCAATTTCCCTAAATGGCTCACACTTTAACTTGTTTTCTTTTTTCATATCGTAGCCATGACAAAAGATTTAATGGCCATCATTAGTCAGATGTTTTGTCAGCATACCATGATGAATGCACTCTTTCTCTGCGTTATTCAGAGTTACCTCACAAGATTTCTCTTCTGTGTTACATTAACAACACCCTTCATACTTAACAATTTGATCTATCACACATTTGACTAATGTTACCCATTAGAGTTCTGTGCAAAGACTTCTTGATTCACAGAATGGTAGTTATTAAAATTAAATATATCCATGCCTCTTAAAAATGTATTTTCTTTAATTACTAATATACATTAAACAGGATCAATCTATTAGTGTAGAGATCCCATAAGCTCTCCATGAAATTAAGTGTAAGGATAATGTATCATCAATTACTTATACCCATTCTACCTGACCTGTGGAGACAGTGCTAACTGCTCTCTCAAAAATCTCTCCCCAGAAGCATGAAAAAGGAATTGTCAGCAGAACCAAGACAAAAAGCCAAAACCTTTCTGCTCAGCTCCAGGACACCATGAATGCATGAAGCCAAGATGCATGATTGCATCCCAGGTAGCACATATTGCAAAGCTTTCGCTCCTTCAGTCTCCCAAATCCAAACTTACACCATCCCAACTGTCAAGGATGTAGATGGGATAATGGGAATCATTAGATAACATCGACCCCCTTCACTGTAGTATCTTCCCCTCTCCTTTTCCACATCCCTTTGCAAAAAGTAACCAAGAAACTAGAAAAGCTGCAGTAGACAGTGCAGTTATCCCACAGAGTTGGTTAAGCTGAGCGTAAATCATCAGGTGCTTCCCAGGTTCCAAAGAGCCTTCCCCAGCTGCTAACAGGTCACCTCCTTCAGCCCTGTCCTTCGCAGTACAGTAACCTCACCAAAACCCTTGCTCTCTTCATCTTTCTCTTCTGAGTCTCCTTCCTCATTTGCTCCTCCAACCACTCAAATCTTAACCCCAGGCATTAGAGGGGGAAAACGGCATTACCATCACTAGCCATTACCTTGTTTGCTCTGCTTGTAACCTCGCTCCCCCCATCATCCCTTATCCTGTACATTCAGCTTGCAAGCTCCTCAGGGCCGAGAGCTTCTGATTCAGCAGAGTACAGCCCTGCACAGTGCAATGAATCACTGCAGGACTAAATACAAATATACTCAGGGTCAAGCAGTACTAGAATTGCATACTAGAAAAGCTAAAGACTGAATCCAAATGAATTAAAACATGAAACAATAATGAAGTCTCAAGCATCACTTTCAGGTGTACACACTCAGGGCAGAACAGCACATGACTATATCAGTAGCAGGAAGGAAAAATGTGAGTCTTTATGTAAGAAAACTTAAAAAGTATTAATTTTCTTTTTAAAATATTTATTTTTGATTAAAAACTTAAGCTACTAATAGAAATTAGAAAATGCTTTGGACACTCATTCAACTAATAATTGACTTTTCAAGTAAACTCCCTGTTGACTGTGAGAAATCAATATGGATTTCTAATGTCACCTATAAATCTTGCTGTATTTGACATAACTTGCAAACAAATAGAAACAATCTTCAAGAAACTATTTTGGTTTATTACAAAGTATGTAAAAAAGATAAATACCATTATGCACTTCACTCACCTAGAAGCATCAACAATCACAGTAAATTACTAAGAATTTTTTTAAGATTTTTTTGTGGTTTTTTTTTTTTTCAGTTTTACAGAACTTGGATGATGGATCTACAAATAAGCTGTTAGTTCTATTCCAAAAGAATACTGAAGTTTTTTATTTATATTTCTTCCCAGTAGTGTTTGTGCTCGTGACTTTTTCTTTTTTCAAAGGATCTTCAGAACTTCGTATATGGCAAATGAACTGAACTGTCATAAAACCAAAACAATACATCAACATTTATAGTACTTACAAAAAAGAACTTTTCATATTTTCATATAAGTATCATAATGTCTTTACATGGAACTACTTTGAGCAATGGGTTTTTAGCTTCCGTCGAATCCTCCTTTAAATTAAACATGCTTTTAATTGCAGTTAACGTTTTACTTGCAAGGCAAGTAATATCAAGAGATGAAAATGTGATGTTATCATTCCCTAGAAAACTCTTTAATACATTATTTCTTTTACATTATCTGTAATCATACATAGTAGCATAGAAGCACTGACCATCTACACTTTTTCCTGTCCTGCCCAAAGTGCTTATTTTCCCTTTCTGTCCTATGGGAATGATTTGCACAATCAAATCACACTAAGATTGGCATAAATTGCTTGCACAAATGCCACAGGCTAGAAATAGATAATATTTGAAAAAACCAGCTCATTATACCTGCAAAAAATGTTTGACTTTTTATAGACAGGTGAGGGCATCTGTCATTCCATACGACTGAAAACAAGGGCATGCACAATGTATTGCACTATCATGGAGACAGGAATAAAGCTGGCAAAATTAGACCTACTCCAGACCATCACTTAACGAGGAAAATTCCTTCAATGGCATAAGATAAAACATTATAAGTATTAATATTATTGAACTAGAGGCAAAACTAGATATACCAAATTTTTAGAGCGTTATAAATAGTCTAGTCCATTGAAGAGCCTGTATTCCAGTTTTAAAAGCATAGGAATTATTCAGGACTTTAAATTTTGCAGGCAGACCCCATTTTTACTGACAATCTTTATAGAGAAGGGTGGTAGGACATAAATCCTTTCCGGTTCACCATCTGAAAACAATCAATGGCATAGTACAGAAAACACACATTTTGGTGGAGAATGAAACCTTTCACATTTTTATTTTGAACCATGATGTAGAGTCCTGCAGCAGAGATGTGAGGCACTTCACATAAGGCATCAATTAAGTAATTACATAATGACTCTAGCTGTAGTGTAAGAAAAACTCTGCCTATATTTTTATTATAAGTGGACAGGCTGAAAAGGAAAGGAGGGAAAAAAACCCCACTCACTGCCACACTCCAATATATGTGACAAACTGGATTAATTTACCCATGTCGACATCCATTTCAAACCACCTCAAAGCCAGAGGTCCATTTTCAAAAGGAGACAGCTGTCTGTAGTCACATCCCAAAGAAACCTGCCTGTCAGAAACACCATGCCACAGCCCAGCAACCAAAAAAGACACTTCAGAGTAAAAAAATCTAGGTAAATTTGTCAGAGGAAAAAAGAAACTTTAAAAAAAAAAAAAGGGAGGGGCTGGGTAGGAGAGGAAAAAGAGAAAGAAACAAGAGGAAAAAAGGAAAAATCACTATGAAACATCATTTCTTGCTTTCAGAGTTTGTATTACTGTCACATAATTACTTAGCACAAACAAAAATATTTATTCTGGGAACTACAAACACATAAATCCATTTTATGAGGACTGTTCCTTTTACAAACCCTGAACAACTTCTTGGACCGCATTATTCTTTGTGAAGAATTTGCTGCCTTCATAGTGAAAAAAGTTGTGTACAAAATGGTATGAAAAAAACCAATAAATCCACTTGTTCAATAGGTTTAGACCTATAAAGCACTGCACCATAAACCCTGGCCTGGGTTTTTGTCCTCTCTCTGGGAAAGGTGCTGCAGCTCCAAACCAAGGCAAGGTCAGATGCCTAGAGGGCAGGCCTAGAGGGAGAGATGTTTTTAAGACTTTTCCTCTCTAACCTCTTTAGAAAGATTTCAGAAACAAGGAAGTTGTCTGCATAAATCATCACTGAGAAGAGGATGAGCAGCTTATTCCACACTCTGGAGTAAGTTAATGTAAAGAACATCTAGCAGAGTTGTGCTCGTAAGAGCCTACACCACCATTCATGGCCTGATCCTGAACCGAATTCCCTGCCTTGGCCTATCAGCCATTCATCTGTCTGCAGTTCATTTATAACTGAACTTAGCACAGGAAAAGGACACTTCAAAGAAACTACACAAAGTATTGTGAAACACTTCAAGTGGTTTAGGGCATTCAAGGAAGAATAATTCTAACCTACTAAAGAGAAACAATTTTGACCTAAACATGCTTTGTTCAGCTGTCAATGATTTTGTCAACTCTGCTATCTCAACAAATACAAGAAATTATATTCATGTCCTCTGCCCATTTCACATTTATATATAGTTCAACAGGCTTGTAATTAACAGCTTCACAAAGAGAGTCAGCTCATAAAATTAAGCAGCAGAAAATGAAGAGAAGCAAGGAGGTTGGTTTGAAAGAAAAATACCTATCCAAAGCACAGCATGGTTTATACAGCTTAATGCATACTTGCTGCAATCTAAAAAAATACTACAACCATGAAATCTATGATGAGAATGCTTCATATGAAAACCACCACAGGATTAAGTTCAAGAAAGGAATTTCTCATGCAAGCTTTGCACTCTAATCTGAACTTTTACTGTAAGCATTCACTTTCAGTTCAATTATATTTCAGGGCATATTTAGCCAGATACTCTGGAAAGTTTTACTTGCTCTTGTCTACTTTAGGAATTAGAGGAGACCAGAGATCACAGCTGTCTGGAACAAGATTATGTTTGTAAAGTACAAAAATATTAAAGATGGGAATACTTTTTAAACAAACAAACATAAAAATCTTAAAGCAAACACAGATATCTTTCATCTTATTAAGAAAACATATGACTATTTCCTTTTTTATTCTGTAGGAAAAGGCCTTATTCAATTGTATTTAAAAACCCTCACAAATTCAGATAGGCTGTCTTCTTACACATGAATTTCTAACCAATTTTGTAAACATACATTGTGCAGAAAGGAATGTCTGGTGAATAAATGATGGCATAGCAAAATAAAACACACCGATTCCTGCATAGCAAGTTCTTGAAAGAATTCCAAGATTAAAGGAACATAAAAAATGAATTACCCTTTTTCACCTCTCAAGAGAGTAATCCTTCAGGTCAGCTTTGAGGTACATCTGAAACAAATGGTAAACTGTTTGGTAAACAGAAGGATTTTTCAGTAGCCCTTTTTGAAGGAATCATGGGAAAGTTTAGATCTAATCACAGCATAAAGACAAGTTCAAACTAAGCCTGGATCTTTTTTATACATCCTGCCATTGAAGCACACAACATGGAAAAACCAGGGGCTCCAATGGACCCATTCATATTAGTGTCCTACTGTCTTTTCTTTTACTTATGTAATTTCTTTTCTTTCTTTTTTAGAAACAACTTGAACATACTGCTTATAATCCCGTATCTCAAATTTGTCCAAGTAACTAAAACACTCCCCGTCATTTCATCAAAGAAAAAAAAAAAGAAAAAGCTGAATGTATCAAAAAACTTAACAAAGCTTTTATATTTTCCAAGAGTTATGATGAGAAGGGGTTCTCCTGCTGCCACCCAGATCCCAGCAATAGAAAAGGCAGATGGTGGTACGAAAGCCTGCTAATACCAATACAGCCAGAGCTAGCATGGGCAACATACCTCTAAATGCTTCTGCTCCTTATTACCAGCACTTGATACACAATTCAAACTGAAATACACAGGTTATGCACTTAGTGGAGAGGTTTTCCCTGAATTCCTATAAATGCAAGAACTGGGAATTCTAAGGACTTCAAACCAGGCAGAGCTTGGACACAACCCCCTCCTTCCCACACTCTGTACTAGGTTTGTGCTGTGAAAAAAACCCAGCAGGAATTTCCCTTTCCCCCGGGCCCCCCAACATGAGGGATGAGATCCCCGAAGGAACCGTGGCTGTATCAGCAGAGTAGCTGCATCATTCCCACCACTGACGAAAAACATCCCACCTATGCTCAAAACAAAAACGCCACACTCTCAACTGGAGAAACAACATTTGTATTTATCTGAAAAGGGATGGCGAGTCTTTAATTATTAAACCGATTGCATTTAGCAGATGGTCAAAGAAAAGTACTTTTTAAAAGTTGCCCAGAGGGTTATAAAACCGAACAAGCTAAAACAGCTGCCAGCTGGTGCGTGAAATCAATAATGAGAAAACGAGTCCTACTGTATCTTTGTGCTCATTGTCTGGCCCAAGACAGCGAGGACAAGGGAAGGGGAACGTCCCAACCCCGCTGAATGGATTACGTGTATCTAATTAGGGTAAGACAAACATCTGAAGTTAGGCTGTAACAAGAGAGACCGTGCGAGCGTGTCCCTGCACCGAGGACACGGGGGATGTGTAGGGAGGCTGCAACGAGTCCTAAATGCAGGCCTTGTTGTTCACTGCCTGATTCATCACTTGTTTCCAAAGCCTGGGAAAATTCAAAAAGTGCTTATGCAGCACAAGCGCTTTGAGGGCAAAAGAGCTAAGTTAGGCAAACATGAAATGTTTTAATGTTTTTCTTCAATAGGTGGACATCCTAAAAAGTAAAGAAAGTACACAAAACGAGTACACTAAAAAGTTATGTGAAAGCTTTTCCATATTTAATCCTAATGAAGTGTTATGTAGCTCAGACTATAAACTAATGTTAAATTTCAAACTCCCAAGAGCAGCAAACTGGTTATCACTGATTTTTATTCTCCAAATTGCACTTAGGTTCTATGTTCAGATTAGATTTTTTTTAAACCGTAGGCTACTCAGGAACTTTAAAATAATATTAAATTTCTACAATAAAATGGCAAGACCTCAAGCAACATTCTGGAGAATAACAAACATTTCTGAAGAGCTGAAAATCAGAACAATTTTAAAGATTTTGTTTTATTTAAATAATTAAAAACAAAACCCAAAAAAATTAACTATAACAACTTTTACCATAGGAACTTGACTACCTTGTACATAAATGCAGATGCTTTATTTGGTAGAAATACCTTCTATTCCATCGCTAAAGTCTTCCCCTAAATCAGCTGAAACCATCAGTTTGGTTCAGCAAGCATAAGGATTGTTTCTGGGTGGGTTTGGTTTTGTTTGGGGTGGTTGGCTTTTTTTTTTTTTTTTTTTTTAAGATTCACATAAGAATGATGGTTTATTTGATGAAGAACGGGGCAGAAGAAGGAAGCAGTCACATGCAAATATAAACAAAACAGAGTTGAGAAAATTACACTAAGTTAAATTTCAGCTGCAGGTGAGAGAGGTAATGCAGTAGCAATATGCTTAAAAAAAAAGAACACTATCAATTAAAGACGTAAGCATACCCAATCACAGAATCTTACTGACTTGCTGCAGTCTTTTTTCCAGTAAAGGTCCATTGATAAAAAAAGAGAGAAAAACAGATTAAGAAAGGTAGAATAAATTATTAATTCTTACTCAAGACAGCAAAGATAACACAAAAGCATTCCAAATGTTATTTTTAGCATATAAATAGTACACTCTGTTTTAACTTGCATCAACTGTTTTGTTTATCAGATTTTTATCTTAAGATGGAAACAGTACACATCGCTCTAGCTCTCATCAGCTGCTATATTTTGTAAAATTTAATCTTAGCAAGAAAAAAATGCTCTGTGCTTGAACTCTCATCAGATGTTTTTCTAGTTATTATTGACACAACATATTGAAAAGTTTTCTTATGCACACAAAGACCCAGCATCTGTATTAATGCATGGAAGTGATACTTCCTGGGGACATCCGGATATGGACAACGCAATTAGCATTAGACAATTTGGTTTATGCAATGGAATGCTGCTTTTTGGAGAAAAAAAAATAAAAATTGGCCTTATTCCCATCCATGTGACAGACAAGGACTTACAAGGCAGTTAGGATATATGCAGGTTGGTAGTGGGCTTGTATGAATTGAGTAAATATGACGTACAATTACAGCCATTCTGACATGTACTTGATTAAAAAGAAGAGGGATGGCTTCTTTGATGTTCCTGGAACTGGATTTTCATTGCCATCATGGTTTGGCTTGTGGTCTGCTTTTTTTAAAACACCTAGATTGGTAAGCCAGTTTTATTTTCAGAAGCTCAATTTACCTTCTGTTATCACATAAATTCCATATAAATAAAGTACCAGCATCATTTTTCTTTTCTGCTATTCAGCAAGGCTTACTTTCAATCACACAATATATAAAAGGTAGATTGCTAGCACTGAGCATTAATTTTGTCTCTTCATTTATTTAGGAATCCTGAAATAAGCTCCTGAAACATTGCTTACAGCAGAACTGTAAACTAAAAGGCACTGGAATAATAAAGATAAGGCTGTCCCATTTAGAAAGGGAAATTTCTACATTCCTGGGTAAACAGAGTGCTCTCGTAAATCGAGCAATGCCTTTTAGTGCTGTCACTGTGACTTGAGCCTAGATGGCCCATTGTGTTCCCTATGAAACTTAAAATATTTACTGCAGAATTGTTTTAGCAAGAATGACGAACAGATTTAACTCTTTTTAACACAATATTTTGTTAAAAAGTATGCTTTTCATGAAGTTCCTTTTAATACCTGAATAAACACAACTTTTAAGGCAACTAAATTATGAATTTCAGGCTCTCTAAGAATGTTAACAGAGATTACAAACACACAGAAATTGGTCTTATATGTAGTCTACAACTATGAAATTTTTAAGAATCACATTATATTAATCAAAATCTGCAACATGCAACTCCCCATCCTCTTCTAATGACCAAGTCATACAATATTTGCCCTTGATGACCCCAATGACATGCTCTGGTTTAGTAACTGAGCTGTATTTTCTTTATTTGCATATCAAAAAAATTACCTCTTTGACACTCAAATTATTGAGAGGAGGATCTAAGAAAATAACCTGAAATACCATGTCTAAAAAGGGGGTAAAAAGAACAGGAGGGAAAAAAATCACCATCATTTCCATGTTGAGCTTCTGACAGCATTACAGAAGCAGGAAACAGTTTCAGGAATAAGATGAATGTAAGGAGGGAACACAGAAAGTACTGACCCAAGCAGCAAAAAGCAATAGCAAAAGTCTTTTTAAGTCACAGACCATTTGAAGTCAGCTTCAGTTGTAGGTACAGGTCTCTGCAACTTAATTTTTAGTTTTTTACCATCTGACAGATGTTTGGTGACCAATGAAAAAAAATCATCAATGACATCAGTCCAGCCCAGAGTGAACAGAACAACCCATCAGAAGTACTTCAGCCATGACTAGTGTGCTTCTTGGCAGACTCATTAGAGATTAAGCATTGCAGAGGCAGAACAGAAAAATTAGTTCTTAACTCTGGAATGGTTCACGCAATGTATCTGGTGCATGGATAAAACACAGGTATTTAAGTATGTTTTGCAGGGAGTTTATTTTCCACAGAAGCTAGGGATTGCAGTCTACAGATGTATCAATTCCACCTTCACATTCAATAAGCTCACTTCTACAGAAAAAATAAGTTTACAATAAAACTTCAAAGCTTAATATTACGATAAGAAACAATGAATATGTAAGACTAGTCTCTGAAAAATTATATTATCAAAAAAATCTTACTGATTACTTTTTTTAACCTACAACTCCTATAAATGTGTTCTTCTTAATCAGTTAATTCCTACTTGAGCTAGTTGTTTTGCTAAAAAAATCCACATTAAATTAGTCTTAAATGCATGTGCATAACTTAAGACTGGTCATCATCTCCTCTTATATTTTTATTAAACAAAAAATGCATTTTTGTGTTTGTGCAAAAAAAAAATCATGTCAAATAAAGGAACTTTCAACTTTAATAACATAAATTACATTTAGCATAACTAAATATTTGTAACTCACTGTCCACTTACGTTGTTTTACAATATAAAATGCCACTTCTGAAGTAAATAATTTTTTTAATTATATAAGCCTTGCCAGAAAAAGTGTCTCATAAATGGGAAATCTGCACCTGTTAGCAATGGTACGGTGTGTTATGACTGTTATGAGGTAATAGTAAAAGTACACTGAAGTGTGCTGATTTTTTTAATTCCTTCTTAGAAACATTTACAGGAAGGAATTTATGTATGAATAATCTGCTCTGTAATGGACAAAGCAACTCTTCTGCACTGTAGGTATAAAAATACAAAGTTTGACATGAACACTATGAGCTCTACCACCTTCAGTTCAATAGCAGCTACTGTCTGCATAATTTCTGTAAGAAAAGTACAGGCAATTACAGAAATACATAGCAAGTACCAGTTAAAATCAGACACACAAAAAAAAGCACAAAATAAAGCCATCATGGCAGACCCAAGAGCTTGCCTTTATTATCATAGCTTGTCCAAATCTCTTCAAGGAGTTTCAAAAGGGCTCAAAGGCTTAGGAGGTAGGAAACTGAGGTGGATTTTTGAAAAACACCTGCTGTTGGATTAACTCATTTCTTAACAAAGCCAAGACTGAACAACATCATATCTGTCACTGTCTCTAGTTTCAACAGGAGCCGACTGGTTCTCTGTAAATCCAAGCTGACCTGTGGCAGCTTTTCACTTCTGACTCAAACCTGCATTGACCAGTAAAGACCAAAACTCTTTCAATAGTATTCTAACAATTGTTTAGAGCCATTTTGAAACCACCAGGAATTCAATCCAACCCCACACCACAATTCCTGCTGCACTCATCCTGGTGTTGCCGAAGAGAGTATTTGATAATATACAAAAAGAAGGGGGAAGCATAAGAGGATTGCTCTCTTCCCAAGCACAATAATATTGGCTCTAACTTGGCAGGGAGCAGAGGAACAGCAGCCTGTTTTGGAAGAGTATGATGTACGAGAGACAGCCTAGGAGAGGCAGACAGGAAGGATTTGCCCCCACACAGAGGGAAGTCACAGCTGAAGTTAAATACAATGCCCAGCACGTACCCAGCTCTCAGTAATGTTCACCTTCACTCGTGTTCATGTTCCACGGCGTTATAGCTCATACACCTGCCCACAGAGCAGTCCTTCCAAAGGCTATGCTTCATGTCATGTTCTAGAAGATAGCCACACATAACTGATACTGCCTCTTGGGGAAATCTGAACTGCCCCTCCAAACTGTAAAAGGTAGCATGATAAAAAAAATCACACATCTGCTTCTCCAAGTTCTCCATGCTTTCCTTTCAAAAAAACCGAACTCACTAGCATCGCTGGATATTTTTCAAAGTTTCTTTCATCCACTGAATTTCCAAAATTTGGACCTAATAGAATGTTTGTCATGCAAGAAGGAATTTCAAGGAAGCTAGGAGCCAGGAAGGCCAAGAAGAATTCACAAAAAAAATTGCAACAATTGTCCCTATGTTAGGGATCTCAATTTGACAAAGCCATGCAGAAGTCAGCAACAACTAGACCAAGTTTTGCTTTATCATCAATAATTTACATTGTAATTGAAAACGTTTCTGAAACCAGGGGTTCTTGCTAGTTCTCAGGAGAGCCAACTTGCTTGAGATTACAAACAGGATTTTTTAAACTGATTTTCATATATTATTATTTTTTAATACTGAAATTAAGGTATGTGGCTTCCTTTTTATGACTTTCCTATTATAATGACACACACAGTATCTCTCTTCTGAAAACTGGCCTGCTAGGCCTTTCATGCAAAGTTATGACGTTAAAACAAGTGAGTGCAGTCCATGTTCCATGATGAATTCCATGCTGAATCAGTACACTTTGAAAATAAAATTTCAGCTGAACGTTTCTGCAGTTCAGTGTGGATCTATTGTTCTTGCTGCAGCCCTACTACTATTTTTCCCTATCCAGTTATTTCAGGTGTTTCCAAACCTTGGGATATTTCCTTCATAAAGATGCTCCACACATTTTCACATTACTTACACCTGTTCCTAGTTTAATAATTTCTAAGTTGTTAATTTCAGGCATTCATTGTTTACCAGAATCCAACATGGGAATGTATGGGAGCTGCTTCCATTAATGAGCTCTAGGATCTTTTATAATAGTGACACCAATAGGGACAACAATAGACAGAAAAAGCATATTAATTCCTCTAACATGGAGTTAATCATCTCCTTTATCCTCTCACCATCTTGAAAAAACCCAAAATGTATGTTACTGTAGTATTTTATTTTCTCTTAAACTGTACTCAGATTAGGTGTAAGTAATTTCTTCATAAATTACTATTTTCTCTCAAGGAGTATCCAACAAAGTCCTTGAAGAGAGTGGAACCTGGATGGCACCGGAAAATAAACTTAAATAAATTTAAAGCCATGTGCCTCATGGAAAAAAGGCACATTGTTGTTTGGTTTTTTTTCCCTGAGGCACATGGAAGTTAATGGTGAAGTCCAGTGAAGTTAAGTTTCCAGGTGTCATCTCCGCCATCTTATTACCTACAGTAGACTGTCAGACTGCACCCTCTAAATACTTGTCCAAAGGAGTACAACTCAAAATACAGATTTCTACTAATCAAGTCAAGTTTCTGATTCACAGCCTATGATACTAAGCACAATACTGTTCTTTATATAGTGTCTTTCACATAATCTAATAGAAGTAAAAACCACATTTAAATAGTACAAAACTCATTTTTAGAGAAGTAGCATCCCACTCTGCAGTGGGGGTAACAGGTAAGAACGCTACTGTGATTACACTGCTTCCAAAACCCCATTGAATCATTCAAGGATAGAGCTTTTGTCTGTCTTTGTCTTGGACTGTCTTAAAAATTGGACATTAATGAGACTTGACTCACTTGATAACTCTGTCTACCCAAAATATTCTAGCCTCCAAAGAGAACTGATAGTACTGTAAGCTAAATGAAATGCATTACAAGTTTTCAGGTAGACATCCAGAATACGATAAATAATAATAACAGTTTAAAAATCACTTGGGGACTTAGGGCCACAACTCATTTCTGATTTATTGTAACCTCTATTACTATATAATTTGCTTAGTAAAAATCAAGACCTTTCACCCTGCTACTACAAGGACTCTTTATGACTACACACTTAAACAATAAGCATGATACTAATCCTGGCTACTCAAAGGAGAATTGCTTTCTCTGTACTTTCAGATCCCTTAAAGGGAGGCAGCCAAGAATCCTTCAGAAACCATGGGTCTCACACGTATCACTGAGCTATAAATATTTCCCATGTACAGGGTTCAAGTAGCAGCAGTTCATAACAAAAAGCTGCATTTCCAACTGCATTCTAATGGGATCTCCAAACTTTACTGCTGTTGATGGGCTATCATCACATGAAAGTTCCATAACATGAACTAAACCAACATGATGGGTTGCCACTGTCCTTGAAACCTGCCTCCTGTTCTGCTCTTCTTTGTAAGCAGGCTGCTCACACAGCCACACACGGCCCTCTATCCATCTACTGCATTTAGAGCTCACCAATACTCATATGCAGCAAGGTCAGAATTTTTTTTTAACATTCTTTGATTAATGCTGAGAGCTGCAGCATGTTTAGACAGGGTCATGACCCCAGGCATCCATTTAATCAAATTTCTCTGCTGCTTGTCCCAGTGGAGCCATCGCAACAAGAAACTCTCTCAATGAAAAAAAAAAAAGGAAAAGAAAAAGAAAAGGGAAAAAAATGCACACTTCACATCTCACATTGTTTACACGCTGTTAAGTAATTATTTCACTCTTCGACCCCCACTGGCCATCAACAGACAAGTCACCTCCTTGGAGATTCTGAAAAGCTTATTCAGCTGTATATAATTCATTTTGTCTCTTTCCTTCATTGTGAAGCTAACTGCTTAGCTTAAAGACTTCTTTGTGAATACTTAAGTACATGGTGTCCATGCTAATGATCTCACTAATTATAAGCATATTTATCATATACAAAGTGTTCTCAGCTATTCTTTCCTAAAACCATCTTATTTCAGCTATACCATGCCACCAGTTTCTCCCTGCATATTTACTCAAAAAAAATGAGGACCACTCACACGTGCACGTTACCTTTCCATGAAATTCAGTCATTACCTGAGTGACCAAGCAAGTTGTTCAATATTTGCTCAGGAGTTTTCAATAACACTCTGATCTTTTATGCAGCTCTTCTCCAGGGCAAAGTGCAGAAGCGAGCTAGGCAGGTAATAAAGAATTACCGTTTGCCTTTATCTAATAGCTCCATCAGTCAGAGTAATAGAGTTGGATAAAATGGTAACCTATTCACCCAGTTCTTCTTAATTGCTACCCTACAACGCAGAAAGAAAAGTAGGGGCAAGAAGAAAGTTTATTTCTAATTGCAGTTCAGAAATTAGAGGTGAATGACTTGAAAAGTAAAAAAAAGCATATAACATCCTTATCTTTGAACACAACTGAAAACTGACTGGAGACTGCATTACAACCACAAAAAAAAAAGTCTGAAGGAAAAGAAGGCAGGGAGGGGAGCAGTGTTAATCTGGGGGAACAAAAAGAGTTATTTTACATTCTGGTTATATTTTTTGTGTTTTCTTCCTTCTAGAAATAAGATCTTCACAATACTCAGTAGAGTTATTTTGCTTCCTCATGAGAAAGATGGTTCTGTCAGTTTTGATTCTTACCATGATCTCTCAACATTTTTAAAAATTAAAGCTGAAAATAAAGTGTGAAGTGTTAAACATCACATTCAGGAATCAAGGCTTTCAGTTTTATTTTCTCTGGCTTACATGCCATTTCACCAGTATTTGTTTCATCAGCCACATACTCCCCCTGCAACAGGCAAACATGTCCCCACTATATGTAGCCCTCGATGATAAGTTCTACATTTTTCAGCGTACTCCAAGGACTAGACTTTTCACACCAGCATTAAAACTTGTTCACTATATAAAGGATTACCTGTATCAAACAGGAAAGGATGAAACGGAAAGGAAACAAAAAAATAAGGAACTCTAAGATCAGATGGAAAGGAATGTAGGTAACAAGGATAAAATAAGTCAAAAGTAAAACAATGTTTCTGTAATAACAAGTGAGAATTAAATAAAGACATTTTGAGGGGTTTCTCCCCATTACAAGAGAACCAATATTGATAGAAGATTTGCACAAAGTAGTTCTATTTCAAACTTCTTTTATAGAAAGTTCCTCCCTGCCCAAAACATTATAAAGAAAATTCCACCTCATGTAAAACTAACTCATGTGAATACAGCACCAGCAATGCCAAGGGCACATCAGCTTCAAACACCAGGAATAAAGGCAAATTGGAGACACAAAACCAAGACTATATGCAAGAAGGAAAACAGTAAAAATAATAACTTTCTACTTTTTAATGAACATAGGGAAAGTTTGTTTTTTTTTTTTAAGAGGTGGACAGCATAAAACCAGATACCTCTAATAAGTTTTAAAATCTTAACAACAGGCCATAACTATTACATCTTGTATAATCATTTATCCATGCCTGGATTGAGCATGAGGCTAGCATCTAACTTCACACAAACCAGGGAAGAACTATCGCATGAACACTGTGCAGTCTCTCCACAGACATGCAAGCATTAAAGCAATAAAGTACTCCAAATAACAGTCCAGATATGACATCATGCAAGACATTAATGAGATTCAAATCTTTGAATATACAAGCTCTTAAATTCTGTGTTTTGTGCTTGATTTTCTTTAAATTCAAACATAGAAAAGACAAATACACACACTATAAATCAAGATCAATAAGATCTTACAATATGCATTTTTAAAGAGCAGACAAACAGAAAAAAGGGGACACTGCATGGTGCACACTATAAGCATATTTGCAAAGCCTCTGAATTTCTGTTGAGAAGGACTGTAAGTTTAACTCCCACTTGCTTCAGAAGCATGACAAAACTTCTGACAGAACCTATTTCACCCCTGCAGTGGATTTTTTGCATCTATAGGTTTAGGTATCAGCAATACAACATCAAGTCTTCTATATGCTTCTAGATAAATAGTCTTGAGTAAGGTTAACTACTTTATTGCATTAAACAAGAATGTTTAAACCAAACATCCAACTATATTTTCTGAAAGCAAATTCTACAATAAAATCAAAACGCACTCTTATAAAGCCCTCAAAAGCTGTGTTGTACAGAAAAGCAACTGCAAGGAAAAAAAAATAAAATATCACTGAATGCCTATATATGCATCTGACCTTTGATTTCTTCAGAGTTTACAAAAACATGCTTATAGAAATTTGGGTGAAGCTTTCTGTTTATCTGCCTTTTACATGTTCTCTCTTACAACACATTCTGAGTACTCTCACAACGCCACTTTTAACTGCCAACTGTTTTTTTCTTGTGAAATAGAAGAATTGCAATACTAGGTCTGTGTAAAACCAGCAAAAAACGACCTTCTTTTTAAAAACAAACAAACAAACCCAAGCAACTAAACACCAATAAAGAAACTAATCATATTTTAAATATAAACAAGTTTCTACCCACTCAATTGGTTACTGAATGGCTTAAACAGAGAGGAATCTGGATGCAAGTGTGGGTTGAGACTCACCCTGCACAAGATGGGAATGGCACTGCCTTTGGGAAGCACTCAGCAGCAAGAGCCATTTAACTTGCCACGTTCCTCAGCTACTCATTATACCTGTATAAAACTGAGAGAAATAAAAACAAACAAACCACACACCAAAACACACTCCTAAACCAGACACTAATGCTTTACATCCAATTTTTGTGGCTGTGATTAAACGCAATGTAAAGTAATGAAATATGAAGCTCAGGATGTGCCCAGCCTGTTCCAAGTAGAGAGAGAGCTGCTTTCACACATTTCATGATTATACAGGAATTTCTGTGTTTCTAGTTAGGCATAACTATCTTTTGCAATCCATGACACTCTGCAGACAACTCATCCCCTATTAGAGGACTTTTGACAATACATGGGCTCTTGCCAATTTTAGGCTAAACTACAAGAACCGAAAACTCCAAGTATCTTTCAGCAAAAAACAGATGATGACATTCATCTCTACGGGCAATGGGAAAGGTAGGGCTTCACACCTGTGACCACAGACATCAAGGCCATGGAAAACCATGGTCATTACCTGGAATAGTACATTGAACATGGCAGTCTTAGAATATCACCTGAAAATATCACCGTGCCTACTGACTGAAGTCCTTCAGGTACAAACAACCTCAGTAAATTCAACACTTCTCTTACAAAACTCTCTTCTCACTTCCCTACTTAGAAAACTATACTGACTTATGAAATTACTTATTCTCTACATAAACATTTGAAAATATCATTACATTGTTAATGTATGAAGTATTAATACACAAGATAATATGCATACATCATTGGGATCTAAAAAAGACCTGAAATAAGTACCATATCACCACCATAAGCCATACAATTATTACTTGTATTTTATAGGTTTTGAACTATTAGCCATTTCTCACAAAACTTTTATTCAGCATGATCCAAAACATCTTGGCCTTAGATTAGAAACCTAAGTAACCTACATTAGTTTCCCTGACATACATTCAGAAACTGGTAGATGCTTCTTCCACTTAAAAGCAGTTATCTTGGCGTTATCTTTATCAGCTTCCTCTGTTTCAACTAACAACATCCTATTTCTCTTTTTTTTCTGGCTGCCATTCATGCATTTATTTTCAAGAGTATCCATTCTGCAGCAATAGCCTCTGCATCACAGAGTAACCAAAAAGGAGATAAAAACCAAGTTCAAATTTCACTTGAGACACAAACAGCCAAAGCAAAATATAACACATCAACTAACAACCCTCAGAAAAGCACAGCTAAATAGTCTGGCATCACATAATATGAAAGGTGTATTACTCCACTTGCACAGATTTCTTACTAACAGCGGATACATTCAAATGCAAAGTCAAAACCAACTTTGTACTTTAAAATAGGGTGTATTTTGGGGGGTTTGGTTTAGTGATTTTTTTTTTTTCTTAATTGCATTAATATCAGCAATCTTGGTAATATCATTTAAATATCTTTTGAACTCAGATAATCTTTCAAATAAGAAGAGCTTTCACATATAACTTATGTTAGAATAGGAAATCGTCACTGATATAAACTAAATTTGGGAAAAATCGAAAGATTAAAAAAAACTTTTCGTCTTCAGTTCACAAATTACCCATTGCTAGAGAGAAATATTCTCAACTGAACTAATTAATTGCTATTCATCAGTATCTCAAGAGAATTACTGACATGCACATTATCAGTAAAATAACACTCATATTGTATAAATTATACCTGAATTGTTGAAATATATGATTCACACAACTAGGTGAATAAATAATGAAATGTTAGTTCTAACTTTTATTTTCCTTGCATTTTATAATTTGTTGAACTAACTATTACAGAATTTATCAACTAACGTATTACTTGCTATTATTCGACATTACATTATTTGGTTTCTAAAGATGTTATCAAAGTCAAAAGTTGCTTTCACTAATATATATAATAATATAATAAAGTAAAAAAGGAAGTAATATTTTTTGCTCTGAAAAAACTATTCATGAGGAAGTGTTCAGTTGGGGGAAAAAGCAACAAAAATTAAAAATCAAATGTGCCAAAAAATTAAGAAAATACTGAGCTCTAACTGTAACTTGTATTAGAAAGTTAGTTTGGTTAATTTTGTTGTTGGTGGTGGTTTTTTAAATATTTGTTGTTTTATGGGGGATTTTATTGCATTTGGGTTTTTTTTGTTTGTTTGGGTTTTTTTTTTAAGTAGAGCTCAAAAAGCCCAACCACCTTTAATATTCTTTAAATATGACAGTCAATAATTGATTTCCAACCATGTATTATAATATAGTTGTTGGACTCTTCTTTAAGAGGGACAGAGCAAAGATCACCTACAAATAAAACATGTTCTGTCACTGTAAAAGCTATCCTCTGTGGGTCATTTATGTATTCCTCATGTACAATATATCACCCCTTTCAGAAGAAAATAAATTGTAAGAGAGTTTTAAGAACAAAAACAGAAAAAGTGTTATGTAGAATACTACATAGTCTGTACTATTTACAGACTGCTTGCAAATACATGAAAAAACAAGGTAAGTCATTGTTCTCTGGCTACTGCAGTATCGCGTTTGTGCTTGGGATCGGAAAGAAATCTCAAACTCTTAGCATTAAGGGGCAAGTCACTTCTTTCCCAGCACACAGATGGTGATCTTTCTTAAGCACACCCAAGAGGTGACGTAGCATACAAGGCATAAAGGGAATGGCATGGGACAGATGCCACCAAACAAAATGGTCTGCTCAAAACACAGAACAGGAGGAAAGAAACTACAATTTTGTGTCTGGAGCAGAATTAGCTTTCATACAGGCTATGTGTTCCTTGCACAGCTTTTCTCTTGTTGCGTATTGCTTAAAAGCAACATCAGCATAATACACTTATGATAATCATATTATTAAGATTTTGTTCTGAATTGGTTTTATGAAGACAGCAATAATATCATATGGTTAATATTTTGCATTCCTGCAAAGTTCTTATAATTTAAATCAAAACTTTCCACATTTAGTATCTGCTTCCATCTTAAGTTTGTGATAGAAATAGGGGAAAACAGGTTATTTCTCCCATATTAATACAATGTAAGCCTTTCATTGCAAAACTTTAGCATCCCCATATATTGAAGTATGGGTTGAACTCTTCCAAGAAACTTATTTTGATTCATGGAAATATGTTAATTCATCCTCTGCAACTTCACACAATGTAATCAAACGATTTAGGCTTTTGAGTTAATTTAATATTGTATATGGTAATTATATGATATCTAAATCATGAAGATTTTTCTATGTGATAGAAATCAGTTTGGAATTTTCCTCATTACATTATATCAATTTTAAATTTTTAATTAAAAAAAGAAAACTAAACCCAAATTACCCTTTTATTTCCAGGTAGTCCTGTAGAAAAAGCATTCTGGGTAACAGGAGCCCATTTTGCTACTTCCTCAATTGCCACTTCCTTCCAAGGAGTTTCCAAAGGAACTCAAATCAAAGTATTACAGGACTTCTCTCAGGATTAACTCTCAATGTGAGCGTATCCTAAGCTTTTACTTGCTTTTTGTGTAATTGTACAAAAAAAAGGTATATTCGTGTATTCACTGAAACATGAAGCGATTTAAAGGGCAGAGCAAGTGTAGAATGCTGACCCTAAAATTACAAGACAGAATTAAACATAAAAATGAGAGATAAAATGAAAACTGAGCAAAACAGAAAATAGAAACATTAAACTACACAGATGGACAAGAAAAATAATTTGAATGCTCAAAACCACAGAGCAGTAATAAAAACTAGCACTAACATTCACAAACGCAGGTTTAGTTGTCCAGACTTGAAGACTACAGTAATACATACGTTCTCTTTATTAGCTAGGTATATTTGTAAATACCCTGGTTCTTACTGTCTTTAGTTTTGTTTTAAGAGATTTCTTGCCTCTAGGTATCACAGAAATTCATCTTTTTATCTCTCTGCTATTAATCTCCAACTATAAAATGTATTTTCAACAACACAGAAAAACAAAATCATAATCCTCTTACAATCTTTCATTTAACCACACTCAGCTTCTTACCAGTGTAAGCTCTCACACAGTCCATGGCAGCAGTGATCATGATCAGACCATGTGTGCCCATTAAATTAGAAATGCCAGCAATAGGTCCAGCCCTCCAGAAGAAAAAAAAAAAAAAAAAAAAAAAAAAAATTGTCCAGCTCCAACCAGTTGGATACACAGTGTGCTTTGGATACAAATCCCTAATAGCACTGATGAAGCTATGGGGGGATGAAAGCAAATCTGGACAAGAAGCAGAAGGAAAAAGGAGGGGAGGGAGGAATTGAAGCAAGAATTAACCAAATTCAAATTGACCAAAGAACAACTGCAGGTCATGAAAACTCATAGCGTTTTCACACCCTGCTGGAAAAAGAGAATAAAACAAGGAAAGAGACTGGAGACAAAAAGTTATGCAGAGCTTCATCCATAAAAACCAGAAATTGGAGCTTAAAAAACTTCAAAAAAAATACTGCTTGCCAGGACAATGTTGTTCTCAGTATTCAGGAAAAGATGAATGTCTACATCGCTTCAAAATGGTTCACAATGACGAGCAGAGTAGTTATGAAAACACGGGAAAACCAGTAAGTGAGCCAAGAGGTCAGATGAACTCTTCAGAAGAACAAAGGATGAAGTGCACTTGTCCCCACTGCAAATGTATGAGACATTTATTCATTTTAATCTGACTGAGATATGTCAGCATTATGCCAGAAAAAATTGCATTAGCATTGGAAGAAAACATCCTGACAATGGGTAAGTGGGTGAAACTCTGTTCTTACCATGGTCATTTTAGAACAACTAAAGATACACATAAACAAATGTATGGGTGAATATCAAATCGGAAGTTACCTAAATTTGTAACGCCATCATGGAATGTCAAGAACATTGAAAGAGAATCAGTCATAACTTGGTCCCATCCTCGTGCTTTGGTCTTGTCCATAGGCAATTCAGCCCCAGAAGATCTGAATTTAAAAAATGCCATTAAATTCCCTATTTAGAGAGGAAAATGAACATTCATTGTCTGTTGGAAACCAGGAGCACCACCATTCATGGGGTAATATTGTGCCTATTACATCAGCAGAGACTTTGTCTTCACTATAAGTAAAATGAGAAAACTGCTGTTCCGTCCTCAGGGTGGTAACAGAAAGTATAACACCAGTATGAACAGGCCCTTCTCCATACCGATCCATGGCATACTCCTAAACTTGTAGGTGTGCACTCTTGTGTCTCTTGTGTGTTAAGTTTCTTTTTAGGAACTGAGAAACAACAGCTTAAGAGTCCATGTCTAATTCATTCAGGTTTTTTTACTCAATATTGTATCTTATAAGCCATATTTTCTTTAGGAATGGGGATAAAAGTGAATCCATTTCATTATATTTGAGTGAAATTCTTCAATTGCACTTTTTTTTTTAAATTTCTAAAAATGAAAAACACATCATGCTTTAAAGTTTCATTTACAGCAGTTACTGTAACTGCTCAGGCTTTCAGAAATTTCAGAAACCATTGCATGCTTGTACTGCATGAGGAAAATTTAATATAGTGTAAGATATGCAGATAAAATATGAATTCCAGCCATGTAACAAAAATGCCGTTGACAACATGTATATTATGCAATTATGACTGTCATTTTATTACTGTTATTAATTTATTAGTATAATTGCAATTTTTTTCAATGTCATAATGTGATAATAAAGGACTTGTCATTACTACGTTAACCTCGGAACATCTCTGACCTCAGGGGAGGTAGCTGTACGCTTTCAGTCCAAAATGAGCTGTCAGTTACCACAACGAGATTTTGATGACTACATTATCTTGTAATTAAATGTCTCAACAAACTTCTCCTTTTGATTGACAGGTAGTTAAGACTATCTTTGACCACAGGGCAGTTTCTTTATTTTTCAAGAATAATTTTTCAGCAGTGAAGAAGACAGACAAGAGTTTAAAAATTAAAGTGTTTTGAACTATATATTAATCTATATTTGGTACTTATAAGACAGTGAAAATTCTGCCGAATTGCATTATCCTCTGCCCAAGCTACTGCATTTAAATGACAACTTCGATTGATTAAAGGAGTTTATGCTGTTCATTTTTAGAATTTAGGTCTTTAAAGAAATAAATTGTTTTGATTTTACATTTTTTCCCCTTTCATATTCATTTTTTATTTGTATGACAATAAAACTGCTTAGAATCAATACTGATGGCTACAATGAAATCCCATCAGTAAGAATGTTAAAGCAGATATTCATAAGGGTCCATTTCTGATGGTTTGGACCATGTAGCAGAAGACTCACAGAACTCAACAGAAACGCCATTTATAACGGGTTTAAAAGAACAGGCAACATAAATTGCCATCTACCTGATCAGACATCGTGCATCAAACATGCTTTTTTGATGAGGCAGATCCTTAGTGAAATGGAGGATGGAGGGGCATGAGTGCCAAAAAGCTCCCACAAAGATACTAAGAGAAGTGAGACAAGACAGAGCGGCAACTCTAGTCTTTCCACCAAAGAAACTTTTTCTGAAGACAGGAAATTGGAAAAGACCTTTTGTGGACAACCCTCCAGGTTGATGCACTTGTGAATTGTCAGAAATATTCATGACCACTGTGGTCATCTACAGCTTGGCCCTCCAACAGAATCATGCAATAGGACGGACCAATCTAATTTGATTCTTCTCTGCTGTGGCAGTCTTTGCTATAGCTCAGGAGGCCAAAGGATGCAAAATGAGGACTACAGGTGTCCAAACTCACTTTTACATCCTTTTGAAGGAGATTTCATTTTATTATATATTAAAGATCAACAATAACACAGGATGAACAACATACTTTCCAAAACCAAGGTTGGCAAGAATGCTAGAATTGTCACACATCAAATCATATTTCAATAAAACTTAAAGTCCTTCACAATGCAGAAAATCTAATGGTAATAAAATAAAACAAGGGCTTTCCACTGTAAGTTCAAAGGTCACACAAATTTGGTAGAAATGAAGCATGTCTATAAAACACAGCTTGTGTGTTTTATAGCTTTCCCCTTTATGCTACAATTAATGACAAATTTTTCAACGGGACTGGGCAGCATTTAAGAAATCTTCAGTAGTCATAATAATTGTCACTTAAACTGTAAAGCCTGTGGTTTAATCTTTCAGGAAGAATCCAATGAGTCAGAAGTTGAGACAATAACACAGGATCACAAGCACAAACAGGAGGTTGCACTTATCTGCTAATACATTCTTTGGTTTCAGTATTTTGTAATTTCCCCCTATGGGTATATTGTTGCAATCCAAATCTTATTGAAGACTTAAGTGACAAATGTTCAGCATTTTTTCATAGACTTCACAGTATGCGGTGTTCTACGAAAGTTCTCAACCTTACGAGTCATGTCAAAAGTATGGCAACTAATTTTCATTTGCAGAAGGAAAAAAAACAGAAAGATGAAATCAAATAAAATCTTAACATTTATTTTTATAAAATGTATCCATTTTTAAAACTGTGTTAATTTATTTCCTGATACCCAATTCTTCTTAACCTCCCTTTCCCCCATGTTTCCTTATTTTAGCAACACATGTTCCTACTGACTGCTGGACCAAACCTCAAGAGCTGTACTCAGATAATGAGCACATATAATAAATGGCACTATGAAAAGTTGGGAAAGAAATCTGAAACTAGAAAAGTGCTGCCCAACATGTTTCAGTCACTTATAAGCTTCTGATGTTTTATACTGTATATGTAATTCCCTGAACTGTTAAAGATAATAATAATGGCTACAATCACTTGTATTTTTGGTTAAATTTCCTTTGCCATCCGGAAAACTGGATTTCTTAAAATGTGTTCCATACTTTCTAAACTTACATTTTAAAGTGTTTTATCTTTACGAACACCTATTCTTTCAGAAATTATACTAAATAGCTGTTCTTGCACAAGGAAAACTGCAGTTGCAATTGGTTTGCTAATAATAACATACCAACATGGCAGCTGAGAGCTCAGTGTAAAAAGTGAAAAGCTTTGACAAAAGAAAATGAGAGAAGATTACATTGATAAGTAAGAGGGACTTTCCAAATTGATAACCAAATTAAATTACACATTTTTTTTTCTGTCTTGTAATTCAGAATTAGGCTGGAGCAATAAAGATATTAAAAGGTTATTTCTACCTGGACAGTAAAGCAAATATAATCTATCTATCAGTATATTGGCTGATTTTATGATTAGGATAAAGTTGAGTTGTCTCATTGCTGTATTTTGTTCAACCACTGAGACGACATAAAAGCTAAGTTACATAAATAATGCTGTAATAAACTAATTTTAAAAAGAAACAATAAACTATTTATTTTGAAATTTACTTTAGTTTTAGAAAATTCTCTAAAATAAATTTTATTTCTGAAATAAATAAAATCTATTTCACTTCAGTTTTATAAAATGGAAGTCAGGAGCCCAAAAGGTACCTTCACATATATTAATACAATAGGAATTCAGAATAGGAAGTCATAAACCTTATTTCAAATTACTTATGCTAAAAAGTATCACTAGTTGAAAGACATTATTGCACTTTCTTACGAGTGGGCGAAATGAAGCCCACAGAGTTTAAGTAGCTTCTACAGTTTCATAAAGATTTACACAGCCAACCCAGAAATAGCAATGTATGCCATAACCAAGAGACAACTCCTGAGTTACAAGGTATCACAGGCCATTGACAGTAAATTCAGGGTACTATACCCACATTTTTTTAATAAGCCCATTGTTGTGTCAAGCAATAAAAGTCTTAAATTTCCTTAGCAATGCAATTACTAGTCCCAATGAAATCAGTCCCTATGAAATCAGTCATCAATAAAATTGTGGGAATTCTTAGTATCACAGGCATCATGATGTTTAAAATTTTCCCTAAATTTCAAAATTTTGGCCAGTCAGCCTATATTTGATAATACACAGCTGATAAATATATCAGCTTTATTATTTTTGAAAGTAGTAAGCTTGCTATAAAAATAATAACATAAAGATGATCCCTTTATAAAGTATCTTTTAGACATTATGTGTTCACACATAAACAGAGCTCTGTATGAAAAATAAAGCTTTTGTTTCTAGACTAGTTATTGTCAACCTGAAACTCCTTAAACAGGCTGCATTAGAATTACAGCAGATAACCTGTGTGGAAAAATTCAGACTTCAGAAGTAATTTTAAAACAGATCTTCTGAAAGGTAACGTATTAATTACCTTCCAACATGAAGCTTTTAAGAGTATTTACTTTAGAAATGACATTTGAAGATATTATTAAATCAAAATATTTGTTAAAGCCCCTTAAACTTGCAGAGAAGTCTGAATCCTAATGTTACATAGCTTGCTTATGCAAAAGGCTAAGAAATAAAATACATAGCTACAACATAAGATTCTTTATTGTGCCCCCCTGGTGATCTTATGCTGACCTTTGCAGATCATATTCTCTGAAATACTGCTGGAATATTTGCAAGGCCAAATATCTCATTTAGTCTCACTATACCCTACTGAGTGGGTTTGAAGTGCTTTGTAAGAGGATTACTTCCAGCCTTCAAAATATTTTTGGTGAAGGAGAAGATTCTGTATTGTTTACAGTGTAGCATGTTTGTATGTCCCCTGTGACTGGGAAGCACAGTGTACTGAGGAAATTTGCCTTTGAATATTGAGACCAAGTACTGTCACTGCCATCTCTTTCAAAGATTGCTACCGATTAGTTCAACTTAGTGAAAGTGATTTTATCATAAATGCATTTCAATGTAAATAGTATGCAAAGGACAGGATTTTCGCATGAAAAAGAATGGGATCTTTGTTCCCCATTACAGCTCTGATGCACCAAATTAATCTGTTCGGTTTTGTAATTATTTCTATAGTCTGAGAACAGTGTTTCTTCTCAGTTATTCAGTCAACAGGCACGATACTATGAGCTGCCTCCGACTAGAATATGTTTCCTTCATTTAGGAAAGTGCAGTAATTCATCAGTGATTTAACCTATAGACATTTGAAGGTTGGAGAGCACCTCAGAGGGGCTGTTGACCTTCAGCAACTGAAAGAATTGAAGCTCCAGCCTTAGTCAATATATATTTATCTTTCTGTTGGGACTATTACAACTGTTCAAGTAATGCTGACCTTGAAACTTCTGCACACGATGCACTAGAATAATGATCCCTGAAGGAAGAGTATAAAAATACCTAAATAGGATATCTAAATCCAAAATGCACATAAAGAAATAAGAAAGCATTTCAAAATGTGAAGTCTTAAGACCGTCTTAAGCGGTAATATTACTGAGGCTCCTATTAATTATAATTTGAATAACATTGCTAAATACTATAATTACACATTTCTAAATATTTTAATGATAGGATATAATTTATGTCAAAGACCTTGTTTATTTCGTTGTGAAATCTTTGCCTATTTGTAATTAATTCAATGTCTGATTGACAGCCTTGTAAATTGAAATCATCCTGAACTTGCTCTGCACAACTGCAAGACCACAAAATCTTCACCCCATTTCTTGTGGTTTTGGAACTTCATTGCAGACAGAAAACTGCAAGAAATAAAATGGTCAGCTTCATGTAACGTCACAGTTCCTTGTTCCCTCATGTTCAATGCAGATTTTTCACTCAAACTTGAGATTCAAGCAGCAGCCAGAACCACTCCATTAATCAAAAATATTATGGTATTAGAGGTACTAATAAAATCAGTATTTCCTTCATTGTACAACTTATAAAACAGTCCTCTCACTGTCTTGCATACATTTCCCCTGGACCTGCTGGCACTGCTATTTGTCAGCTAGGCTATACCTGCCTATCCAGGGACTACAGTAAGTTAAGGAAAGGAAAGACAGCTTCCCTGGGTCCTCTTCTTTTCCAACATCCAGTATCTGACAGCGATGACTGCAAAGGCTTTTCCAGGTAAAACCCATTTTGGAGACAGTTTCTCAAAAAAGAAAACAAAACCTCTTTTTGAAGATGGCTGGAGTAAAGACAAAGATCATCAGAAGTAAGCTACCATGAAGACCAGAATGTTTTGGCCATGAAACATATTGACCTAGTTTTGTATCAATTCTTAAAATAGCCATATCCTATATGTAAGATTATACAAAAAAAAAAAAAAAAGTCCCCAAAGGAAAAGTATACCCCAAGTCTTTCAGTTGGCTGTTTCACTTCTGTTAAGGCCATCTTTGACTTCTCTTCCCACCATCAATACAAAAATGCTTCAAGTTCAAATTACAGCTTGTGTAATTCTCTTTGATACATACTGTCTATAAATAGTCTGAGATATTTACAGACTTTAATAAAAGAATTACTGTTTAAAAAATTCTCAGCAAAGATTGCTTGTTAGATTTTTATTTTTTTTTTATGTCCACTATTCTCCTCACCCAGTCTCCTCCATTCTCTTTTCTGGAGAGCACAGAGCATTACCACAATGCCAACCAGTGGCAGCAGAGACATCAGTGCACAAGGAAGACCCAAATATATACTATTATCAAGCAATTAGTTTGTTTGCTTACTGGCACGGGGTCATTCTTATGCCTTCTCTTTGGATTTTTCCTCTCACTTCAAAAGACTCAATAGCTCCTTGAAGAAAACCATCACTCTTGCATACTTGTTAGCACGGAGTAACTTGTTCCCTAGTGCAACTGAATGCCTAAAATAATTATATATATCTACATCTTACAAATATTTTTTCCAGCCTCATCATAGATTTTTTGTAATTATCATTTCTAGCTGTCTTGAATATTCCATTTCCTAGAAAAAATTATTTTCTGTTTCTAGATGTCTAGAATTGTCTATTTTCTAAAAGATTTATAAATATATGACTTCACCTTACCATCTTTCCTGTAGTGCTAACACATTCTAAAGTAAAATTCTGGAAGTCTCCATATGTTTAATGAAATTATGAATGAAATTGAAGCAGCCTTGTAACTAGCCACAGTATGAAACTAGAAATTGACATTCTATAGCTCTAATAGAAAACACACAAATTAAGAACACCTAGAGAAGACCTTTCCACTGCTAAGCAGAAATACTGCACCCAAATAATCCCCTTGAGACCTATACAGATACTGTAATTTTATGTCCTTTCTTTTACCTCAAAGTTACAGAAAAAAAATTAAGATAAAAACCCTGAGATCACACTGCACATACATGTACACCACCTATAATGAGAAACAAAAATATGAATTAGCAGTTTATCGAGTCCTGAATACACAAAGCCTGAATCAAGAGAATTAGTATTATTATTTCTAAATGACCTAATGAGGTCTTCTTATTCAAGATAGAGAAGAGAAATCATGCTCTAATTCCTGCTTTAATTCATAATTTGAGATTATTAATTTAAAGTATGCTCCCAACACTTGCAACTGACAGGATGCAACAGAAAAAAAAAAAAAGAGAGAGAAAAAAATCTATAAAGCAGCAATTTTGAGTCTTTGCAGAAGTCCAACTTGTGAAAAATATTTTTGGTTGAATGAAGCTTCCAGCACAAGCACTGAACTCTTCTTTAAATGGAGATCATCCACCAAAAAATTATCTAAACACTGCAGAGGGGTGCCTGAAATAGGAACAGAGGTTCACCCCAGAAAAGTTGGGATGGCTGGACATCGTGCATGCATTTGGGGAAGTACGCTGAAGATTCTGCAGGAGGGAAGAATAAGATCTTTGTAACAAAGGGGCAGTGTCTCTCATCACTTGATAAATCATTTTAGACATATAACATTGCTCTGGCAAAAATCAGGAAAGGTCTGCTGTTTTATTAGTCTCATTAGAGATGATATTCATCTACTCCAAGGAGGTTAAATGCCTACAAGGGAGAATGAGCAGTGTTAACAGCTCCACTAGTCACCTTCCTCTGGCAGGTACCCCACTGCCTGTCCCAAAGTCCTTCAGCTGGCACCTCCCTATGGGGCAGAGCACCGACCTGCCCCCTCAAACACTGCAGGTCCATACAGCTGCTGGCCAGAGCCCGCCAACAGCAAGGCCTGGCAACTCAGTGGACCTTCAGCTCTAGCACTACATTGCTTACACAGAAACAAAGGAATTACGGTTTCCTCACATCTACTGAATACTTAATGCACACATAAGCATTTAGGAAGAGCGATTGTCAAAATTCTGTTGAGGACAGGAGCATCACTATGGACACAGACACCATTGCAGACAGTATCTATAGTAATTACATGAAAAAATTTCTGGTCGGTGCATTTTATTTGGACTCAGGGGAGTCGGTACCATTTTACTTTGCCTGGTATTGCCCCAGATGCTGTTGTTTCTCATTTAGTTATGCATTTCCCATTGGAATACAGGATTCCATATGAAAATCTGATCCCTCTAAGCAAGTATCTGTTTTCCTCTAGCAGCTAATAAAAGGCTACCTTGAAAGAAGGAAAAAAATGTTAAAATTGTACCTATGCAATGGAAGTCAATGTGGCACACTGTTTTATTTTATCCATATATTGCATAATAAAGTGAAGTTTCACAACATTTACTGTTATATTAACTCTCTTCCATGATGTCCACTAGATTAAGGATGATTTTTTTTAAAAATAAATCTGCTGGGTTTGTAAAAACAAGGCTCAGCTAGGGATACAAGAACTTCTTCAGCTTCTAATAACTAGTTCAGTATCAAACCTGCTTAGTGAATTAGTCACTCATGTCTGAAGATTGCTTGGTACAATGAGGGTAAAGAGCTTTGGACACCTTCTGCCCAACAGCATAATCATAAATTTTGCCTCCAGGAGATCACGCAACTCTGAAATCCACTGAAAGATAAACACAGGCACTGCTTTATAGAAAGATATCCTCCCAGATAGCCTGGGGAGGTCTACTTCCAAGTCACCTTTTTCTGACAAAGAATTAATATTAGACTGATTTAGCAGAATGCCATGGAGATCAGCAGACTTGGATGCAAAAGGAGACCAAATTTGACAGATTCTGCCCAGCTTTTTCAAAATTTAAATGAACAGAACCAGTGCTAAACTAGCACTGTTGCTGGCAGTCTCAGAAGACAAACCAACAAGAAAACAGCTCTTAAAGCATTATAAGCATCATACCATAAAGTAGAAATCATATTTTTCTTCCAGCTAAAAAAATCATTGCCATTCAGACTGAAAAGAATTCTTGAATATTTCTCTTCTCTGAGGAGACAAGGATAATTTCTTGATGCCACCTTTGCAAGATATTACTTTCCAAAAAAATCATTCAGCACATTCTCAAAAGACAACCAGTGTTAAGCCATGACATAAGTGCCTTTTTCCCTGCCCAAAATGTGTATTCTAATTATCGCACATCTTACACATAATTTAAATCAGAAGGTGAACAATAAGAAAGCCATCTTAAAAATGTGAGTAACAATCCTATTTTATTTAGCCTGCAAAATATCCCAGTTTTGCTCTCTATTTTATTTTAGCTTAGGCAGCAGTGGAGGACAATGAAGTCTAATGGGTACTATTACTTAGTTGTTCAAAATACAAGGTCACTGGGACTTCTCATTGAAAAAAACAAGTACATAAACAATTTATTTTAATTGTATTTATTTTAATACATACACATTATATTAGAACTTGATGCAACATGTTGACTCATAAGAGCTAAATATAACCAAAAGCTACCTTATATTTAGCCAGCAAAACATATTTTGATACTATTCATAGAATGCTTGGTATTTGATAACATTATGCTCCCTTTATTATTTTAAACTAGTGGATTAGAAAGGTGGGACAGGAAGTTACACTTCATGCATTTTAATTTATCAAGGATAACAATTAAACCTGTACCAACATATAAACTAAAAATATAAATCAATTTATGTACTAAAAAAAAGATGATGATGAAGATTAATCACAACATACAGGCCTATAAACTTGCTCTAAATCTATGATATTACAAATTTATTATGTAGAAATGGCTACAACGTATGAAATGTACAGGGCTAGACACAAAATGTTCCTAAGTCAGTAAGCATTTGTCAAAGACATTTCTTTAACCAAACAACGAAGCAAGCAGCAGTATGGAATTTTAGCCATCATGGACCTTTTTATGATATATATCACAAGAATTATTTTAAATATGATTGTTAAGGGATTCATTATTTCTAATGAAGTCTAGGACCAACATGAATGGAGATGACCACTCATAGTCTGTTGCTATCTTTGGAGTGGTTTCAGAGGGCTAGTCCCGAAAAAGAGCCTTCCTGCCCTCTCTTACAAGGTGGACAGAACAGACTGAAGTCAGTTCTCATGAGGATGAGCAACTTCAATGGACGTCGTTTCCCTAAAGAAATCATGTGTAGCTCAGAAATCTGGGGAAAAGTAGATGCATTAAAAAAAAAAAAAATCATGCAATTATATAACTAGTGTATGAAAAGGGTCATATTTCCTAAATTTGGTATTTGCCCAATTACTAAGAGCTTTACTTTCCAACCTTAGTATTATGTTACTGGAGATATTTTTTTTTTAATTGAAGAAGATGGAATATTATCTCTGCTGAACTCCAAATGGCTCTAGAACATAATGCGTTAAATAAACTTTCAACCAACACTGTACAGATGGTGCATAGCCTTTCCACCTTTATTACAACAAATAAAAATGATGTACAGCATACCGAGGAGTTATTCAGTACACAATTCCCAGGGATCATCTTTACTGCAAGGTACTGAAAAATATCTAGATCTCTTTATGTGATGTCAGAGTTTTACTCAGAAGCACCAAACAGTAGGTACAACAACTCACAGTTGTTATGTAAAGGATGGGGCTGTAAACAGACTTACGTTAGCTCTGCACACAGCATGTCAAGGCACAAAGCCTGGGACTGGGATCTCCTATAAAGGATTCTGACACTGCTAAAATTGGAACCACTACCATCACATCATGCTAACATAAAGATTCTTTTTTTTCCACAGTCACTGAAGAAGAAAAAAAAACAAAACAAAAAAACCAGAAGAAACATGTGATATCTATTATCCTTCCCTTCAAGTGATTAGCTTACATGGAAATGTTTCTTATTTACTTCTACTATTAATGATGCACATTTACCAAGCTACAGAAAGTCTCAGGTACCTCACAAACTATTCGCTGGTGGTCTCCTCTCAATGCCTCCGGCACCTCTCAAATATTAATTGGCTTTTTCATAAATTTAATGCCTGTCTTTGTCACACATAATACAGCTTTCCTCAAGAAAGACACAGAAAAATATCAGTACTTCAACTAAAAACAGCATTCAAGAAACATACAGAACTGGAATCCACAACTGATCTACGTGATTTTACTTTAGGTATGTCACGTATCTTAAGACTGTAGTATTTAATTTTTGGTTGCTTTATAGAGAAACATTACGAAAGGAGAGAGGAGGGAAGGAAAAAAAATATAGGTTTTGCAAAAGCTTCTTCAGGGCCTCCTGGAAATCACTGGGCAGCCTCCAAAAAGGCACCCAAATGCCATGATCTCTCCTTATTAAAGAGAAGCTACATCATCCCTGTGGCACATCCAGACTTCATGTTGCTACATGTATTTAAGCGAAGAGACTTCATCTCTGAGGAAAACATCACGATTCTGCAAGGCAGGCTACAAAAATTTAAGTAGTGATTCCAGTGATTTATTTTTTTTCAAGGAAAATTTGTTCTCCACAGATTGCAGCAGGTTGTCACAAGAAGCACATTCATGTATTTAAATCCTAAATATTCTGGTAAAAAAAAATAAAATTATGGATCCCTGATACCTCATGCTAGAAAAAAAACATCCTTCAGCCCATGAGGACTAGCAACTTCAAGTAACATAATATATGTCACTCTCCTAAATATATAATACATAACATATACAACAAATAAAAAAAAGGTGTTTCTTTGGCACAGATCTAAATTTTGTTAAATGGGTGCAGAATGTCATACTGAACAGACACAAGTCTGTTTGAGTACACACAAGGAAAACACACTTGCAAACTTTGATAACAGAAAAGCAGCAGCATTTGTATTGTAAGAATAAAGCATAGAAAGGTTTAATCACTCTGAGCCTTTGTCATATCTGCACTTTCAAACGTTTAGACAAATATTTCTTTCAGCTAATCCTCTACTAGTCAGTCACTTCTTTAAAATATTAGCAAAGCAAAAGGATGACACACCAAGACCGATTTTGTAAACTACACTGGAAGATGGCTCTTCAGAATGCAAGACGAACCTCGTGCCCCTCATAGCCCCACGCAACTGGCACACTACTGACACCCCCATTTTTCAACACCCCATGGCCCAACACTTCAAACGGAATGTTTGTCAAAGTTTCCCCAGACCAGCTGTAGCTTTATATGGCTTCACATGGAAATGGTGCCTTCTTCTATTCTCAGGGTTGGTAAAAATCCAGCTAAAAGCCAGTGAGTTCTCACATTCTTCATAAATCCTTAGGAAGATTTACTAAAATCAGGTAAGCTTCTGATTTAATCTTTTCATTTTGCTGTCTCAGGAATTAAGAAGTAGGAAAAATGATTCATTAAGATGTTCTCTGGAATTGGGAATTCTGAGGAACAACCATCCACTTTAAAGCATGAACCTGGAGGATGTCCACACTATCCATTTTACCAGTTATGACTAGTTCAACCAGCATGAGCCCTCGTCTGCACGAGATTCATGCCCCTGAGCTCATGTTTTTGCTCACACAAGGTATGAGATAGCAGAGCCAAGTCTTCTCTAACAGCCTTTTCTGCTCTAGTATAGTGAGATCTATTTCCTTAGCTGTCTCCTGCCTCCAGAAAATAGACTTCTGCTGCTGAGAAGAGGAAAAAACTATGTAGTCGTGAGCCAAAAATTACTTTTTAAGCTAAGGCAAGTCTTTTCCTACTGCATTGGTCTTCTGCATGTGTTGCAGGGCTGAAGTTTTTTGTTTGGGTTACTTTTTGGGTTTGTTTTTATATTGTCCCTTTTACTCAATGAGAAAAATTGTGCGATGTGTTGAAAGTTATTAGCACAGAAGTTTTGTCTGCCACTTAAAAATACAGCAGCAATGAGGAAGTCTGTTCCCAGAGTAGCGCTTTTCACTTTTTTTCCACTACCCTACTTATTTTTTATTAAATATGGTGTTCCGTATAAAAAACACATCACTGAGAAAAAAAGAGCAAGAAAAGGAAAAGCAGCAGGGATGTGAAAAGAACATTGGCTCTACATCAATTAACTTACAAAAAATTTCAACTTTATGATTACCTTGATCCAGAAATGGAAACAGCAGCTTGTAAGCTACCAGAAAATAACCTACCCTGGTCATTTTATCTTTTTACAAACAAAGGATCCAGGCAAAACTCTTTGATCCTGCATGATGCAAGAAACAAGGATAAACTGATTTTCAACTACCATTTCTGAAATTCTACTGATGCCACCTTCTCTAATTTTATGGCCAAGAAAAAACTGCACCCATCCCAGAAACAATCTTACACCGTAAGTTTTCTTTCTTTCTAATAGACGATAAATCCATTAATCGCTTTCTGCATAATTAAAAATACCATATTAAGATCATTCATATATAAGAGCAATTGGTTCTATACCTCTGTCCAATTGGGAATACTAGAGTTTGAAATTCTTTTCACTTTTTAATGTGAATTTATGAAAAAATTCAAATTCTGTCAGACCTTTTTCAACATTAAAACTTCTAAATCAATTGTCTTATTTGGAAATGCTAAAATTATTTTTCAGTTGTGACTAGAACTCTGGAAATATTTTTTGCTCTGGCCCCGAATTTAGTCAGATGACAAATCTTTCTGAAACTCATAGTTGCATGAGATTAAGAACTATAAGAAATCAGAAACTATTCAAGTGTATATTAAAATTTCTGAAAATCCCAGTTTCCCTAAGCATGCCTAAGCTTCCCGTATCTTCTAGAGTTGAGACTGAAGCAGCAGCACCCATCCCCACTGAGCCACCATCTGCCTCCGGACCACTGCTGCAGCCCCAGCAGGATCTGCCAGCTCCTGGCTAGGAAGGACCACCACTGTACCACCACCAAGACCAGTCTGCATCCCTTGAGTGCCTTATAACCTTGTGCTTGTATACAGGTTGTAAGTAGGAGCAATATGAAGAGAAACAAAACACAGCCTCGCTGTTTAACACTGTCCGCCTCCTGATGCCTCCTGGGCTACTTACTGTAGAGACAACAACTACATTATCTAAAGGGGGTAACTTTTGCTAAACTGGGGTCAACAAGTCCCTAGATCAAGCCTATACAGCTTCTGTTTTATGAACACAATCAGAAAATAAAATTCCCAAGACCTACAATTTTTGTAAGGCTCTTCTCATGGCCTCCACTTTAGAATTTGAAACTGATACCAAGCTCATAACAGATCCGTTTATTTTATTCCTGACCATTCAATTATTTATATAGTTTAAACAGGACTCTCTTGCAATATAGTTTCCTCTCAAATTATTTTTGAAGCTATTTCACATAAATGAGATACAGTCCCTTTTAAAAACATTGGCTCTTTAGGTGTTAAACACAAGTAGTATATCCACTTTGTCAAATTGCCCCATTTATAATATTTAATCTTCCTTCTGTAATCAGGAGAGCTGAAGTGCACATTCAGAGTTGCTTTCCTTTGACACAGTTCTTTTATTACTGTCTCTTTTCCTCACAACGTCCCACAGCAGCTGTGCCATTATGATGATGCTTTCTCTTTTTTTTTTTGAAACAGCTTCTCTAGCACAAATAATTAAAACATGTATTTACCTTCCATCATTTGGCTGAGACTAAGTGCACATTTTGGAGGAGGGGGGCAGTTGTTTGTTTCTTTTTATTTTATTTCTGAGCAGTGACATATTGATGTTTTGGATAATAAATCATTCCAATTTGTTCATCCCTGCCAACAATGGTTTTAATCTTCATTTACGACTTGCAAAGTCCGTTTTGTTGGAAGCGTTTGATAAAATACTCAATTACCATTTTTTTTGCACTGCAGTTCAACTGCTGTGCTGATAAAAGGCTATAGCTCAGAAGATAAACTGCAAATAATTCCTGAAGAACAAATGTCAAAGGCAGTTTACAATGAATGGGATTTTTTTGAGCAGATTATTCTCCTACCAAAGTGACAGGGCAGCTCAATATTTATTTTGTTGAGAATGTCATTTAAATATTGTTTGACACCTGCTCCCTGCAGTCAGCTACTCAGCACATTACACTTCTGAGGGTTTATAAGTGAGGTTCCAACTCTCTGCATCTACTAACATATTTCAGGGACTCGGTTTTAAAAGCAGAAATGGCTGCTTCAATACACACTTTGCAAGTCTTGCCAGCTAAGTAAATGGAAATGTTACTGAATTATGTGCTTGCACACATCTGCATACTTAGCTACACATAAGAATTCACAGAACAAATGTGTGACAAAGTGTGGACCTAAGAATGAAACTAAAGTTTTTGGCTTTCCCACATGAAGCTTCTTTAATATTTAATAAAAAAAAAACTAATTTCAGATTTTTTTTTTTCTCCTTACACTTCACTTTGAAGGACAGAAGGTATCCTGAGGTTTCTGTGTGAATCATCCCCCATAGGTATACTCTAGATGGCACTGCTCAATGACTGAAGACAAAATATTGCTACAATTCCTTGCAACAAAATGGGATTCTCACTCTCCCCCAGATTTTGAAGGTAAAATGTTTTGGACTGACAGTGATTACCACTCCATCACCCTGTTATCTCAAAATGAAAGGATGATTCATTTTCGATATATTGTTTTCACCTAATCAGTAGCTCTTTTCAGTCCTTTAAAAAAATTAAAGTATTCTTACAGTAACAATCTACCGAAACGTATGTGAAATGTACATGAACACGCAGGGAGGATGGCTCAGCACAGCAAGGCCTGACAGAAGAAAGCCAAGGATGTATCTAGATCATCCTCAGGGAAAAGGTCCCTGTCTTTTCAAAGCAACTAATAATGTGCCATTTATCTTAAAGAATTAAAGAAGTAATTATGTCTTTTGTTTCAGGTTCTTAATCTGTTTTCAACTACCCTAGTTTATTTGTTTCAATTATGATTTTTTTTTTGTGTGTGTGTGTGGTGCTAAATCACCGCTTGTCTACAGGGATTCAGAGAACACGCTGAAGGTGGGGCCTCCCCCTTCTTTGACAAAAGACTTGGAAGAAGAGGCACGCAGGCAGGATTTATACATGCAGTACTGCAAAGGAACTAAGTACAGGACCAAAATCAGAGATGCATTTTAATTCAACACTGCTTGAAGTGCATCAAGTCCATTTAAAGGCCATAATCTGCTAAATTAGGTCAAAGATCTATCTTCACTTCAGAGACTTATACTCTCTCAGAAATGGCAGCAAGGAAAATGACACTAAACCAAAAACATGCTTATGCTTTAAGTTACTAAGTTCATAATATCAAATACATGGGTGCAAGCTTAAGTAGTTACAAACCTAAATATATTTATAAACTAATTCATCTACCAATTTATATATCCATGTGTCTATAATATGCAAATATAAAATGGGAGAATTTTCTGAAGTTCTCATCTCACCTATGACTACGTCACTCTTCCCTTCAATAAAGCAGACAAAACTAAAATGTATGGTTAAAAAAAATAGAGAAATGTTTTTATAAATAAAATAATACTTATTAAACTCCTTTTCCAATGTTATAAAAAATATTGGAGCGACATTGTAATTAACGAAGAAAGAGCTATTGCAAATGTTTTGACCACAAGAAGTAGATATATAAAATTGAAGCCAATAATAATAGGCAATAATAAGCATACACTTAATTTTAAGCCCATATGCACATAAGTCTGAAAAAGAGACAATCATAGGACACGTGCAGTATGACCCCTAGAACGAGAAGATGGTGACTGATGTCCTGGCTTCAGGGGGAACAGAATTGGGCACAAACCGTTATCTAATGATAATATGCAATATTACAGGGACAAGATGGAATATAAAACTCTTCAGTGTATATGTACATCATGCATACACATGGACATGTATCTGTATATGCATGCTTCAGAAACCAGTTATTGCTTTTCACTAGCCTCTCAAAAAGTATTGAGATTAATGAATCATTGGGTTTCCAAATCTCTTATTTTTCCTCTTTGCTATCTGTAGCTCAATACAGACATCATTACTTCTCTGCCAGTATAGCGATTCTGTTCGTCATGCCTGAAACAACTACAGCACAGAGATTAAATACAATCTATATCCACATAAATCATTGAATAAATGAATCATGAAATTAATATGTAAATTGTGTGTTTAACCTCTATTTATACAGCACTGTCTGTCACCATGTAGTAAATCTAAAACTAATTGCAAATTCACAACTCTGCAAAAAGAACACCATGGTAAAAGCTTGACATATTTATTAACTAAATGTTGAACTACATTGAGTAAGTAATTAACAGTCATGCCAGAACAGGGAGAGGAAATTATATTTAAGCACAGATGTCACCTGTATGAAATGGCTAAAACTATTTTAGATTAGATTTTGATATTAATCAAAGAATACTCCTATTTAATTTTTGACAGACAAATCTGTTTCCATTTATTCATGATTCCATTAAACACTCCGTTTTTAAACCTGAATGTCATGTCCATTCTCTGTCTGATATGTTCCTTTTAATGTGTCTTTTAAAGAAAACGTGAAGAGAAGACTCAAAAGGTAAGGTTGAATGGTAATAAAAATCTTCCTACTGTCTAGACAAAACCCCCTCAACGAACCAGGAAAATAATTTCATATTTCATATTAAGTTAAATTCTGTGATTGAGTTCTTTGATACATAAAAAAATCGAATGTAAGCATTAAAATACTGTATCTACTTTCATTCCTATGTGTTTCCAGTCCTTTCCAAAAAATGAAAAGCACCTGCAATATATAATCAGATGTTATATGAAAGCACATGCACAAACATGTGCTTATAGCTTCCAAGAGACTAGCCAGTAAGGTATTAACAAAGAACAAAAGGGAAGGAAGACATTTTACCTTCAGGCTGCTAAGACTGATACATCAATTCCATGGCACAAGCTAAGTAATGCTCATGAAGAGTACCTGTTGCTGCCAAATTCATACTTTATCGTAAAATTTATACCATTAACCCTTTTTTTTTTTAAAATGTTTAGCCATTGAAACTGAGCAAATTCCATAAGAATCAAGAAAAATATAGGAAGTTTTAATTCCCTGCAAAATCTGACTGGCCATGTTTTATCTGCCGCCTTTGCTTTCTTTACCCTCACCAGGTCACTATAGGTAGTCTACATATATAATTCCCATGCAGGACATGAGCACAAGACAGGTTCATAACTGTGGAAAACTGAACCCTTGCTGAATATTAGAACAGGAAAGTGAAATTGATTATATAATAAATATGTACTTTAAAACACAGCAACTGGCTCATTGGGCAAACCTGCTTTCTTAACAGGCACTATACGTTCGAAAAATAAACCAAGTAAATTCCAGTGGATTAAAATGGAAAACGCACACTACAGGCGAAGCAAGTGTCCAATTCCAGGGCAGGAAAAAGGTAAAATCTTAAAATAGCCAAGACTGATGAGAAAGCTCACAAAGAATTCTATGTGCTTGTTTCTAGGATCCCAGTAAAGATAAACTCAGGTAAGCAGATAAATTTTACTTGATATGAAATTTATAGACTTTAGCTGTCTCCTCATGGCAAATTTATTTTGTACACAGCACTCCTCACACTGTACTGGATGAAGCTACATGAGCATTAGTATACCCATTTCACAACCAGCAAATCAGAGGCACAAAGAGATTAGGTGATTTGTCCAAGGTCACATCACGAATCATTTATAGAGCCAGCAATGAGACTTAAGTTCCTTGACTCCTAGTTCTGGCAACTAGACCATGATGCCTTTAACTGTATTACATCAAACTATTTCTTGTGCCATCAATCTCAGATCCAGAAGCACTTTAAATCACTCGAGGATTATGACATTTTTATGTGAGGACAACACTTCATTACTAACCTGAAAACTTGGGGGGAAGAGCAAGAAAAGCTCCCAAAGGTGGTGAGAAAGGAACCGTGCAGAAGGGAGGCTGATCAGCCACGATGCAACATACATTGGCAAACAGAGAGGTGAATAAGATAGTCCAGTTCTGCTTTACTGCCAGAGTATCTGAACAACCACCAGCTGTTTGTAAATCTCAGAAGCTACATTAACGCTTGTAAAACAATTGTCTAAAAAGACAAAACATGAAAACTGGTGTTTACTATTCAGTACTTCCCCATTTGCCCATCTGTTATCTCAAGTTTTAGCAGTTTCAGACACACAGGAAAGACAAATTACAACCTGTGGCCTATGTCCTATGGCTAAAAGAAGGAGCAGCGGACAGAGAACGCAGCGGACAGTACGCACACAACTTAGAAACTAAGTTTGAGCAAACTATTGCAATGTTTCTGAATGAAACATCAATTGGTGTAATCAAGCACAACTTTCAAAAGTATTTTTAAGTAAATTAAAAAGATATCCATAAATCTTCACAGCAGATAAACTCATTCACCACACGGGCATGCTCCTAGTCACCAAATTCTAAATTGTCATTACATGGGGCTTCAGGGTGTTGGGGGTGGGGAAGGAATGTGCATGGGGTTTTGGGGAGGTTTTTTCTGAAATCATACAAATTACTGCAATGTTCACTGCAAAACACCACTGTACCATACATATACATTGTGTGACTGCTTTTTCCATTCCCTATACTTACACCTGTCTGATGGGTGGCTTTGAGGAACCTATTTTAAGTTCACTCTCACTAAATTGCAATCCCTGGAACCCTTTAAAACCAGACCTCTTACTTTATTCATGTACCATACAGCCCCCATTCCCTTCCCAAGAATCAACAGCTTGCTTGTGAAAGCATGGTCTCACCCTCACCCTCCTGGGACGCTGCCCAATTTTAATGAAGCTGTCCTTTACTTCAGTTCAACGTGAATGCTGCTTCCTCTACTTTGCTATTTGCTTCTACCTGCAAAAGAAACGCCACACTGCTAATACTCTAACATTCATCAATTTAGCTTGTTCTTCTCTACTGAACACACAGAAGTAAAAAACCGCCTCTCTCCAAAAAAACAAATGTCACTGAGGACTGTAGGGTTTAGTCTGGAGGCAGAAGATTGTGTACGTGTAATGCCTAATACAACCAAGCATCCCACTGGGCACAGAGGGAGTCAAAAGATTACTCATAATAAAAGTCAGAACATACAGATTATACAAACAAAAAGACAAAGTACAATGTAAACATATATGTAGAACAATAAATACAAATAAGAAAATATGAAAAGATGAACTCGTGAGAAGGGGTACAAGAATATGAAACATTAGATGATACAATGACAATACAGGCGATTAAGAGAGTAGAACAGAAGAGATGGTATACACAGTTCAAAGGAGGCAGAAAAACCTTTAAGTAGTGAAAAAAAAACCAGTAAGGAAACATATCTGAAAACATTTAACAAGATAGATTAAAGTAGTTAAGGTTGAGTTACAACCACTTTAACAGAGTGCTCCAAGCTCTTTCAGAGACTTTCCACTGCCTTCATTGAGGAGCAGATCGTCTGTTACTGACCTAAGCTGACAGCAAGTCACCAATGCAAGCAGAACATAAGCCAAATACAACCCTAGGTAAGAAGAATTACCTAGATAAAATAATAGAGAAGCTTCTTGTAAGGGCACAAATATTATGCCTTTGTTCAAGACACTGGCAAGACCCTACCTAGAACAGCTTTAACCATCCCAGTTTTAATAGCAGCCAGATGCCATCTCTCACTTGTCTGTACCACCCCTTCTCTTGGTCTCTTTTATAGCCTTTTTCTTTTAATCGACTACATTACTTTGCCTGGCCTAGTGTTTCATATTTAGCAATCCTCTAAGTGAATTATTGGCTTTATAATCTACCAATTTTCATCCCATTTCCATTCCTTCATGCCTTCAAGCCACCAAGTTCCCTTTTTTTTATCCTCCTATATATTGACAATATCTTTTTACGTCTGTGATCAGCAAACTGCATTACCACATTCCCACTCATTGTGCCAAGGTAATCATTAAAAATATTAAATAAAATCAGCCACAAAAACTATACTTGCAAACTCAATCACCAACCTTCTTTAAGCCTAACAATTTCACATTACATTTTGCATCCTTAAGCCATTTCCTTTATTTTTACCAACCTCTATCAAGTCAGCTTAGCATGGAAAACCACATTACACTGCATGTAGCTATCCACTTTTCTGCCTGGTTTGAATTATAATTAAAAACAAATCTTAAGTTCCCCTTGCATGCTAGATAAATGACTGTATCTAAATTTCCAAGTATTCTACTACAAAATCTATACTGACAAGCTACCTAAGCTTAATCAAAGCTCATATAAATTTGCCAAGAACATTAACATTACGTTTGCGTATTTATCTTTACTTAGGAATAAGAAGGATCCAAAATATTTTCTTACTAGAGCAACAAAAACCTAGTAGTTCACTGGTTTTGTCTCCATCTGAGAAAAACATAACCACAACCATTATTTTCAGGACTCCCAAAGCATTTTGAATACAGAAGGACTTAAAGCAAACCCTGTTATGGAGCTTCATCATAGCAAAGACAAGCTGAAACTAAGCTACACAAAGGATGCAAAGAGAGCAGCAATAGGAAGGGGGGAGGGAAGTTTGTTTACATTTAGAGCTAGTCTCATAGGCAGTGCTTATGTGCCAAAGACATCCAAGTCCCTGGCAAGCGTGTGCCACTATCACTTTTTACTGCTCTTGGGTCCTCTTTACTGCTCTTTAGACAAGCTGCTTAGGTGCTTCCCTTCTGGGGGCAGGAGGAACTGGACAACCACACCTTGCTCACTCCTCGTCACAATCTGATGGCAATGACTAGGATCACTCATCCCTAACTTTTTACTGCTGCATAGGTGGCAGCTCCCTGAGCTGTCACAATCTTAGACCTCACTTCCCACACAGAAATTTAGAGCAGTCCATTGCTACTGCTCCTAGATTAAAAGCACTAGGGAAGGGAGCGAGGAGATGCCATAAAGCAGCTTGTTTCTTTCCATGTGTAGGGAGAAGATTGGCAGAGCGCTGTTTTTCAAATCACTAATGGGTCTGATACTGTTTCCACAAGAGATTTATGTTAAAAAGATAACTTTCCTCACTTTCCGTTTTCATTTCTGTTTCTTTCTCTACACGACATTTCATTCTAGGAAGGAGAAAGAGCTGCTCATTTCTGCTGCAGGAAAGAACAATCTGAGATTTATAACATGTGAGGAACCCATCACCGTGATAGAGCAATCTTTCCACCAGACATCTCTCCATTACTGAAGCTGATGTCTCCCTGCCCTGATGCCACTCCTGGCCTGATCTGTCAGCCCCAGCAGGGGGGCTAACAGCACCGCCATCTCACACACACATTTTTCATCTTTATCTCATCAAGCTCTGTAGTTCTTCTTGAACAAACTCTCCAAATGCAGTTTCACCATTTTTATTTTTTTTAAAGAAATATATTTGAATGAAAATGCACATTTTGAACAGTAAATCTTACGTGACTTTATTTTCTATCTTATTTCATGATGGATTTATTTTAGTTCTTATGAAAGGAAATAATGGGTAAAGATGAGAGCTTCATTCCACTGTGCTGACAACATACTGGTTGGAGAGATGGTGTAGTTAATGTAAACTTGATGTATGTAAGCACAGCTGTTTTGGGAGCATCTTTCAGTAGCACTAATTTATACTTTGCCTTTATTTTGTGTTTTGGTTTATGATTTTGTTTAGCCACTAGAATGAGCTCTCTTAATTGCTTTCTGCTAAACTGCTTATAAGCAAAAAAAAAATATTAAAGTTTATGACCTTTATAACTTTATTAAACTTTTACTGCACTATTAGATTCAAAAATCAACACTCAACCTAAAAGGTTTTAAGGTACCTTCAGGGCTGAAAAGGAGCAGGAAAAAGAGGGGGAGGAACCATGACTCCTCTACAGTATTTGCTCATTAGCCATTTTCACATCCTTTATCACAATAGCTTCTTCCATTGGTCGTTTTTGCATCTTAATTCAAGGTTTTTGCATGCAAAATACATATTACTACCCATATCAAATGTCAATTTCTTTCATTTCCTGGCCCCCCACCACTCTCTAAATTCATTATATATTTACTCATCAAAAAAAGGCAGAGTACAAGAAAGAAAAAAAAAAGGCAGAGGAGAGTGGGAGATGCTTTTGAGAGTTATGTATTAATATGCAGCTCTCTGCATTTCTGAACAGACACTATATAAATTTTGTATTTACTTTTCTGCCAAAATTGCTTTAGAACTCTATTTTCTAGAGCTACTTAGATTTTAAATTCAGATCTCAGACTGTTATGAAAAGCTTACAGAAATCTCTGTATTTTATCAAAAACATAGCAATCAAAAAAGAGCACACATACAAACTCTTCTTTTTGTTAAAATCAACAAATAAAACATCTGAAAGACAGTTAAAGTATTGGAACCTACTAAAGCTGTCAAAACTGAAATAATCATTGCAGAATTAGAACTATATAATGAAGGTAAAACAAAGGTTTCCAACCACAAGTAGTAATTTTTCTAAAAAAAAAAAAAAAAAAATTGCAACACTGAAAACAGTGGAATCTTCTCAACATTTTTCACCATACAGGTGGACTGCACACCCCAAAATCCTTATCACTTTTTCTCTTCCTTAACAAGAGATTGGTGGCAGCCTATGACATTTCCAAGTCTTTTTTTTGACAGAAAAAACACCACTATTTTTTCTAGAAGTAAAATCTGGTAATATTTCTGTTCCTACACACCTGCAACTTATTTTCTGGAACTGCTTTTCAAATCAACACCTGAGAACAGAGTATTCATCACGGGAAGCCGACTTGAGAAATAGTCACCAATTGGAAGATTCATGTCACCATAACTGGCAAACGCCCATTGCATGGTCAAAACAAAATTTGTGAATCTGCTCTCTGTTGAAACTCAATGGAAACAATCTTCCAACTTCAGTAGAGATAAGCAAGTTAATCACCTGATTGAAAGGTAGGCTGCACTTTATTTTATCTCTGAAGTAAACTGACAACCCTTACACATTTACAGTGAAAATGTTATGATCAATGTCACGGTCTCAGGTGTTAATGGCTCATCTACCTTTAAAACCAAATGTAATAACCCAGAAAGATCAATATCCTAAGTTCCTTATTCCATGTTAAATGACTGTGAATTCATTGCATTATTACAGAATTTCAGTCATATTAACCATTGTCTGAAAATGTTCATGCTCAACAGTACATCACATTTGTCCTTAAAAACTCTCAAACTCCTATGATGGTACAGAGCAACAATAAGAATGTATCAGAAAAGTAGTTTGGCACTACAGTTGTTATTTGTGCAAAACTCAACAGCAAAATAGCTGAAACACTCAACTGGCTCTGGACAGTGAGAACGGAAATCAATCTCTCACCTCAGTTGCTAGTTTACATACCAGACAGCAGCTGCACTAGCGGTACAGCAAGCAACTTCAGGGAGACATGCAGCAACTTTTTGGACTTTTTTGGTTTCTGAGAAAGGACAATTGTAGAAGGATCCAAAATATATGAAGGAAAAAAGAGGCAGAGGTGGAGACCCTAATCCCTGTACTTTTCCCTCTAAGGGTTTTACTTAATCGAAATGAAAGTATCAGTTGTTATACAGTGCTACACTAGAGTATGATACCACTACCTGTGGTATACTACCATATTAATTGCTTGACAGTCTCTAGAAAGGTTTTATTCACACACGTATGACACAGCTCCACTTTTCCACTACTAACTGTTCAGAAGATCAGTAATAGCTTTCAGCTGCAATGAAAACTGGAAGGAACACTCTGGTTCAATGCTTCTGATGTCCATAATTTAAAAATAATCAGGCTAGAAACCCAAGAAACCTAACTTACAGGCTACTCTTCTGATTTCCACCACCCCTCAGTATTTTTCATAGCTTCCCAAAGTCATACTTAAGCCTCAAAAACATACACTTTAGTACTGCATTCTTCCCATTGCTAAGTAATCTTAACTGAGTTTTTGTGTGTGCTTGAAGGGGGGGTGGGAGGCTTTTTTATAAGGAATAAGGCAATCTTTTTTAAAGGGAGGGGAAAAAAAAAAAGACACGTTTTAATATTACAATCTATTTTGCAGTCAACTTGACTAACTTCTGCAAGGAAAACATTTAGTCAGTATTAAAAAGCAGAAAGCACCTTACATTTTGATTAATTTGATACTCTTGTATTATGCATAAAGCCACTCATTCATTTTGCCCTGCAAACTATTCTTATCCAAGAATAGATACAATCAGAGTGAAGCAGTGAAGAATTTTATTAAAGTAAACACAATCCTAATTTAACATGCTCGTTATGGAAATACACTAGCAGTCAGTAAAAAATGGGCTATTTCATATGGATGTAATAAATATTTTCACGGACACACATCTACTGTTCTTTGAGTTTTAAATGCATAAGTATAAAAAGCTTTTCTTGGTGCCTGCCTAAGCAGATGTCAGTCACCTAGTATATTTTAGAAATTTAAAAAGCTTCCCAAGCAGGAAGCAAGAATGCTACTACTTGGCAATGGCAGCAAGCAGCATGCAGACTTCTTACCAATCAAACACAAAGTGAACACCTTTGTTCAGCACCACTTTCTGATACCTCCTATTCACGGTGAAGCATCTGCAAATAAATACCCTACATGCTAATTTATGAGGAAAGGAAACAACTACAAACAAAACCAGATGCAGCACTAAATGTTCTTCAATAATAGACAGGTAATGCCAAATAGCAATTTCACAGCAAGCCATAGGGTAGGAATTAATCCATCTCTTAAATCTGATGGATGAACTTCCTCAACACATGATAAAACTATGAGTGCCGCTTTCTATCAAAAGTTCTGCAACAGTTTCATGCTTGCAGAACGCTCAGACTACAACTAAGATTCCTGGTTCTACTCCCCAAACCACTCTTTGCATGAAGCTCTAAAGCTTATCATACTTGCTACTGATAAAACTGGATAGGTCATCCTAATGCAGTCTTTGCCTGTGAGAAGCTAAAAGCAGTTCATTAGCAATTGAGTTACATATAGGGGGACACATCTTGGCTCTCATCTACCTTCCTGGTCATACATGACACAGGTGCTCCTACTTCTGTGTGCCTCAAAATTTGACTTGATAGCTTTATTTTCCTTCTCCAATAGGCTTCCCTTAGCAAAAGACACGGTGACAGGGTACCAGTGCTGGTTGACTCTCCACCTAATATGGATATACTTGCACACTCTGGAGATGAAAAATCACTCTCTGATGCCACTCATCACACCAGTGTCTCACAGGACAAATCTCACAATAACCATGATTTAGTAGATCTCTCTCCCAGACACCTTTTTTTTTTTTTTTAACATATCTTGTTCTCCACGGGTTTTGCAGCTCTGAGCAATGAACTGTTTTAGGTCAGCTACTGCAAGGGAACTATCTAGCTAGTTCAATGGTAGATTAGCTATGTCTACATTTCACTAGACAGACACAGTCACTATTAAATACACAAATATTAAAGAAAAAAAAAATTAGGAAAAGTGCCTTGACTTCTATGCAACAAAAGGTGAGGAAAATGAAAACCCACCCACTCTGTTGAGTGACCTCAACCACCAACAAAAGGCTGGTGCCCATCTACTCCAGCATAGCATCTCAGCTCCAACAGGATCCATGGAGGTCAGCTTGCTCATCTGCAACTGGAGCACAAAGGCACCTCACCGGCTCTGTGACAGGTCAGCTGGATCCGGTCAGGTTTACAGCCTCTGGCACAGCAAGGACAACCACTGGAAGTAGACAATCCCCTTTGGAGCAGAGACACAACAGTTAGTCAGTGTATGTTCTGTGACTGACAAGGAGAGCTGTGAAGCTTCAGAGATCCCAACTTGTCAGGGAAAGAGAGGGAGAGAGCTGGACTCAGCATTGCCAATTTCTTACGGAGACTCAACTACAAAAAGGCTTAAGAACTACTTTTTATTAAAAGCCTGAAAAATATCACTCCCAGACTCTAGGCTTTGCTTAATTAAGTCGCAATAAAACCAGTACAGTTCATAAATTTTTCTGTTTGCAAAGTAACCGAGTTCTGTACTCCTCACACCCTAAAAGCCTTTCACTTTATATTAACTCAGAATATTCTAAGTTATCTTCAATTTCAGTTTATATCCTTAAGCTAATGTTTTAAAACACCACCACCACCCCCCCTCCCAAAAAAAAGATGAAAACCAAACAAAAAACCCCAGACCTTTCATGTAACCAACTAAATAGCAAACATCCACTTTCACATTATGGAGCCTAAGGCCTAGGCACACATACAAACTTGAATAGACACATAATGCATCTTTCTTGGTTCTACATATACTTATAGTAGCACACACATATGTATGTGCATACACACACAGTCAAAAATGATCTCATGCTTTCATGAAAATTTCTGAGCCTTTTTTTACCAGTATTTTTGCGAATGCTGCCTTTGATATAGAAATGACTACAGATTAAATCCTCAGCCAGGAATTTCATTACTCTTATACATATTTCACAGAGGGGTGGATCCGAGAGTATAATTTGCCTTTGCTCATCTCCTGTGTTGACAACAGAAATCCTCCTGTTAGTTTTTCTTAGACAAACATAACCCCAACCTGATATGACACTTTATTTTTTCAGCTGCGTAATAACAGTCTTAAACCAGGTGCTTTCTAAACTGTATTATCCCATTTTTGAAAACTTATGTGTTGCTTGTCAGCAAACTAACACATTTTTTTGTTTTGACAAAATTTGTAGGTTTAGACATGAAATACTATACACCAACTTCCTGACATTTTCACATTTTCCCATTAATAAAAATACTTGACTACTTCATGTTTTTTCCCCACACTTTTAATTAAAATTCTCCAGAATGGATTTTCAGGCTTTTAGGGAAATATTGGTAATATTCCAGCATAAATTGAAAGCATTAACACGTTTAAAATATTTATTTCCTTTTTTAAAAAAAGTATCATCAATACTGTTTTTTTGATGTATTTTGGTGGGGAATATATATATTTTCTTGGTTTTATGTCTGCATATTCATCAGCCTAAAACAATTTTAAACCCCAGCCTCTTTGGTATTGTCTTTTAGTACTTGCTAGCACTAGAATTTTGCACCATAGCCTTGGATTTATAGCCCTCATTTAGCCATCATGCTATTCAAAACCCTGACTTTAAATATCCGCCACACAGATATGAGTAACAAAAAGAGACAGAGTATAGCTATTGTGCCTTCAAAGAAAAGCAATAAACCATTCTGCTTGCTCTCCTTCATGTTCTTTAATTCATTTCATTTCATTTTAACTACCCAGAACAATTTCACCAGCCATTAGCCTGGAATGAAACCTTACAAAGGCTGATTGTTGTTATAAAGATGGGTCCCAGCACTCCCTCCCCCTCCTTTTCATAAGTTTTAGGACAAATAGGCTACTTCATAGCTACAGCTTTGTATTTTAAAAAGAGAATTCTTGCAAAGCAAAGGACAGACAAACTGCTTCACATCCACATTCAAAAGACTCCAAAACAACATCCACACTGAGCTGATCTGGCTCAGAGCCCTAAACCCAGACCATGTTAGAAGAAAAGGGACAACAAAGGAAGAATCTCTCCGGCTATTTTCTAACTGAGGTGTACTGGAGTCCACCCTATATGCAAACACTGATGTCCTTGCTCTCAAATCTTTAGGAAGGGGACGTAGGGAGGGGAAGAACACCAAATGCTGAACTGCACTATGGCCAACTCTAAAATTAAGAAAACAAAAGCATCAAATATATGAGCACATTTTTATATTGTGCGTAAATACAACCTCATGAGTATCATTTCTGACAGTCTACACCAAGAAAAAAAACCATCACATTTTTGTCTTTACCACATGCATGTTTGGAAAACAATTGTAAAAAAAAGAAAAAAGATACATTTTTTTTTCCAATTTGAACAGAACTGCACACCTTACTTTTTACATCTTCGTGGAAAGCTGTGAAGAAAGATATTCATTATAAAAATGTGCTTAAGCATTGGATTCTGCTTTTTCTAACACGTTACTGGCATTTCATCAGGCCTGGCCAGTCTATCCATTTAACTTTTAGGCCTGCACCTGCAACAGCTATGCCTCAATTTAGAAAGTTTGTATATGTAGCAACATCCCCAACAAAATGTTCACAACCCTGTCCAATTCAGATGTATTTTTGATCCTACCCAACAAGCAGATCAGAGAAATCTTTTCCAACAAAGTGTCAACAAACTGTCTGTACAGACAACTCCCTCCTCAGTTTGTGTATTATGCAGTTTATATTATTTTTATTCCTTGGTTAAGTGTCACACTTGTCAAGAGTGAACACCACTTTTCCACAGTAACACAGTTTTGTGATGGAAGTTGTGAAACCTTCAAGACTTACAGATATTTCCACATATATCCAGTATCTGCTCAAACATTAACACCACAGGCTCATAAATCGAAGGAATGGATTTCTATGTTTTCTTTTCCAGAAAAGTATCTAAAGTGCTCCTGAAATTTGGACGTTTTTCTCCTCTTCCAAAAACAGACAAAGTTTAATTATTCAACCAATATTTCTTTCATCATACCACAAGGAAAAAAAAAAAAGACTTATGAGAAATCCAAAGTAATGACACAAGTGAAAAATTACTTTTCATGTAGTTACAAAAAACTTGGAACACAAGATTATGTTGAGTGTGAGAGTGTCTATAAACAGAGCTGCTTTATCCCATCTGAGCTGTTACTGGTGATGCCAATAATAAGAGTACTTTGGAAAAGATCTCTCCAGAACTGCATGTTTTACTATTCACTTCTAAATTATATAAAAGAACCCCACATTAAACTACAGAATTTTAGAGGTATGCTTGGTAAAATAGACTGATAAATAAATCCTACCACAATTAAAGTTCATTTTCATATGGCATAAATTTATAGAAATCTATCTATCACTATATAAACATTCCCCTATTTGTCTTAAGTATATATCTTTCAGAGATACTGTAAAGAGAATTAGAGAAGCTCTAACCCAGTTCTGCCATGCATTTGTGTTGTTACAGTGCTACTTGCCGTGTTCTCTCCTCCAAGAGTTTGAACGTTATTAATTTCAAACTAAACTTGAACCTGGATTTTCTTAAATTTCTATGATATGTCACTTAAGCAGGGATGTGCGCTACAATAGCAATATTGATTCCTGACAGCACAACCACCTATTTCATGAAAAACTACCCATGCTGAATCCACGCCATTTTAAATCAGGTCAGATATGTACAGAGCACCTATGAATAAATGCAAGTTTCATGTAGAAAAGAGACAGACAGTAATGGCAAGCACACAGGCACCCATCATCCTCTAGACTGCCAGTTTCTTACATCCCTTCAACACTAAACCAACGCCACTAAGGCATGGGGGTTTTGTTTGTTTGTTTTAAATACAGAGACATGTGAAGGTGTAAGTGACCATGCATACCTTCTAACAATACCATTAATCAATACGGCATCAAGAAAAAACCAGCTGCAGATCTCTACCTCTATGTAAGTACACAAACACAAGCTCCATAACATTTAAATATAGAGGTCTCATGAGTAACAGAACAAGAGTAAGACTGCAAAAATCAAGAAAATATTTACCCTCAATTTCAACAGAAGCAAGAAGGGAGCTCTAACCTGAGTGCAGATATACCACAAACAGCTTTTGTGGTTTTGTAGAGAGACAAACCTTATGAAATCCAATTTCCACAAGTACTGGTTACTGATTTAATGTATATGGCACCGACTCTATTCTACCTATTGTAAATACTTGCTGAATTTCAGAAATCAGCATCTGGAAACAGAAGCAAGTACTGCTGCTCAGTTTGAGATCAAAAAGATGTTAATACTGGAGCTCAGCTCTCTTCCCTCCACTTGGCAAGGTCACTATTCCCTTTGGGTATCTTGTGATGAAGGAACTACAATAAAATATTTCACATTCAATATTGTGTTGACTCCAATACAAAATTTAACTAAGCAGAATATATCTGATTTTATTAACTATGCAAATAAAAATATTTTGGAATTTCTACATAACAACTACCTACAGAGTAATAAAACACAACAGGACACCAGGTACAGCTAGAAAGCAAGTAGCACTCCTGTAACTTTTTCTGATTATACCAGTCACAAGTTAAAAGAAACCTTGACAAAAATAGCCAAAACAGGTTTTATTGTAGTAATGAAACTCCACAGACAACACGAGCCATATTTGCTTCACTCAATAGATTTGCTCCAAACTGCAGATTTGATAAGCCACCAGTGACTTCAGAGGCACATCAGAACTAGTTTTAAGTGCAACTGGAAGGACAGCTCAGATCCTCATTTGGACCATGTTTAAAGCACGTGGCACCTTTCAGTGAATTACCACACTGAATTGAATGTTTGTGTGCTGTTACACTGTTGTATGATCAAAAAGTTAATATTGCAAGATCAATTACAACTTTTAAAAGAAAGTACCTCAATTTGTATTTTAACACCTAAGTTCTTTACCTGAAATTTATTTAAATATGTGGACTTTTCACTTTTATGTCTTGCAACTACCCTGCTTTGTACTATGACATTAGACATTTCAATTAACCAGGATCAGTACTTTCCATTCCAACTAGCTAAACTCCCACCAGTCTCAGTGAAAGAAAAATACCGATTGCTTCCAGCATCACAGTTTTCATATAACTACTAAGAACTATTAAATTGAAATACTGTTCCTTCACACAGGATCTCCAGGAGTAACTCTGCCCAAAACCAAACTTGGTTGTTTACAGTGAAACAGCACTGTGTACCCACCAGGTATTAACAATTGCTTTAACATCTCTAGCTTCAATACACTTCACGTCTTAATTCCTGTTCTGAGGCTTCTACGTTACGACAAATGCGGTAACTCGCTCTAACAGCTGCACACAACTGACTGAAACACACAGGTTCATAATCTGTCTCACACTGGGCAAGACCTCAGCATTGTGAGCTAAACATCAAAGCAATTTAGAGAAGAAAAAAGAATAGCACTTTAAGTGTCTATATATGTATGTAAGATTGCCTATGAACATTAGAAAAAATCACCTACAAAGTACAATGTAATACATGTTCAAATCAAATAGGAAACCTATTATTGATTATAATAATTTTTAAAATATTTGAAGGCTATTTACATACTCTCTTCAAGTACGATATTGCTAATAAGACATTAATATTCCAAATAATTTTTTCTATGTCCCTGACGGGCCCTCTACTGCATGCTGTCATGAGTAACAGCAGAGGGGCAATTCAAATACATAAGTTTACATATTGTTACATGTCTCTTCACAGTCTGGCAAACAGGTGACACACCATATATATATACCTATATATACCTACACCTAGGAAGGTCAGCCTACAAAGAAAAGCAGGGTTCAGTGTTTCAACAAGGTATTTTTTGTGAAAGAGGAATTGTGATTTTTTTTTTTTACTTCCTCAGAAGTCAATTTCTGAACAGCTCACTCCATCAGAGTGTTGCCAGCAAATTCTAGTGACAAGCAGCAAAATGTGATCATCTCAGCTCCGCTCCACCACCACCAAAGAGTAATTAAAAAAACCAAGAATATTCATGAAACATGAACTGAGCCAGATCTGAGTTTGCACTTCCTTCTCGCAAAGATAACTTCTTATTACACCTCACTGAGTGGCCTGAAATTCACAAGTTCCACTCTCTTCACTGAGCGTCAGTAAATCCAGACAATGAAGCTGAAGGTATTAAAAGCTAATCACAAAGTGGCCACGCAGGGATGAAAGAGGAGTTAAAGCAACAACTCCTTTATACCAACAGCTTGGATCACAGGTCTTGACACCAAGTAAAACAGCTTTTACAAAAGCGCATGGAATTAGGAAAAATCTTGGTTCGTTTACAATGCCTACTTTATAAAATAAATTATTTTAATGCACACAACTGTAACAGAACTTTTCCTATGACAGCAAGAACAAATTCAGAAGCAGACTGTAATCTTAAAATAAGAACTACATCAAGTATCCCTGAGGGGATAATAAAGTTAACAAAGCCACTCTAAACAAGCAGCATTTCTATAGGACAGCTTGTGCGTCCCTTCCATCCTTACTACTTACAGTGACACAAAACACAGAGTGACACTTGGGGAAAGCAATAATAAGCAATGTGTCTTCTGGAGCCTTGTTTCCAAGTTCAGCCTAGTCCCACAGAAGCTGTAAGAACTTCCAAGTGTGCTATCTCTCTTGTGTGTATTCTATGTGTTAAGATGATACAACACAGGAAGTGCTTTCAAAAAACATTGAAGTTTTATAAATAGCACTGCAATTGCTTGAAACCGTGGGGTGCAGTCATCTCTTGCTGTAATCAATGACAAAAATCAACTGACCTCAGCAGGTGCAGGTCCCCCACCAAACAAAATTCAGGGTTGCAATCACTGTATGTCAATGCCCAAATCCTTGCTGGAAGCCCATACTTTAGGTATCCCTGAACTTTATCAGCATCAAGGAAGTCACAGATAATATTCTGAAGTAGTATTTTACTTGCTTAGAGGATAATTAGGATATTTTACAGGCCTGTGCTTCTCTGTCATATCATCAGTCATATCATGACTCTGTCATGTCCATCCTTGTGTCCCAGGGTACCACCATGGATATTGAACAGCACCAAACTAAGAACCACAATAACTCCAGAACACACAAAGCTCATTAGTCTCACAGTCTCCCTAAAGTGAAGATTGTCACAATACAGAGTTCAACAGGAACTTTACAGCAAATCTGGGGACATGATTCTACCTCTTGAGCCCATACCTAGCTCGTTATCTAATGTTAAGATTGCTTTGCAAAACCTATTGGAAGTTCGTGCAACTCCCATTACTTTCAAGGCATCTGTCAGTGACCACAGCCCCTTGTTGCCATTATACCTGGTAAAGCAGCCCCTTTTAACTGAAGAAGATAAAGAACTGAACTGTCATTTGCTTCAAGGATGCTTTCCAAAGGTCTGAAGTCATTCTTCATACATAAAGGCTGGAAGACATACAATACAGGAACAGATAAAAGCCAGCTTTATTCAATAATGATATTAAAATAAAAGCTGAGAGGCGGGGGAACCAAACAAAAACAATCAGGAAATTGAAATGGGTCCCAAAATATTGCAGGCTTAATGCTATATTAATCCTCTGTTAAGCTACTAATAACTACAAGTGTTGACACTCACTGAAAAACTAACTATTGTGTAAACCGCAGCATATTACACATGAACCACTTTCTTGGTGAATAAATAAAATAAAACATCCCCTCTCCTATGACCCTGCACTGTCTAAGTTTACTATTTAAGCTCCTGCATAAGCCTAAGATCTGGTATTTCCACTGTCAAAATATTCTAGCACACTTAAAAGCATTTTCTGAACACACCAAACCGAATCCAACAAAAAAGGTGGAGACAGATTTTTGCTGTTGTTGTTACTTAAGCAAACATTCAATTTTACAGGTGCTGAAGTAAATTTGCTGAAGTAAATTTGTTTTAAAAAACACATTGGTTTTTATAAAAAGACCTAAAAGCAGTAAATCTGTGAAACAGAACATTATTTATGATTATTAACTGAATATTGCAATTAAGCAAACTGCAAGTCATTAATAGACCTAAAATTATCAAATGCATGAATACTATCCCTAGAGCTAAACACTGTGTGTTTTTATAACTAGATACATGTTATTAACGAGTAGCTAACTGCTCCCCTTTCATGGGAAAGCCCACAGAAAAAGGAAAGGGGCAAGGGGAGAGTAAGAGAGCAAGATGACAGGGGAGAAGGGAAGAGGAGGCATTTGCTTTAAGGGGTTTGGGGTTTTTGGTGGGCTTGTTTGGGTTTTTTTGTTCTGCATTTAGTCAAGTGATCTTTGTTTTTCTGGTATCTCAAGAAGTTAAGTCTTCATATAAAAATGAAGGAACATGATTCCTCTCTCCTTGATTTCTACTCCTTACCTTTCCTCCATGGAGATTTCTAATGTGGTTTTAATTAATACAGAAAGTTCAAACAAAATTCGAGTCAGTCTAAGAATACTAAAAACTGAACAACAGCAGTTTTTAAAAACAGATATTTTATAGCTTTGAAACATATTTTTAAACCTCCTCACACTATTAGATAAAATTTCATTATTTACAGGGTTGATAATGCTTTATTCTAGCCTGCTACGTAGTAGCCTTCCTTTGGTTCCTACTATATGGGCTCACTAAGAGTGATAATTTTCTGTGTAGAAGTTTTGGAACTCCAGCCAGTAGTAGCTACCCATTAGTACATGGTGCACACTTCAGTTATTTCCCCATTTCTTCCTTCCACATCAGAAAAATCTGATTAATTGGCATTTTTTTCCTAAATACTTTCCTTACCTTTGGATCAAAACAGACATTACAATTACCTGCCACCACTTATTGCATTAATGGGTGATCCCCTGCTTCAATAAATGAAAATAATATTTAAGTAGTTTGAATAGACTTCAGTGTAAATGGGTCAACTGACTAATGGTGTTTGGTTAGGTAAGACAGAAAAGTCTCTTCATTTCCAGAAACCATATTGATCATAAATACTAAATTAGCAGGTTTCTCCTTATTAAAAAATTGCTGACAGTAAAGCAGTAAAAAGGAAGGTTCTGGATAATATTACCTTTGTTGTGACGTTCACAAAAGGAAAACAAGAAGAGAAGGTCTTCTACTTCCCTGATCTAGTATTTCCCTGGCAAAGTGTAAGATTATCATCTATATTCAAAGCATCATCTACAAAACGCTGAGCCCAAATGGTTTCCTATTTGGCAGGGGTTTTTTTATATTTACTTAAGAGAAAATAGTATATACAAACTGGAAAACATCTACATAGTTCTGACAAAGTTTAGACAGAAAGGACTTTGATTTATCCTGATGTTAATATGCTGCAATTTGCAAGTGCAGTACAGAATTAAGCGCATAAGCACGGAAGTCAACACTTAAATTCTCTTGTAAGAACAGATCAAAAAGTATATTTTACTTTTTTCCCCATAAGTGTACAAATGTAATAGGTATATCAATAACATTCTGCCCAACAAAAGCGTGTCGTGACAAAAACATTCTGTCTGAAGTTAATGTTATTTAAAATAGATAAAACAATATATTTACCAAAAACAAAACAAACCCCCCCCCCCAAACTTTTTATTGCTTTTATTTTTTCAGGTTTTCCCCCCTCTTAGTGGCCTTTAACAGTAAGAGCAATACATGCTGGATAAGATACATAGGTGAAAAGCTCAACAACTTAGTAATATATACTTGGATAATACAACTTTCTTACTTGCCTTAAGACCTCTACTACAAAAGTTATAACCAGTATATTCTTGTTAGCAATGATCTTCACCAAAATTTATCTCTCTCAAGTAGCAAGTGTAGTATACACAAGTCTTCATGAAAGAGGCAATTAACAACTGCTACAAAAACTAATTATATATAAAGATGATTTGAAAGACAATGCTCTATCTAAAATGACCTCGCTGTATTCATAGCACTGATAAAACAGTTTTCCTTTAAAAAAATGCTGCTTTTTTATTCATCAAAAGAGAAAAGCCCCAAGGTCACCTGTCAATAACAGAACAAACCCTCAGTAAATCACAGTGCTTCACAAATAAATTCCTCATCAGTAATTAAAACCAGGCCTCTCTGGCCCTGTGTTATCAGCTCATCAAATTCATTGCTCATCTAGAATAACAGATCCACATCTGCAGTCATTACAGCATGCCAGATAAATCAATCCTCTCAATGATGCTTTGAGCCATCTCTGCTCCCTTTTAACCAGCCCGATATTTATTTCCCCCTGACACTTCTGACATTCTATTTACTGTAGGCAAATGGAACTCATACGGCACCTTGTAATGGCTTTACCAAACCCCATTGTGGGGCATATCTTCGAAGACTGATGGTCGCAATAAACAAGGTTTTATGGTGTAAGTGTGAGCTTCCAACTTCTTTTTTTCCAGGAATTTGACTTCTGCAGTGAAGAAGGTTTATTACATTTGATTGCAGGTGGAAAAAGCTATATCCACTTAGAGACCTGTCAGCTAAAAGCAAGCAGAAAACTTCGGAAATAATATTATTTTTGTAATTTCATTTTCGCATTGGTAACAATACAGAATAAAGCATCTCCCTGTCAGGACTTGGAAAGCAAGCCCATAGTTTATCACTCCACTTCCACCCTCCCTCCCACCAAAACAAACACCCATGTCTGGCAAACTTCAAAAAAGGTACAACAGCAATATGCAATCACCACACATGTACCATGTTCATGCCAAACCCTTCCCAGTATTGTTTACATTCAATTCTAAAGTATGAGTGCTTAAGTAGATACATGTATATTAAAATATAGAGTGAATCATGGTCTTTGTGGTATTTCAACCCAGTGAAAAAAATCACAGGTTTAAGTTTAGTGCACAAACCAAAACTTTTCACTGTTTCATGCATTCTCTGATAACACGTGTTAGGCTGTTGGCTTCAAAATAAGAACATAAATTGTTTCTTTGAGAGTGAAACAAATAGCACAAAAATTACTTTTCAGCGTAAATTTTGATTGTTTGTACACTATCACAGCTGCTCTATTTAAGAAAATTGAGTGAAAATCTGTTTAAATGAAAAGAAAAACAATTTCTGAAGTCTGAAGGAGTCTCCCAGAATCTAACACGTGTGTTAATGGCTCTGAGAATTTCAGCCATTTCTAAAACTACAGCAGATACACCCCTTCTTATGTGAAGGTGGTGAGCTTACATCTACATATGTACATTTATACAGCATATGCCTAAAAGCGTACGCTATACATCCAGTAACCTAACTTTTGTACTAGAAATCTGTAGGTTTTGTTCTACAAAGAGAATTATGCTACATATAATTTGACTACCAAAACAAATTCCTAGGACAGGAAGTCAGTGAAGAAGGGCAACCCAGCTCACCCCACAGCAAGCCAACTGTACTGCAACTGGATCTGTGTCACTCTACACAAACCATCCTTAAGAATGAGCAGTGCTCCACATCACTCCTGTAATTATGCATGGCTCAAAATTGACTTCCATTAAATTACTGTCACAGTGTTAGCGGATCTCTCCTTTAGCATATATTAAAATTTTATTTCTGTGTGTCAATTATGCCTCGCTCACAGTAACATGAAAAGACTGTTAAGTTCTTTTTTGCAACAAAAATAAAGTTAAAGCCTATAGAAGGCTATGAATTCTCAGACTGATTCAAAAATGACAGGATATAGTCTTTTCCTTAATGAAAAATCTATATTTATCACTCTATTGTTCTTGTGTACTGATCCTACTGCTCTCTGAGGCCAAAGTTTGAATATATTGGATTTTGAAATAATAGCCCAAGGCTCCGTGATGCTGGGTCATGATACATAAGTGATGAGCGGGTTGTTCCTTTTTTCCCTGCTTCTCACTACAAAAAAAAATACAAATTCCAGGTTGAAAAAAAATCTTCAAAAGTCTACATTATCTATAGAGTGCAAATTATGTAGGGATATTCACAAAACTATAGACAATAAAATCTGAACATATTGAGAAAGACAATTTGCCTGTTCTATAAATGAATGAGTAATTTGTTGCTTTAATATCAAAATACCTTACCATAGATGTGGCAAGTTCAATTTTTTTTGGCTCAATTGATTTTTGCATACAATAAAGAATCAAAATATTTGAAAATACTAATTCAGGAGAAAGATTCAGTGGCTGAATTTACTAATCTGTTACAATTCACAGTTAGATTCTTAGGTGTAGAAGAGGTTGAAAAAGAAGAAACCCACAGCTATAGTCTGTTGGTACCAGGGGAATAAAGAGATTTAAATCTTTATTATTTTTTTATTTACTTAAAGTAAAATTTAAGGCTGCTGTTATAATGAAAACGTAAGGCGAAAATCTGAAAATTATTTTTCACCTTCATCCCATAATATAGAATTGCTATTATATAGAACTTCAGTGAAGTTACACTGAAAATACAGTGATGTAGAAAGTGTATAAGCAACAGCTGCCTTTCTAGATTTTATTTCTTGGGAGTGATTACGGCTTCAGTTTTTAAAACCAGCCACTGAAATACATATCTTGCCCCAATATCCAATTAAATTTCATGTGAACCTGGGGATATCTGATCTTCATGCTATTTGTGAAGTACCTGAAAATTAAACTCTGAGGTTCATAAACTACTTCACCAATTTAATATACAATATCCACTAAGAATTAACATCTCAGGAAAAAACCAGAGATTACTGGAACATTCAAGTGCTATAGAAATGCAAATAAAACTTTGTTATGCCTTATTTTTAAAAAAAAATTGTTTAAATTATACGTTATGAATTATACATAAAAAGCATAAATATATATATTTTTATATATATAAAAATAAATGTTAAAAAAATCATTTATTATGCAACAGTCAATGCTACATCATGTTCTAGGCATACTATATTTCTGGGAATTTTTACAGATAAAAAAATTCTTTGATTACCAGAATCAAACGCAAACTCAGTTTTACAAATCTTAAAGAAAACACTTCCATTAGCCACATTCCATAGCATCAAGCAAGACTGAGTCTGCATTGACTCAAACAAAACAAAATCACTACTTCCTGCTGGGCACAGCACCTTTTTACAAGGTTTCTAACGAAGAATCAAACTAGCTCACACTTGATTAGCTATGGGTTGACAACCAAACTAATTGCACAGGGTGTTCAGTCTACACAAATGCCTTCTGTACACCTTCCCCACTACTCTGCTGAAATGCTGGGTTCAGAAACTCAGCATCAAGGAAGTGGTTGTTCAAACACAAGGCTATTCGGTAACATAGGCAGGACAATTGCTCTACTCCAAGGAGTTCTGGAATGTATTTCTTGCATATATTCCATACATAACTTACACCAAAAATAAAAAAAACCCAAACCAGTCACTGACAAAATTTTTAAGGAATACATAAGGAAATCTACCAAGGAACTAAAGAAAGAAGGTAACATTCTCTTCAACTGTCGTCAGTAAAATAAATTATCTGAATTTTTTTTTTTAAAAAATATTAGGGAGAAACACTGTTCTTTTTAAAGTTCATACTTTCCTACTTAAAAAAAAAAATTAGTCCTAAAAATATATTTTTTTAAAATCTAAACTGCGTTCTTCATAGCTTCAAAAGACCACATTATAGAAGACATTCCTTTTCTAGATTATTACATGTGTATTATACAGACACACACACAGAGTGGTTGCATGGTTTTTGTGTTGTTGGGGTTTTTTTAATTAACTTTAATCATTTACCCAAGGTTTATATATTATTCTATTAAAGGAGAAATTTTCAGTGTTGGCAGATAGTAAAAAGAGATGACATTGTCAATGCTCCCAGAGAGCTTTGCTCCCATTCTTCTACATGTTTTCCTACAGTAACAACTAAGGCATTCACTTTTTCTCCTCATTCCCAGTTCCTTTAATTCAAGCATGCATTATCTGGCTAAAAATGATTTTTTTAATAATAAAAAAATTGATTCAGCTTGACATTGCTAAAACTGTAACCAAGTCTGTTCATATAAAATCAAAAAATTCACTGAGTTAACACTGACTGTCTGCTTTTGTTTCTAAATAACAACTTACAAGTTAAAATCAGTATTTTCCAAGATTTACAAAGCCATTTTCTAAACAGCTACCAAGCTCTCTGTACCACTTTGATCCATCTTACAGCCATAATACTCTCTCCTCACACCATAGAGAATGTAAAGCATTGAAGAAGCCTGAATGAAGAAACCATGATCCATAACTACTACCCCCTCCATTGCCAGCCTTCAGAACTGCAAAAGTTTAAATTTTTTAAAAAATTTAAACCTGGGACACCCAGCATTCCAGCTCTGACTTACTGCCCAGTGGGTGCTTCCAAGTCCCTAGAAATGAGATTATAAGATTAAGAACCCTGAGTTACAAGATTTTTGTTCCAGTCATTGTTTCCTTCTCCCTCAACATTTTTTACATGTTGTTTTACTCTATCCTACTTCCCCAGGAACAAGGAGAAAATACGATACACGTGTTCACCAGGGAATTTCTATTACGCCAGATGCATTCGCCAGAATCACAGAATGACAGGGTTCTGTAACTGCATGACCTGTAAGTGGCATTTCAACTTTTTGAACTGGTTTTATAAATACATCACATGCCAGTCTATAGTTCAACTCTTTACTTCCTTCTGCTACAGCCTTCGTTTATGAAGGGTTTAATTTGTCATTCTCAAGCTTTCATTACTAATCAGATTGCTAGTTTCATTTTGATTTCCAGACTGTGAAGCAGACTAGAAATGTTTTTTTAATTAAAAGGATCTTGGGATCAGTGTTCATCCCAACACCTAGGTTAAGTACACCTCCTTGTATTGAGGCCTTAAAAGATGGTGTTTAGGTTCTCACTGCCATAGACTGTGAAAGTAAATACTCACTATGAAGGGTCCTGAAACAGTTTTCTACATGAAGTTATTATAGTCACTGTAAAGCACAGGACTTGGAACAGTCTCATTGTTTCCAGTAGCTCACTAGAGAAGTTGACATTCTCCTTACAGAGGAATACATTCTGAAAAGGACAGTCAGAATGCTTTCTTGTTTTTACTGAGCTGAGTGATCCATAAGGACCTATCATTAGCAAGACAGTTTAACTTTGGAGTAACAGGGATTCCCCACCCAGTAATGGAAAGTATGACATTTACCAAAGAAAATTTATATGAAGGAGGAGAGTAGAAGCAAGAAAGAAACAGAGGAGAAGGAAGTGAATGGGAATTTCCAAACCTCTACTCACCAGATGTCACTACGCTGCATCCTCATAGGTGACCAAAGCTCTGGCACCTGAAATGCTTCATCTCTCCCTTGTGCTGCCTTTATTTTCATTCCTCCCCACCCCCACCCCCCCCCCAAACTCAATTCTATTTATTTTAAGAGTGAAAGTAGAATGTCTCATATAATAACAGGGTTTCATTAGTAAAGTCAATTAATACATTTTCCAGTAACAATGAATCTCTGTACACCTCCACACCATTTGTGATTTCACACAACTTTATACCACTCTTCCTCAATATACAAGCTGCTCTTCACCATCATCCTCATCATTCTTCTATTCTTCCCTCTTTGATGTTTTTCTGTGTCCTTTAGCAGACAGCTAGAAGAAGACCAGAACTGCACAGTATTCAAGACAGAAGGGCACCTCAAATCTACAGTCACATACTACTGTTTTCTTTTTGTTCTATACACTCTTCCACATAATTCCTGCAATCACTTTGATTTGGCTGCTCCTTGTTAAGAAATGCTAAAACAGATACATACTTGCCAGCTGGGGAATTATTCAGATAGATAATTTACAGGCAGGCTGCCTATTCAGGTTTAGAGGCACAAGGACACGAGTCTCATCTCAAAGGTAAAGAGACTAGATCCTGGTACAGTACATCAAATGTCAGTATTTTCTGAATAAAAATAAGTACATAAAGAGCCCTCAGGCAATCTGTTTATATTTAAATGGATCTGAAATTGATGTGCCCTATTTTATTTCAACCTGCTTACTGGCAGAGAGTTGGAAGGTTTAAGAACCAATTAAATAAAAGACACATGTAGCAGCATGCTTCATAAAAGCGAATACAATTTAAGCACTCCCACTACCCCCCCAAACAATCACTCTGTCCACTGCCAAAATTAGATGTTAATATTAATTACAAACAAGGATTTGTATAGGCCAAAATACAAAGCTCTTGCAAAACCAGAATGATTCCTAGAAAGGTACTAACCCACAAACCCATACAGCCTTGAAGTTCTAACTTTTCTTTCTCATCCTTCATTGTATTATTTTAACGACTGCTCATTCCCCTGACTCTTAAAACATGCAGAATATGACCAAGAGAGATTAATTTGGCAAAAATATATACTCACAGGGTAACTATGTACAATCTCTACAATTTAGACAGGATATACCCTCTAAACCAGTGCTCCCACTGTTTTTCCCTCCCCCCTCTGCTTTCCCATAACATTTTAATACAGCTGCAACTTGAAAACCATTCCATATTCTAGTTTGAACAATAATGTGTCACAGCTAATCATAGGTCCACAGTAAAGTTGACCTTTTTAATGTCTGAGTCATTAAAAGTAGAAGTTTGGCAATTTCCAGAAAACCAAGATCAAAGATTATAACTTTTAAGAAAAGATTATAACTTTTAAGAAATAGTGGAGCTATGGAAATATATTAATATAATCACACAAATATGCTTAGAGTGTCATTCTACACTCATCCACAATTAAGTTCTGAAAAAAGAGATTAAGAAGTGTGCATCCTACTGCTGTGGAAAGCATGACACTGTATTGCTTTCAGTATCTTAAACTGGAGTTTCGCCCATAAAGGTGAAGATGGATTGGTCACAGTATTCGTTTGAAGACAAGGAAATCTGGGTTTGTAACGTGTTATCTCAGATTCCAGAAACTGTGCTTCACATACTTACAGTACAGTGACAGTCTGAAGCCATGAATATTTATATGTTCTACTATTCCTTGACATTTGCCAAAACCTCTTTTCAATAACAGAATTATGCGCTTCTTCAAAACTTTTCAATTACTCAAACCCATAATAAGACCACAAAAGGGAATACACTTGGATTTCTAGACTAAATTAATTTGAATTTAGCAGGCAAGTCAATACCTTACTCAGAACCATCTCTCTGTAAGAATTCTCATTGCTCGTTACAATTGGCTTAGACCTTGCCACTGAAACGGGATCCTGCTCTAAGATCATACTAGTGAAGCTGCATGCTGATTTAGTATTTTGAGTAATAATTTGTTTAAATTTAATATGTAACTCAAACTTGGTTAATATTTTAAAAATAGCCTTTACTTTAACTGCTGTAGATTATTACATCTACCTAACAAATAGGGCCTCCATTAGCACAAGAGATATTAGCAGCTACTGAATAGCACTGTAAATGCATAAATCTCAAGAATATCTGAAAGACCTTTTAATTGGTGGTTCTATTAAAACATTTCTTTGGAGGAAAGGTAAAGACAGTTCATCCCACACAGGTATACCCTCCTCAAAAGCAGTAAGCACTCCAGGAGGTACGAACAGTACATAAAACAAATCCTTTTTACAGGCTTGGAAGTTGCTACGTAAATTCACATCTTCCCCTGAACAGTCACCTGAAAACTACTGCCTGCGGTAAAACCACTCATCGTCTCATTAACATGAGGAATCACTGTCACAGAATGAAAACAAAAAATAGTGCAACATGGGAACAGAGAAAGTCAGCGCCATGCAGTGGATTCTCCCTCAAAATATTCATCACTCATGCAAAATGAATGCTCAGTTCAGGTGTCCCATTTTTCAGGGCCAATAGAGCTTAAGATGGGTTATTCCATGTATCAGATTATTACAAAACAAATAAAGTAGTAGGTATTAGTCTTCCTCCCTTTTATTTAGGTACAATTCTTTAACTTGTAAAGTACAAAATCAATTAGTGATACTAATTGAAACACATTCATCAGAACTTTTCTAAATACATCATGCATGGGCAGTATGCAATTTCGAGAACTTGCAGAGAGATCCAGATTGGCTAAAAATCTGTCACATTTAAGAGACTTCACAAATTGATTAAGTGTTGCTGCGGAGCACTGTGTTAAGAAAGGCTGCTAGATTTTTTTAGCGATGACAATCCATCCCAGCATAGAGAATTAGCCATTCTAAGTAAACCTAACACTTAACCCACCAAGAGGAGGAACCCACCAAGAGGGGAATGTACTTAAAATCATTTAATACATTCTGAACACAAAAAAAATCATGAGATGGCTCCACTGCTACACCCATCAACTGTGAATTCTTAAAATAAATCTTTCCATAGAATCATATGGGGTTGGAAGGGACCTCTGGAGATCATCTAGTCCACCCCACCCACCTATCCCCCACCAGAACGGGTCTACCTAGAGCAGGTTGCAGAGGAACTTGTCCAGGTGGGTTTTGAATGTCTCCAGAGATGGAG